>JAYRCB010000291.1:208903-371614 GCA_036026315.1 Trachelus stipa | reverse complement strand
ATAAAATGTCACCTTCAGGTAGGCCTAGTGGCGCCATTTCTTGGTCAGGCCGGAAACTTATCAATCCACCCTCGTATTGTAACGAATGCCAAATATTCGTCAGAGCGATACGCCGGAACGGCGGTAAATTCAAATAGAATACTGGAATTTCGATTGAGCGATTGCAAAATATTGCAATACAATACACATTAACAATATAACGCAGATGCCTTATAAAAGAAATATTAGACTGAATTTATATTGTTAACAATTGCAAGCAATTCTGAATGGACGTATTCAAAATCACTGAACGAAAGTGCATTGCTTGTTCCGATTTCGGTATGCACCGGTTTCGCGTGTGTGCCAAAGCCAGAAAATACCGTTGCAACTGACTGACTCCACAATCAGCCAATCGATCATATTCGGAGCCATGAGCTCATTCGTTTCGAGTCTTTTTCTTGCGAACTCGCCATAGTCAGCGCCAAACATCCTATTAACTCTTACTCTTTTCCTAACGCGACCATTCCTTAGTGCATACCACGTAAAAGCTACGGAGATCTCACATTCTTGAGAAAGCTGATGTGGCTCAAAAATTAGATCCCGATGGCAAAAAATGTTTCATTTTAATAACTTTGACTTTTTGACTATTAAATTACATTTCAATTCCATTTAAAAAATCGTGAAGTTGATTGAATATTATTATATTTATAATAATAATAATAATATAATATATGTAATAATTGAATAAGATAAAGGCAAAATTTTCGTAAAAAAAATTAACCATGTGCAAAATATTAATTAATTCAATAACTAAAAGAATATATGTACACACATATAATAGTTTTATGAAAATTATAAAAATATAGTATTAATTTACTTACGTGATGTCATTACTCGCATGGCTGCTATGTCGCGAGTAAACATCCCCTGTACGAGCTTCGAACATGGCAACAGCCAATGGACCTTCTTGGCTCTGTAATTCACGACTGGCTTTCACGTAAAGGTAAGCAGTGATGGTAAGCGGCGCGATGTATCTACGATTAAGAGATGTCACATAGATTAAAAAATTGTTATCAGGTAGGAAAAACTGTTCGGGGTATGGCTTTAACGCGGATGTTACTACTGGTAGATAAGGGATGTTATATTCGCCTATTAGCGTTTTTACGATTTTACTGTTTTGGTAAATTTTTTTTCTCCCTTTGATACTAAACATCCTACCTGCAGCTTTACTTATCTTAGTATAGCTACTGATATGTATATTTTTACTGTACAGTATGTGAAAGTTGAATTCCAAAAATACTAATTTTCAATAACATTTGCTGCAGGAATGAACTTACAGGTTACGGTGACAAATGCTGTGCTCATTCGATGGGTAATGTGTGAGGTATTTATGCGTTTTAATTTTATATTTCATTGTGTCAATTTGAGAAAAAAATAATGATAAGAACAATTGAAAATATTATTTGAGAATATAATCGCATTGTTAATTAATTTTGTTACCGTTTTATGCGATAGCTGTTAAGGACCTGAAATTGCGTGTTTCGAACGCTTTGTTAACGATACTTTATCATCTAGTTAGTACTGTAAAACGTACACCATTAAACAGTATACGATGTCTTGATTAATCGGAACGTAACTATACGAAATTCGCGTGATTTCCTACGATTTAACCAAATTTATTGCGGATCGATGCGATCAGCCTCTCTGGAAATTGACTGCGAATTATTCTAGAATCGTGTAAATCGTTGGAATTACGTGATCAATAAAATCCTTAAAATATTTATCGAAAGCTACGTTAATACGAATTTTTAGCTTACAGTTACATTTGTAAGGAAATATTATTCAACAATTTTGTCATTCTTTTTATGTTAATTTTTCTTTAATTTCTCTATACTTTATTCATCTAAACTTTATCGAATCGTATTACTTATAGCTCGGAAACGGCAAAATCATGTGATAATAAGCTAAAGTCGATTTGACACATAATACATAACCGTTACGAATTGCGGAAGTGGAATCAGCCTGAACGAGCATCCATTAGAGTCGCGGTTCTGTTATTCTCGTCCTAGTCCTTTTAGTCAACGTGATGACAGGGTGTTCGGAAAGTTCCATATCAGATATATACAACTAGGATATCGTGGTAAAATTTTGACTAAAATATTACTTGCAACATTGACATATTGTTATCGGCTTTGGAGAAAATTGCAATTAAAAATTGAAAATGTCCACCAACCAAAAGTGTTAGCTGATCGACAAAAATGAGTGAGTTGTCGGATTGACAGTGCATTTTCCTTAATGAATATCAACCAAATTTCTCGAGTCCCTCAATCGTTAAGTAAATCGGTCTAATAAGACAAAAGGATATTTTTTTTCTTACCCATTTTTCATTGTGTTTTCGTACGATTTCTTTTAATGAGTGAGAGAATTTATTGATATTCGTTGGGGAAAATGATCGGCCAATCCGATACCCCATTGATTTTTGTCGATCAGCTAACGCTTGTTTGATGGAATTTTTCAATTTTTAATTTGAATTTTCGTCAAAACCGATAAAAATTTTGCATTTTTGCAAAAACCGTTTCTTCAGATTTATACTGCAATTCCAGTGATATATGTCTGATTTTCTAGTAAAGCAACATAAATTGCTACTTCCGATATAAAAAATGTTTCGCATCGAAAATCAATTAACAGATCAATCATGTATTGAAGATCAATTACGTTCCTCTGATTTACATTCCTATCGATAAAATCTATATCCTTGGCTGAAAAATAAAAAAAATGAATCAACCCTCGTTTTCAGACCATGTTCATACACAAAAAAAAAACATAAATCAACCGTGTCTAACGAAGAAAAAATATATACAGAAATTGATAAATATCTTTAAAAAAAATTTTCTTTATTTTCCCAAACTTTATTTCAATTCAAAAAACTTCTTATGGAATAAAAGTCACCAGAATACGGTAAATAAACTTTGCCGTGCGACCGTGCGATATTTGCAAGGCAATTGCGATACAAACGCACCCAGTAAAAACAGCCCTACTTGGTAACCACGTTTATTAATTCAAAAACCAAAGCTTTTGCCCGTAAATCTTCTATAACGTGATTCCGTCAGACACTTTGACCCGACAGCGAATGTTCCCTCGGCAAGTAACGTATCTGCCCCAGTATTATCTTGACGGTAAAAAAGGGGTCAAAAAGGCAGAGCAGTTGATGCAAGTCAAACAACTTTCATGGCTTTTTTCGCGAAGAGAAATAACTGATGACTGAGAATGATTCCGTAACGTCGGCCTAAATGGGTATTCTCGCTACAGCCATTGTCGTGGACTCACGCAATTCTGACGTTTCTTTCGAAATTAATCTCCTCACAGACATTACGTACTAATCCCAATTTCTTGAAAATTTAACTCTCCTCTTAGATTGGAATCCTCCTTCGATTGGAATCGGAGAATATTATTTTTATATACATATACATATATGTATGTATGTGCATATGATATTGTCTCAGTATCAGAAAGCTATCATGAATCACATACATGTGGTGTGTCGATCACCGATTGATCTATTAACGAACATTGTTTATTATTACCATAAATAACATAAATTAAAATAAAATCGATAGCGAATTGTTACTCACGTTCCAATAAAAAGACCCCTCATGTACTCCTGCATATCATCCGCCAGATTTGCCACGCAAATCCCCATCCCTTCAAAGTGTTGCTTCATGAATCTCTGAAACAGAATATTGGATAGATATTATTTACAGCCATATAGAAGAATCTGATAAAAAGTTGTATAACCTTTATCACTAACATGACTTATTAAATATACATGCCGATAGGAAATCGCTGGCGAAGTATAAAATACATATTTTAAAAATCGATATAGATTTTTGCTCTTTTCCCCGTGCTATATTTATATCCACAAAAAAAATATATTGAATTAATCAACCAACAAAAAAAAGTTTATTTCTCGCAATTTCATTGCTCGCTACTTCAATGAGGAATCAATTGTTATCGGCAATCACTAACTAAGAAGATCTACTGAAAGTTCATGAAATTCTCCTGCTGCCGCCGGCGCTTTATGCTTGCACAAGCTTTATTGAGCTCCTGGTACATATACCCAAGTTCTCAGAGTTTCCCTATTTTGCCTAAGCAACCATCCAGCTCTGAACTACTTACAGTTCAATGTCCAGGAAAGTTCAATGGAGATGGTGTTTACTATGATTTAGGAATAAAAGGAAAAGTGAAAAAGCCTGAATCACCAATTTACCCCACAATTGACTTAAGAAATAAAAATCTATTTTCAAATTTACATAAACGTCATGGAAATTGCTCTTGTGCTTTCCCCTACCGTGAACTCGTTGGATCCGTGAAAAATTCTATTCCAGTCAAAATTAAGTTCATCGAAAATACCTTCTTTTTTGCCATTTTCTTTTTTACATTTTAGATAAAGGAAAATTGTATGACCATCACATCTAAAGTGTATACTGTTTCATACAAGTATGTGTAAGAATGAGTTTGTAAGTTCCTACGTACTAGTCCGAAACTCGAAAATCATTTAACCAATTTGAAAGACTCTCACTGATGGAAAAATCTGATCTTCAGAAGTAACATAGATTATGTGCCGTTACGATATGTCGAAAAAGCTTTCGAAAAAAAAAAAAGAATTCGTGGCTGAGCCACGAATGAAAATTTAAAGGAAGTCAGCAAAACATGAAAAAAAAGTCGTGGACAGAAATCAGTAAACGAATACGAAACAAAACGAAGAACTTACTAGATGGTTAGAAAGTTTTCACGCACCTTTATCCACTAGATATACCAAGTTGATTCAAGTATCAGATCAAATACTTTAAATGACAAATGACAACGTGAACGTCATACTTCATTAATTTTACACTGAGTGCGTTAACCTTGAGAATATAAAAGTTACCAAGTCCTGCACACGCAAGCCTACGTTTCCTACGTAACTGACAGGGCTTTATTTTTAAAAACTTTACTTTACCTCCGCGTGACAAATATTTATTAAGCCTCCCTAGCTCCATAAACAAAAGTTTATAAAATGGGGATCGCAGTCGTATCTCAGATATTAAAAGACCTCACGAACCTTTTTAAGGCTTCTAACGAAAATTCACATACCGACGAATTGCGAGACAGATTTATCGTAATCGTTCAACGAATCACGTCAAATCCAAAATTGCCATTACAACGTATAGACATGAAATATATTGAGTTATTGCAATAAGAAAAATACATATTTTCAAATTTCAAAAACAAATACGTATTAAGCATGTGTTACCTGTGACGTTATTCGTTATCAAAGTTTTGTCTGTCGCGCTTTGTCGCAAATCCAATTTATTATGAGAACAGGAGCTACTGGTGGCATATATGAGAAAATTAAAGGATATTTTTCCACGTAAAAAAGGATAAAGGTAAGCTCAACTTTGAACACCTGCTAACAACATGTAACAACGTAAAGTAGAAAGTTTTAATTCTGGTTACATGAAGCAGCCTGTAACGACGGTAATGAAATTACGTGAACCTTGTCAACTCGATCTTCCAGTTGGTTGAGACTGCAGTAACTCATGCGAAGAATAAAAAAAAAAAAGAAAAAAAGAAAGTTAAGTCATTACGCTCATTAATTGTTATCTTTAATGAGTCAAACTATAGCCACGGAACGTTTGGGATCTTGGCAATTAAACTGTATGATATTATATATGATAATTGATAATATACCTGTAACCCGAAACCCGTGATACGCATGATAAGTTCTTTTAGAAAAGGTATAGGAGCTTACATAAAAAGCACTATGGTCCTATTCAATATAATGAAACGAATTAAAAAAATGATCAACATGAGTTTACTCCATATTTGTTCCACGAAAAGCAAGCTAATAGAGTGGGAATCACATTCACTGAATAACGTAGGTGTATCTAAAGATTAGTCAGATTAAATAATTTCTTTATTGGAGTAATGTCGCACTGATAATATGTCTACAAAAAATATTTCAAAATCTGAGAATTCACGAGATTGCAAAATTCTCGCTAGAGCTGACATACAAATGGCTCGAAAAAAAAATAAATCAAATTTAGGATGATTTATAGCAAAGGCTACACTGAACGCTGTCTTGTAATCTCTCGCTAATTATTATTCTCAATAATGATAAAAATGAAAATGACGTATCGACCCGGCTAACATCATCCGTCATCAGCATAAACTCATATGTCATGGCGAAATAAAAAGACCAATGTTTAAAGTATTCCTTCAGACAAGGGTAGAGTAAGAGGCTTAAGGTACAAATGCGATACGATATATAGTATATGTCTCATACGTAAAAAAGATTTTTTTTAAAAAGAGTACTGAGTATACGCAAGAAGTGGCATTGTGTCGAAAAATTTCAGCTGTCAAATATACTACCCTCGTCAATATCGGTGACCCAAGAAGGTCTTGTTCACATAAAGAGCTTGTAGCATAAAACAGGCACGGGTCCAGGTCGTCCTGGACCCGGACTGACATTCTATTGAATCGAAAGAGCGTATTTGTTATGCTCTGATAGACTATCTCGTTATCGATTTCAAAATGTGACGCCCAAGATTTCAGCATTTTCAACGGAGAGGGATACGGTAATTGGTTCTTTAGGATTGGAAATACCAAAAATTCAAGTGTTGAAGATAATTTATATATTTTCAGCTTAAGGGTAGTTCAACAATTTTTCAAGGGTTTAGGATAAAGAGGAGGGTAACAGTAAGAGAAAGTTATAAGTTACTGTACTTTTCAAGCAACTCTCATACGAGAAAGATGATACTGTATAGCAATGGGTAGCGAGTAGGTAAATAACGTAAGTAAGTTATAATACGACTTAAGTGAAAGAATCTGGTTGAATAGAAACTTTTGAGATATTTATCAAGCGTAAAATACATTGGAATTTTTCTACCGTGAACATGGGCAAATGCGATTTTTCGCTAGAGCTATTGAGAACTCTGAATCACGTTGTGCGAAAGATTTGAGTGGGAAACGAGTGAGGTAAAAATTTGTCTCGGCAGTTGAGCAGGTTGAGAAGGTTCACAAAAGACATAATGGTTGACAGAAGTCAATTGACTTACCTCCAAGTCTAAATACGTTGTGTAGATTGGATATGGGAGTACAATGCAAACAGCGAAGAACCAGGCACCCAGTGCGCAAACGAATGCTGGTATTCGTGGCTTTCCTGGATCGCTGAGTAGACGAAATCTATCGCCAGCAATCATTAGGTAGGTCATCATGGACACGTGAAGTGGAATGTCCTGAAATAATGTATTTTTCATATTTATTTGTAGATTTTATTTCAATTTTTTTTTATATTTTATTCAACAAAACATTTTTTTTGGATTCTTTTTTCTATGTACCTCTTGGTATAGACGTCGTTTTTTCAGTGGAATTAACGATATTAAGCTTTATTGTACACAGGATGCTCAGTACACAGATATAGGCTCTCCAGTAAACAAAGAACAGATATAAAGTAATTGAAAGCATTTACTTTGGTACACATTCTTACACGACTGTTTCTATGTAATATACAGTAAAGTTATATTAGCTAGTGATAAAATAACTTTAGATGTAGCAAGGTAAAAAGGTAAGTATTTCATCTGAAAAAGTTATGCGATATTTTTATAGCTTCCGAGATGTTCCTTTATCAGATGAAAAAAAAAGATGTAATGGCGGGTACTTAAAAAAAATTGTATACTGTTTAAATTATACGTAATTACCAATTAGTATAGAATATAGATGAAGAATCTGCTAAGACATTCTGGATTAAAAACCATTATAAGATATTTTTATTAAATTATTTACAGCCTATGTGTAAATTGAGCCATAATAAAAATTAATGAAAAACGAATTATAATAACAAAAAGTTTTTGGCGCATAAGTAGACCACGGAATAAGTATAAATTTATTGTTTACTCTATATAGAAAAACAAACTGACCACCTTTATTTCATTTTCCTCTATCTATCAACAATTAGTATCAATTAATGTACCAAATGATCAGTCGCATTCGAGTTAAAGTTTAGTTACAAATCAGACACACTATAGACTTTAGAAAGCATACTTAGTTGTTAAATACTTGCAACGTCGGTCGTAAAGTCCTGAATAGTCAGCTAGCTAAACAGCAAAAGACGTACTGCGTAACAATTTGAAGTAAATTTAAATCTTTTGTTCACGACAAAGTTCCAAGTTACAGTTATTCACGAAATTGAGTATTCAAGTAATTAGTGGAACAACTATGAATTTTCATGACAGATGAATAATCTTATAAGTATACATATGTATATGCACATATATATATACAGACGATCATGTCAAACTAAGTAAAATTACTTTGTCTCAATTGAAATTTGAATGGATAATCGGTGGAGACGATTTACTAATGGAATAACTTCGACCATTCAGGACAATTAATTACCTGATGTTTATTACCACAACAGCCAGCCTTAGTCTTGGCTGTAATCACCGAACTCTATGCTGCCGTAAACTTTAATGTGTCTTTTATCAGTCGATTTTTATTTTTCGCTGTATATATTGTTTTTATCACTGTTGCTTGCACAGAAAGCATATGCATTTTGCAGTTGTACCCAAAAAGTAGAATAAAAAATGATCTAGATTAAGCATATGGATCGATTAAAAAAAATCTAGGTCATCTCCGCTCCCACTATAAAGTCTTACGTACGTGAGATTCCTGTCATTTTTCAAAGTCGCCCTAAGCCACCTGATCACGAAGTGCAACACGATCCTACTTTCGTCTCACCCGTTATACCGATAACTCTACTCCATTTGGAATTAATGTCGTTCTAAGCATATAATATTGCTGTTATTTATAACAATGGTGAGCTTGGGACTTGGTATAGTAGTTACATGATTTAAAAGAATATACTTTTTTCTGAAGTACAATATTGATTGAATTTCTAAAACACCCGGTACTTAGATTATTGAACAATTCATTGCACGAGTACTGAAAGTTCATATCAACGAATATACAACTTTAATGTATTATATTTGTACCTTAGTTCGTTTTGAGATAAATCCTTTCACATAGCAACTCGAGATGAAATATAACCATGCGTAAAAATTCGATGGGATTTTTTAAAATTTAAACTGCATCTGTTTTTTCGCATAAAAATCACTTTTGACATATATGTTATTAACGTAGTTTACTTCAAATCTCAAATATGTAAAATAAACTTATTAAACCCAAGATCGATATGGCAAATAAGTATATGTTGCTTATACGCGTAATATCAGACGCTAAGCTTCATATACTAACTGCAAAATTGACACGATTATTTCGAATTACGACATAGGTACTTGACACTTATGTAATTTAAAGTTCATTGATACGATTACGAAGAGTAATATTATTGGACGAGACATAACGGACAAGTACGTTATAATTGTTACAAATACGATGTATAATTTTCTGTAATATATTTGATATCCCATTTATGATAACAACGAAAAAACGGGACACTAAAAAATCTATATCCAAATTCAATTTCCTGTTTAGGACTCTAACAAAATACGTATGGGATCCATACGTTCGCACCAGACTGGACCCTTGACCGATTTCAATGTAATAGTATACGGAAAGGTTTCATGGACGGTAAGAAAAATAAGTATTAAAAAAAGCAAAGTTCCCTCTTTCTCGCTTTACGATTTCGTAGAGAATTTTTATATAAAAAAAACAGTTAACATCATTGTGAGACGAAGAAATACGCGTTGCTGGGGGAAATAAAAAAGAGAATGTAAAAGCAATCGGGAAATTAAAAGTTTAATTAAGCATGATTCCTCGGAATAAAAAGCATTAGTTATACTAATCGTAGAAACTTGAAAACAATCGTTTGTTGGAGTTTTAATTAGAATCGATACAGGTAGAACACAATCGAATAGTATTATTTTTTGTAAACTTTATACACAAGGTGTCTCACCGAATGTGCACATTTTAATTATCTCTGTTACCAACGAAGATACGGAGAAAAGTTTCAGACAAAAATTGTATTGTTTCAAGGGGGTCGACTTTTCATCCAAATTATTTTTAAAAATTTCTTTTGATTTCGAGATACAGCACGTTATGTGTTTTTTTTAATGGAACATCATTTTCTGTTTTTATAAGCAAATGTAGTGCGTTTTTTTTTAAATATTTTAAGACCTTGCAAACTAAAATCCATTCAGCTATTTCCAAGTTTTTCAGAAGTAAATTTATTAAACAATCTTCGGTTGCATGTAACGGAAATAATCGAGATATCCACTTTGAATGAGACACCCGGTATATGTACGGAGTAGTTAAATTGCAAATTTTGTATTTATTAACATGGCTTTGTTTGTATAATATAATTCATTTCAACACGGCCCCCATAGAGCCTTATGAGTGATATCTGGCGAAAGTAAATTGATTAATGAAATTTAAGGCAAGTCCAATAAAACAACATACATACACGGGTGGAGGTATTAACAACGATGATTGAGATGAAAGATCGATTTTTTCCCTTCTTGAAAAAGTTATGTTACGTATCAACGAAGTTTCGATTGTAGCATTGTTATTCTTTATTCGGATACTGATTGGCTATCGGTGTTCTCAATCAACGAGTGTGAAGGCGCAGTTTGAAAAATGTATTAACTGCTTCAGGAAAATATTAGTTGGCGTTCGCGAATGATGATGCAATTTAAAATAAGACGACTCAATATTGCACTGGAACACGGACTTAAAAAAATGCTGAAAGCGGTTCGTTTTTGTAAATTGTTCACCAACTAATTTATGAAAGAACTGATTGATTCAATATTTCATTGGTTTTTGAAAATGTTTCATTTTATCACTCCCTCCAACTCATGTTTTTTCCCATATTTTTAAGAAAAGCTTAAGCTTCTTACACGTAATCCATGTAAATTTCAATTTGTTTATAGATACTTGAAAGCCGACTATCCATTTTATTCTCAACGTAGGCAACGACGATCCTGTTTGCTCATCCGGAGGACGTGAGGGATAGTCCGTTGGTTCCGGACAAAGTCCCATCTATTCGAACATCCCTTAGTTATGTTTATTTGGATTGGATTAAAGTGAGTAATAAATGAGTTAAATTTTGGAAATATAACTTATTTACCTTCATCAAAATTTATTTATGACTCAGCCTAATGGTTGGATTTTGGAACATGTACTATATAATAGTCATCCTCCGGTGGTGACATTTTGGAGATCAATGGCTGATAGGCTATGCCGGAGACAGCTTACGTGGCCCTTACGCTTAACCCACTTTGAATTTACTTTGTAAGAAGTGAAGAAGGTTGTACCAGCAAATAGGATCATTCGAGTCTTCCCAGCAGTGCCCCCGAGGGAGGGCATCGTTGGGTATCTCAGGACGTGATCCTCTGGTTGCGGTAACCTAACAATAAGAAAGGGTCTAGGCACATGTCATATTATATCATAGGATTGCTTTTTACTCATTATGATCCAATGTCTTGTATTTGTGATTAAAACAGATCACAGGGTAAAAAATTACCCATCGAACCCCACTTCTTCCTGTGTCATAGCAATTTGCTCTTTCTGTAAGACGAAGCCACAGTCTGGCGAACGTGAAGACTGGGCGTCGATTGTCCGTATTTCAAAGCGTAGACGGTTCGGTCCGGACGTTTTGTACGCGTCTTCTGTACTTTGTAAAAATAATTTTCCCTACTCGTTTAGTTATCATATAATCCTTATCTCTTACTTAGGGTATTTCCCCCGGGTCTCCTACCTGGACCACGGACTAATCATAGCTCCTTTGCAGAGAAAGGAAAGAGCGGAAATGAACTCAGGGAAATAAGCGAGATGGGAGTACCTTTGATACTATCTTTTTCTACCACTTTCAACCCTTTCTCCTCATATTTCTTTTTTTCCCTTTTCTAGGTCATTTCCCAGCTGTCTCTTCGGTCCTTTTCTTTTCACCCCTATGCCGCCCTTCAAATCCCTCCCTCTCGCCTATCTTACACGTCTGTGATGGAACTTTCTTCCTCCATCCCGTTTTCTGATTCCACACCCTTCCCTATGTCTCTGCTGCCCAGAAAAGGACTTATTAAGTACACGGAAAGATTTCATACTTTAAATATTCAAGTAGAAGCGCTGCTTTACTGTTACTCTTTACTCTTTTTGTGGAAACCAGCGTATTACTTTACTGCAGTGACATAAGCATTGTTGCTAACTATTTTTTATTATAAAGTCTAAACAACATTATTTCGAGTTTCTTGATATATCTTTCTTAGCCACTATTCTACGTACTCCCGATCAATAGGTACAGGTGATGTAGGCCCAAGTGATAAATATAGATACTGAAGCCGCAGTATTTCAGGAAATTTCGCTACAATGCAAATAATATAGTATAGCCCTAATAAGGGAATTACGTAATGGAATTTCATGGTACAAATTACACCAACTCAAACGATACATAAGGATTCGGATCATCATACATATAATTCCTAAAGCACGTAAACAATAGACCAATTATGTTAATTAGGTCGGAAGACATGACAATCAGTATATGTATATATCAAATATAATATGCCTACAATTTGAATTGTAATTACTATTAATTACACATCAAATACTATAACCGTATCAGAACGTAGAAATTGTTTGAAAAGTTAAAAAAATATAAAAAGCAATACATAACGTAACAGCTCCATTGAATGAACTGCACAGATAATATTTTAAAGAAGAATTCAAGTTACATTTATTTTACGATATACAATATGTATACTATTGAGACTGGAGAGTTTAAGTTATTGTAGTTCAAGTTTTTTTGCTTTTGCATAGATACGTTTCTATGTTTACGTAGTCATGAGAAATCGTTATACAAAAGTCGTAAGAGCTACTAGAAAAAGCACTCTAGAAATGGCCGTTGAATGAAAAAAAAAGCATAGTTCGGGTAAGATATACACGAGCATAGGTCCTGACACAAATTATTGCCGTGTAAAAGAGAAATGGTTGGCGATTCTAGACCACATCCATAAAAAGGAGTTAAGAGTGATGACATATTTCAAGAATGAAAAAGAAATGTCTATCGGGGTTAGATTAGGTTAGGAATTCTTGCCAATTCCTTTCTTATCTTGCAATAATAAATCTGAGGCATGATTAACCAACCTGAACTTATCAGCAGGTAATCCTCAATTTTTCGAATAGTAAATATTTACGATGCATACAAATATATGAAATTCAATGACCCAAGGTTCCAAAAATATAAAAAAAATTTTCGTAAAGTGCCCGAAATCGTTGTCTTAAAATTTGAATAATTGACTTGTCTCGCAAGTCGCGAAGTGTTATTTAACTACAAATTTGAAATGGCAAATGTCCTCCGTAGATTTTCTTATATATACAATTTGAGACTTTATACTCGCAGTGACAGGAATTGTCTTATCTCCCAAGAAGCTCTCAAGGACACGTCGCTCTTTTTTTTGGGAACGACGTTTCTGAACTCCCCTGTTGCCGTCGGCGTCACGTAGTTATTTCGTCTGAATTATTTGCTATGGGCTGACATAGACTAGCGAGCAATAATGACTTTACTCTTTGTAGTGTAACGGTGTTAATTTATAATAAAATTTTGGACCCTTTTTCCTCATTGTCACACTGCGTTTAATTTTTTTTCACTGCGCTTTGTCTCAACAGAGAATGGCAACAATTTCAAACAGTCATTACCTGATTTCAGGTTGAAAAATTTTGGCACCCGTACAAATTATGAATTAACTCCGAAATGACAGAAAACTCTGTTTGACAGGTAGTTGAACTTGATGGGACTGAGTAACGTTCACGAACTTTTTCATTTTTCGCTTGATTTTAATTTCTTATAAATTCTTCAATCAAATTACACTCTTCATGTAATGTATTTTCCAAAAACAGTTTATTTTTCATAAAATACTGTAAAGAACTTACTTTTACATTCTTACAACTTGAGCATGGGTCTTTGGTAGGAAGGGTACACCGAGAGGAAAATGGATACGTGACCTAAAGTGTATTAGAGAGATTTATCTTCGTAGCTATCCTGTATGCATGAGGTTATACATATGTATTTGTTATGGGAAGTACATGCCATATAAGCACTGTGTCATTATAAAGAGGAAGATTACTTTGAATGAAACTTCACTTGGGATGACTATAGTCGATTACTTTTACTACTTGACGTTGTTGAACTTTGAACGTTTTTACGAATCCCTTATCTATTTTCATACCCACCCTATATGCTTGACAGCGACAAACTGGACTGATAAGAAGATTTTGTTGAAAATCTTAAAATATGATTAAACATTGAATGCTTTTTTATAAAAAGGATTATTACTTTCACAAGTGTAATAAGTTACATACTTTTTTTGCAAGTTTCTACGAAATTCTTATCTACACACTTACAAGGGGTTAGAAAATTTTTGTTCGAAATATTTCAAGTGTCGTATTTCTTGCGATTATTGTCAAACACGAGTATAGTTTCAAAATCAATCGGTGCTATCATCTTACACGGAATTGTCAGCTTTCCATGCAAATCCAAAAGAATTGCTTTTTCGAATATCATCCAGATAATTCAAGCGAGACGAATATGTATAAAATAGAAGTGTCATGCAGAGGGTGCGACGGGGGTCGTATATCAATTTATTCGATTTTGAAACGTGAAATAGCTTACTTTATGAAAAGTAGATTTCTCCTGTAAAAAAATGAAATCCCGAGTTTATATAACGGTATCGGATAGTAGATAAAAACTTATCAGTGAACTACAATAATATTCATAGAATTTCGAGGACGGAATAAATTTGTTTTATACAATGAAAATCGTATTCCCTGTGCACAAACAACTCTACCCCTTACCCCTCCCCCACCTCCCACCATAAAAAAGCAACTAATATTCGCACAGCATATGCATATTACCTAAAAAAAACTTTCCTCAAAATTTCTTTTCTTTTCTACACGTTAACATAGGATTATTTCTTTTTAAGTTGCATTACCATTCCTATATGTAACACCATCTACAGTGGTATAATCTATACTAATTATGTACAGTTTAACATTGATTCAAATGCATTTAAATGCATTGGACAGATTATTGACACCTCGTAAATTTATTAGTAAAAAACATACTTGCCTGCAGCATGGGTAGAAAGTAGCAAAGAAATTTTCCGAATATCCAATTCTGCAGAAGAAGAACAGTCAGTGTCATAGGTAGAACAAAGATGCATTTAACTACATCGGAAATGGCCAGGTTGATCAGAAAGGCATAAGTTGGATCTCTGTAGAGACGATACTTCACGATATGATACACCATGGCAAAGTTCATCAAAGTTCCTGCCAGAATTAGTATAGCATACATGAGTATGAAGAGTGGATATATGCCCATTACTGATGGTCGTAAATGAGGCTGAGAAAAATCCACCACCGTATCATTGCGAAATCCCATAAGATAATTCGCAACAGTCTGCAACCACTGAGTAGGGATGCCATCAATGTCTTCGCGCGTTAGTTGCATCTTCATTATTGATTATTTTTATTTCATAAAAACTTCACTTCATTTATTAAACCGTATGTATTTCACTGTTTTTTAAAAGTTATACTTAAAATTATTAAACTATTCTTGTCCTTCTTGAATTATACTTAATTTCGTTCTTACGTAGGGTAGCGATGAAATACTATATTAACGTGGCGTAAAATTAATAATATTCTATTAGCACTGCAAAGTATTTCTACAATATTCATTTAATTGGAAAAAGAATCAAATTTTGCATACATAAATTTTTTGGAATAATTCACTCTTTCAAGGAAAAACTGTAACTGATGAAAACTTCTGTTTCTTACTTATTCACGCTTTACTACCAATAAGTATTTTTCATAACGTGCTTTATCGGCCGGTCACAAATATTACCAAGATCCATTACTGTCGCTTAGAGTAAGTGTAAACAGAATCGAGTAAAATTGATCAAACTATGAATAAATGCATTTATAAATTGCAATATATAATAAAATGATTACGATGCATTGAAACTGACGTTTCAACGTTGCCCGTGATCGGTAGGCAATTTTGTTGAAGCGAATTATAGCTGAATCTTGTAATTCAATCAGTCAATATTAATACATGTAAAAAAAAATCTGTCGAGTGTCACACGCCTAATTGCATCCTCCCGCGTACAGCAGGGTGGTGCGAATTACTATGCAATTGTACTGCAGTTATAAATAAATACCCCGAATATATAAACTACCATAAATACATGAAATATAAATGTTTGTTATCGTCTAAAGCCTCTCGTAATTTAAACAGGGATTCCAAATTCTTCTAGAATTTATCGATTGACATTTTTTTGGAAAAAATTAGTAAATATCCTTCAAATGTAACTTTTGGCAAGGCATGTAAAAAATATTCTTTACGACTTGACGTTACACGAAAGCTCTTTGTGTACGTTTAAAACTTGCAATTTGCATGTGACTAGAATATAATTTTTTATATATTTTTTTTGTATTATTTCTTGGGGGTCCGTTGCGGATTATAATAAATCCACGCGCCACTCCTTCGGGGAAAGAATAAACTGAACAGAGCAAAGAGAAGGAAGCAGAAAGAAGACAAAGACTCTGCGTCGCGAAAGTCGCGGCTAGTACTGGTGCGTTGTCGATGGTGAAGGTGGTCGTCGGCGTAGACGGCGTCGCGACGGTGTTTATCGCGCAAACTCGGGGTGTATGATGTCAAATAATAAGTATAAACATTAATATCTTATAACATTTGTCTCTTGAGTTACGACCTATTGATTCGCAGTATTTGTATTTTTTTTCCATTTAAATAATTATTCTGCCACATTGTTTGGTGAAGTAACATTATGTATTGTATATAATGGGGTAAGTAATGAATTTTCAATTAATTAACTTTCACGTGATTTGATTTTAGAACTCTGACGACTGTCTAGCTCTTGTGAAAATAAAACTTGATTTCAGGAAAAATGACTGATTTTCCTTGTTTAAATATTGCTATATGTATATTCAGCGAAATGTTAAGTTACATTTCTTCAAGAACACTTTTGTAGGGAAAAAGGGATTTTGAGACTGAGGAAATGAATCGTTTGAATTATTTAGTCTGTTAATGAAAGACATTCTTCAAATTGAATAAAATTAATGATTTCACTTAGCAACGGTCTACTGTACATTAAAATTCACCTATAGCTTGGGAAAAGGTGGAAACGCTCTCTCGAGTCCATTTGGTGAACAGAAATGTTGGTTAGTGCTCTGTTGTTATGTTACCCACAAAAATTGACTTTATCGAGAGAATAAAATATATTACCTGCAGTTGATACAACGGCAGATCCCAGATGTATCGACGTTGACTGAAGATAAGTAGATCAGGCATTTCCTTCCTTCCAACTTTCCCGTTATGAATCAAGTATTCTCATGTATTTCGCGATGACCGTGAAGTGATATCAGGAAGATGAATCTCTTGCCTGCCCAACTTCAAACTGTGGCCTGATTCTTACTCACCAGAGCTGATGCAGCTAATTCGTGAATGCCGAGAACTGCATCCAGGAGACACTCAGATGGGGACTGCACTTGGGCACAGCACTGCACTTCCGGAATACTCACAGGAGATCCACGAAATTCCTTGGATGTTGCGAAAGCAACGCGAGAAGTACGCGAGCGAGAACTTGGTATCGAAACACAGCTAGAAAAACTATCAACAGGCAGCTCGTAACACCTCGGTCGGTGCCCCGAGACAGACTGCCTTGACAATAGCCAAATTCGAGAACTAATCATTTTGATCATCTGATTGGTCGAGATCCTTAGAGCCGATAACTCTTTGGTTTCCCTCAAGTCGTTCCTTTAAGCCAAATCGAGAGCGTTCCTTAGCAAATCAGTGCGTAACTCTTGGAGATCCTCCACGGCCGCTTCCCCAGAGCACTGGGCGACACCTGGACACCACTTCCTTACCTCGGGTCACGGGGTTCCTCCTCTACCCTTAACCATATCAAAACTCTATCTCCACCCGCTCCAGCAGGGCGCCAGTATCTCACCCGGGCTTCCACCGGTCCGTGGAGACGTCTCCGTCGGGTTGTCTCCTCTGCCGGACAACTCTGTACTTCGAGACTATCTCCCCGCGGCAGATTCGAGCATCTCGACCTCAACTCAACAATAACGAAATCTTACGAGAGCATTGGCATAACTATACGAATCAACCTGAGAGGGTAGCTTCTAAGCAGGGTGGTGACTCGAAGGGAACCGGAAAGCGAGAACATTATCTGTATCGGTAGTCGGAGTTCTCTTGTGACTGTGAATCGAAAAATCACGTCACATCACGTAACGCCGTTAAAATACGAATTTGACAAAAATTGAGGTACTACAAGGTGGTCAGCTCAAACACCGCATTTTTTAAAAATGTCTTAAAATGTTTCAACAATAGGCTTTTTTAATAGTTATCGAAGAGTTCTATATTTCCTTATAGGTTTTAACAATAGTTCTGCTACATAACATCGGTAAAATACCTATGAAATATACTGGAGGCATCATACGCTTCATGTGTAGGCAGGCATGAGTTGCTGGCTTTTGTCATATTAAACTTATAAGGCTTACACTGTGCGCTCGAACTTAGAATTACAAAGAAAAAAATATTTTGGCTATATCCAATGAGCTTCCTCGTTCTAAGTGTTGCTTTGGGAACCAGCGATAAGTAACGGAGAACCTCTGCCCGCCAAGCTAGACGTTCGTGATCACGTTCAGCTCGGCAACGACGAGATACGTATTATCGACGGAGGCGATGATAACGAAATTTTACTTTCGGACTCGCCGCTGCGACTCAGCGCTATGCTTTTGGTATCGCCTAAAACCGTAACGTTGTGCATCTCCATACTCATGAGGAGGCAGCCACAAGGAAAGGAAGAAAGGATCTCCATACTCATCTCTGTCGCCTAAAGCCGTAGCGTTGTGCATCAGGGGGTTGACACTCCAATGGGCTATTAGTGAAGCCCTCCCGATCAGATGGCGTTGCTACTCGTGCTAACAGTCTATAGCACGGGAGTACCGTGTCTCCAATAAGTGGTCTGTGTTGTGCGTCTCCCCACTCATCTCTGGTGGAGTATACACGTGTTTTTGGCAAATTTTGTTTATTTATTATATTCATTGAAAAATGACGAAGGTAAGGAAAGTCAAACGTAGGAAGAAGTTTCGAGTAAATGTCAACCGTAAAAGATTGCGAAATAAGTTGCGAAAATTACCTGCAATAGGATGGTAAGTCATTTTAACCTGTTACTTGATAACCATGCTGTATAAGTATTTAAATTGTATGAATTTATTACTGAAATTGTTTTCATTATTCTTTGAAGTGAGGAAATAAAAGAAGCCTGGGAAGTAAAAAAATCAACACGGAGTAATTTAGGCGAAATGGGCTTGGCGTATAATCCAAATGAAATATTAAAGATACCTAATACAAAACGGGAACTCATAAACAGTGTCAAAGATAAATTTAGAGATACAGAGCATGATGAAGATGATGACGAAGAAATGAAAACGGGCCCACCTGCAAAGATTCATGTTGCAGAGAAACTAGAGTCCGAAGCAAAAGCTCCCAGAGTATGCTTGTTTAAATTGCCCAAAAATGAAGTTCAATTTGCGACATATATGATGGACAAGTATGGTGATAACTATAAGGTAACTTAACTGATTTATAAATATTAATTTATAAAATATTCCTAATATCTCTTACATATCTGTCAATTTTTTAAACATTTGTACAAATTGTTTGTATAGGCAATGGCGAGAGATCGGAAAAATTACTACCAATTGACTTGGCGCCAAATACGATCAAAAATAAATAGATTTAAAGGTATTCCTGAGCAGTACGCTGAGTATTTATTGAAAAAGGGTGAAATAGTCTTGGATGCTCCTGAGCCTTTGGAAGAAACAAGACGAAAAATTGCATTGGAAAATGTTCAGAAGCATTGTATTCCAAAAAAACCAAAACAGAAAACAATAAAACCTGTCTGGAAAGTAGAATCTATTAATGGCGACGATATAGACCATAATATCGAAGAAGAACCTGAAGAAATCCCATGTGAAAACAATGAAGCAACAAAAACTGTTATTGCAGATGGCACTCAAAATGATTCGCAAAAGAAATTGAAGTTATTCTCAGACAATGAATCTGATGATGAAAATGAAAGTCAATTTAATAATAAAAAATTAAAGCCAGGGAGTGTCACAGATAATAGTATAACACAGAAGCGTAAAGCAAAGAATAGCTTTAATACTGACAAAGAAGAGAATAAAAAATCTAAAAATAATAAGCGAATGGAAACTCTGAAAACGATGTGTTCTAGTGAAAGTGACACTGAAGAGGAATTTGAAGGTGACGATGATGAAACGGGATTCGTAGATTTAAGTGACATGAGTGAAGAGGGTTTGTCCGATGATGATATTTTGGATGATGGTGAATTCGTTACAGACAGTAATGAAGAGAGTGATTAACATTGAGAGAAAATATTTTGTAATTCAATCCGTATACTGCGGGTATTTTGGAAATATAAATATGTTGACTTACATTGATAAAATGATTTTCATCATTACTATAACTTTTATTTTTTACACATGCAACCTTAGGGCAACACTATTCCTAAAAGTGATTACACAAACGTAAGTTTTTAAAGAATTTTTAATCTATCAGAATAGTAACATTACACTGATATGGCACCGTTTTCTAAATTTACATATTACCATAGAAGGAGACAATTAAATTGTACTGTGCGTTTGAAGCTTGCGAAGAATTTTACAGCCGGACTTTAATATACAGATATTTGCTAAAATACACTCGACAGGTTTGCGTTGAGATAAAAAAATCTATTCTTGGCGAGATATCCGTAATGCTTAGAAAATAGTAGAAAATAGATTAATACTGGTTATTAGAAAAAAGGAAAAATAAAAAAAAATTACAGTAACTCAACAGTATAACAGACGACATTCATGTTTCAACTGGATTACTCTGCCTTATTCGATAGTATTAATAAATCTAGTGTTTTAAAAAGGTGCAATAAATTTTTCATGCACAATTTTCACGAGTTTTCTGGAAATATTTCTTCTCTATCGTTATCCTCGATTTTATTGCCTTACAAAGAATACCAATAATTCACTTAATAATTCTTTCATCCCTTTCACAATATATTAGTGGAATATCCTCTGTCCTTTCTGGTGGGGTCAAACCCTATTAATTATTAGAGCTAGTTTAGGATGAAACAGCCATCGCGAATATTTTCTTCCTTACAACGTCCACTGAAGGATGATGCCAACTGTGCTCAATCACATCCTGTGAAACTTCTGGTAATGGACGAGTCTGACAACCAATCACTTCAATCTTGTGCTTATTGGCAGGAATACTGCGTAAGTCGAGCGCTTCTTTGACCTGATTAGGTCTCAAAGCATTTGGAGAATCCTAGGAAAATTTATTGTTGAACATATAAATGTATCTTCCTTTCATCTAAGTATTAAAACCATTTTAACCATATATATTCAATGAAATAAAATACAAGTTCATTAACACTACAGTCTGTTGGAAAGATGTATGAAAGTATGTACAGCAGATGAAAAATTGCTTGTAACATTACCTGCTTATTCGCAATCACCAAAATTGGTACAGTATCCATTCTAGAATCTCCCAACAGCTGCTTTAGTGCAGAAACCGCAACTGATAGTTTGTTTGTATCAGATGCATCCACCATAAATACTAAAAGATCTGTGTCTTGAAGAAAGTGACTCCAATACTTTCTTGTATCCTCTGCACCTCCAACTACGAGTGGATAACGAATCATAGTGGAGATAATGATATAACATCATGTTAAGTCAAAGAAGAGTATAGAATAACGTACTTTCCCAAATATCAAAGATATAGGGTCCATTCTGTAATCTAAAGACACGGAAACCATGAGTCGATGCTGTAGGAACAATGTACGAAGTCCCATTAGCAGCTGCAATTGCTTGATTCATTACGGAGGTCTTTCCTGCACCATCCAAACCCAATAGGAGTACCCTTCTCTCGTTGCTGTCATCAATCTAAATGATTCCCAAAATGAAGGCTACTTAATCTTTTGGAGACTGACAACACAAGGCAATAAATTAAGGAAGAAATAGGTAAACCAGGATAACTAAACAAAAAGTTGCAAGTCTTAAATTCTAGCAAATGAAACATACCTAAAGAAGCAAGGCCCTAACAGACATCAATAAAGCCCCAAGTGTAATATAGCGATGCATATCACTATCAGTTCAACAGCTGGATATAATGAGGTTAATAGTTCCTTATACGAAGCACATAGAAATTTACAAGTAAATGAAAATAGTAACAGCCATAATGATATATCATTAAAACAGCATCTAAAAATTCCACCAGTCGGAAACAATGCATGAGTCAATTAAATGAAACGGCAAAAGAATAATTAAACACGCACGGTCAAAATTACAGGTAATACTCAAAATAACCAAAAAAGGTCAAGTATAAAGTTACATAAAGTTTGTTAAAAATTCAAAAAATCTAACCTTGGAAACTTCTTCAAAACCTTCGTCAATCGACTTAAGTTCTCTTCTTCTCCAATATTGATAGGCAACATAAGCACCGACGCAGGCACAGCCGACACAAAAGATAGTCTTCTTGCCATAGCGTGACACGTTCATGACCATTCTTTCTTTAGCCTCCTCTTTAGCTTCTCACCAATGTATTTGTAAACGGGAAAGTATTATTTTCCCTTATTTGTTTAACTCCGCGTGACAGACAACACGCGCAGTCGCCTAGCGTCTTCTTGACATGTGCGATCAGTGTTCAATGCGCAGGCTGCTGCGATTAACATCCTTCCATTACTGAAACTATACAGGTGGCGGCGATGTGGCCAGTTTTGTATGTAACAGCAGAGGTAGCAGTACCTAAGTGTAGCTCAAATTGCGACATACACACTCCATTCTCTACTTGAAGGAAACCATTTCTATATTCTATTCAAACAACCTTCGATCCTTGCTTTCATTTTGATCCTTGTGTGCACGAATTCACAGTTGCGCATTTGTCTCGATCACTTGTGTCTTCGAACACTTCGATCAAAAAATTTTAAGCTGTTCATCACAGAGCACTATTTAGCGTATTAATTTTAATTAAAACTTCTTACAGAGAAAATTACAAGACCCTTAAAATACTATGCAGTATTAATAACTGTATCTTCTCTCCATCATTACGATGATAAGGGTCAAAGGGGTGAAAGATTAAATCCGATTTTCCATATAACCCTTTCATCCTCAAAAGGATTAGACTCAGACGGATACTGATTGGCGCATCGACGCACATTATGGACTACGCATAGACATAGGAAAAATGATTGGCTGAAAGAAAAAGATAGCGGCTGATGATTGCCAAGCCCTGTCTCTTTCTAACCAGCAGCCGTAGTACGAAAGTATAAAGAAAGTAGCCAATAGAAGGATTAGAAAAGGAGAGCGATTAGCCGCCACCTCATTTCCTCTTTATTTATTTGGACGATCACATTTTCAAAGGATTTGAAGCAGGGATCACAGTCCATACTATATGTCAATGGAATGGTGAGTCTTGTTAGTTTAACAGAAATTATTTAAAACGCATTTCCTTCGTTAGACTACGTTATTTTACTCTGAACGTTAGTTTGTCCTTCGCGACAAATAACTGATAAAAAATGAAGTTCAAAAGAACTGCAAGTGTCGACTCGATTCCTAAAGGCTTGGGTCGCGTGTCGTCGGTCGCTAATCTGTCTAATCTGCCCCAAATGAAATAGTTGCGATTCTTTTCCACCCTTCCGACCTTTCTACGGTATTTAAGTAGGAGGACCCACTTGACTGGGGTATGGCTAGTGGATGATGACAAGGGGGATGATGTTCGAGGACATCGCTATAACGGGCTGCTAGCTATATATAATCCCTCTAACTGGCTGCTAACATATTTGCGACGCTTAGGTGCCTTGGTCATAGGCGCAGCTACACCTATTGTAAAAATTACCAAAATTCAAGTGCTTAATATTACGAAAATATGGAACATCAATTATATTTAATAAACTTACAGAAAAAAATGTTTCTAATTATTTCATAAATTTCAACAAAAAACTGTCCTCACAATTTTTTTATTCCGCACTGTTTTCATCGATCTAACAATTCGTTGGCCCGGTAAATACAACGATACACAAGCAAGCGTTATTCTTTGAAGGATGTACTTTGCTCTTGCAATATTGAATTCTACCAGTTAAAATTGAAATGCAAAACTTTTCACTTGGCAAAATTGAATCTGTTACTAAAATTTTATCCTATCCTACGCTACTGTTGCCTGACAATATCGGTCCGTCCTCTCGTCGCTTTTTGATTCTCCCTGTTCCCCTACTCCTGTACCACCCCTAGACCGGGGATAGGGCTGACTTTTATTACCCTGTTTGATGTTATGAATGCGTTCAACGCAACTACAACGACCCCTTATCTATGCTGCAAGTGGTTATACTTTTTATGCCGTGTATCGCTGATACGATTAGCGACAGAAACAAACCAACAATTTCATTTCCATTTTACGACCCCCCAGAATATACCGGTAGCAACCCTTATCAATAGGAGGTACATAAAACGAAAGAAAAACAATATTGTTTCATGCGTGTTACGTACAAATTTATCTATAAATAAGAACACACCAGTCTGTTTGACATAATACATTTTTCGGGTATTCCCAACCCTCCGTAACAGGGGTGGAATGAGAATCCATCATTATTGAAATGCATTTTATGAGCATATCAGTGATGAGCGGATTTATGATTTATGATGCTGGGGAAGAATGGTGCAGGTGCTGATGCAGGTGCGGTTTCACGGACTAACGCAAGTGTGTCTAATCGTAATAAAAATATTTATTCGTTGCTCACATTGATTCTCAGGACCATTGTTCTGCATCCCTTGCAGAAAATGATAAATTGTTAAAGTGGTGTCAAAAACAGGACAAATTGTGTCACGTGTTGGTCCACCACTTTCATTTATCATACGTAAATCCCATGAGGCCAAAGTAATAAAAAGAATTTCGTAAATTATTCAAAATTAAAAATAATATCAAAACGTACGTCGCATTATACACAGTGAAATATATCAATATATTTTTATTCGGATTACACTTATTGAGTCTGAAACTTTTTTTTCGTAACTATCAAGCTGGCATCTGAAAACTGCAATAAAGTTGATCGCAACGGGTGTTCAGGACACAAATTTTGTCAACGTAAAGGCATTAATGTAATTAACTGAAATCATTAACAATGTCCTAGTCTTAATTTCATTCATAAAAAACGCGCCAAAATAGTCCCAGTGTAATTTCGTTTTCGTATATTTAACGAAGATCCCTTCAGAACATGTGCCTAGCCAAGGGTGACTGTCGAGCCGTTTTCAACCCTTGGAACCCTTAGTTACCTTTTAATTATCGCGACACTAGATAATCCAGTCGTTTCTACAGGGTGTAAAATTGCTAATAAAATTTTCGAAAATTCTTCAAGTTTCCTTCTTCAATTTTCTTTACTTCAACACTCGCAACGGTTTCACTGCAAAAATCGGAAATTTATGAAAATTCTTCGCAACTGAATTCTCTTCCAGCATCCATAGTCATGCAGAAATATATGGCTTCACATATGTAAGCATATAGGTAAGCATATGTAAACGCACGGCTGGTACGAATTTCAAAGGAGTCCTCGTTTGATATAAAGCATACAGAATGTTGCTCGCATATTTCGGACCAAGGAATGCCAAACTAGTTTCCTTTGATCATAGCCGCAAATCTACCTCTACTACGTATATTGTTATTTTAAGTATATTTTATTTTAAAAAATTATGTTTCTCGACAATTCGAAAGTCATATCCTATAATTTCAAAAATATCACCGACAGCAATGCTGTACATGTAAATCTTCGTGATAACAATTTCAATCCGTTGTTCCATGATTTAATTGAATTCTCTTGGGAATATCTCCATCTTCCTTTAAGATCAGAGTAATTCCAGCAAAGATTCAAGTATCTCGTAATTAACGGGACGGATTAAATAGCGGCCACAATTACAAGATACACGTATTAATTTATACGCACCGAGATGCATACCTATATCCATGTATACTCTCATTATATATATGTATATATACCACGTTATATACAAAGTGCTGAAGTTTTAATATCTACGAACGGTAAACAAAGTGGCATATAAACGAAGTGGACAGAAATGAGGGGCAATAAAATTTTGATTTCTTCCATACCGAGTATTGTTCCAACCATTTACGAAAGATAAAAAAAATACGAAAATATTATCCAATAAATGGAAACGAATTTTTCGTCTTTTTCGAATAAAAATTCTACCAGATTTATTTGCTCGAAGCAATATAAAAACGCAGATACGAGAAAAGCCCACAGTTTCAACTGATTGTAACAGGAAAACGAATTTCTCACGAATCAGATCACCTCCGTTTCACCGAATCACGTACGACTCCCCATTGGACGAAGCTGCAAGCTAAATTTCGCTTAAAAAAATATAACTTTTTTTTTCACGTATCACATAGAGTCAGGGAACACGTGATATGTCCCTGAAGAATCCTACTGGTTTTTAGGTTTAACTGTAAGCAGAGAAGGACGAAGCTTGCGACAAGAGCGTTAAAGGAACAGAGAGAAGCATAGAGCCACTTGCTACAGTGAGGGCGATAAGGGAGGCTACAGGGGTTAGTACAGGGTGCAGGATGTAAGGGAAGAGAGCATGAGACCCCACAAAGGCAGTGGGGCTCTTTTGATTCGCAAGCTAATTGGAATGCCGCGGATGCCAACGGCGATGAGCTAGGGGTTGGTGTACGAGCTGCAGAGCCAGGGGGTGCTGGCGGAGGCTTCGGGGTTACCCGGGGCGGAGCTTATTTCTCCTAGGGGTGTAGCTTGCGATATGAAAGCTCATTTTATACTGTGACTTTTAAGCCGTGTTTACAAGCTTGGACGATCTCAGTAAGATTTCCTACCTATGCAAGAAGCCTTGACGATTGTGCACACTCCAGTTCCGCGATGCTGCGGGACATTAATGGACCCGATAACGAGGGTAATGATGGTTCGATAAGTAATTAGCTAATACACGTGGAATTCCATGTAATTACAACGTCAGGATAATGACGTGACATTCACGCTAGACCCATTGGTGACGCTTACGAAATTTCTAGTTGAAAATTATTTGATGTTATAATTATTACAAGAAAAATTGTAAGATTTGATTTTTACGTGAAATTGAAAAAAAAAATTGTTATCCCGATTACTAAAGTCTGACTCGGGAGAGATTTTTTGACAGGATCTTTGACGTGGCCCCGACTAATTTATCACCCTTGACAAAAGGGATGGAATGACGAGGAAGTAGCCATTTTGAAAAAACGACTTGTATATACGTATATACATGCATATGCAATGCTATAGATGTAATGTATATAGGTATATTATTTATTATGTCATGATAATTTGTAAATTGTCAATCGTACTCACTATCGTTGCTGTTAACAATTATTATTATTGCACTTTATTTCGTTTGGGCTCTAATAGAATAAAGATGTTAAGTTTAATTGTACGAAGCTAAGTGATGCGGTGGCTGGACTGTGGAGTGATAAGAGAGAGGGAGTGATCGAGTGAGTGAAGGGGAGGGGAGGGAGAGAGATCTCGTGATATTAATATTTAAACAAAAGCTTTGTGGTGGGAGAGCTTTTGCCTTTGTAGACCGGCAGCCATACTGCGGGTCCATGTAAAAAGCTCTGACTACCTCCTGCTCCCATTTGCTGCCCTCTTTTGCAGCCTCGTACCAACCCCTGACATCCCTCTATCCATTCTCGTCCTTCTCTGAACCACCCTCCTCTTTTACTCCTGCACTTCCCGAGTCCACCTACCTATCCGAACCTCGAACGGGGGTTGATAGAGGAGACCATCTCGTTATACGGAAAAATCAATCTTTTGCAACGAGAGCTTGCGAAAAAATCCGAACTCTCAGTGTGCCTCAGGGTTTTATTAGGGTTGGTTTCCATCGATAATTCTTTCGATACGGAACGTCCCGATAAGAACGTTAATTTTTTTGTACAAAAAATTAAATTATTTTTTTTGTCATAAGTGGTTATAGGATCCTTTAGATTTTATTTTTGGTTATCAAATGAGTAAATCATCACTTCAATGTACAGACTCGAGAGTTTATTCTCCGCGATAACTATGCGTATGTATATTATGTATAAGCATACTGTTATCACGTATATACAATGAATTTTCACATAACATTCCCACGAATGTTTCACTGCGTGTCGAGCTTTTCTTTTCTTTTGATTGGCAACATGGTTACAGGTCTGGATGAATAATATAAAAACAGAAGAACAAAGAATTCAATTGATAAATAGAAGGGTGCAGTAGCGCATTTTTGGCTTCTTCCTTATGTACACGATAATTTTGAATTTATCATTTTTTTTTCTTGGGTATTATTTTTAACGGATACAACACGTGCTCACGTTATGATACTTGCGTGACTTTAAGACTTATACAAAAATATATATTACACGTAATGGGATCGCGATCGATGTTAGTCAAGATCACATTTTTTTTTCAAAGTTTTTCATTCCTTCCTTCACGAAATTTCTTCTCGATCGTTGAATTAATTTTTGCCGATTTCTCCTCAATGAGATTTTATCGTCTTAGCAGGCGTTTAATCTTCAGTGATTGTAATGAGTACTCGAAGGATCGCGAGCCGTCTGAAGGGAGTGTCTAGTTCTTTCCCGAAGAACTGTACCGTGATCTCTGGAATGCCTCGATGATCCAGGTGTATACCCAAATGAATTTTGATCCAGGTTCTGTTCGTCGTCGATCTGCGCCGCGTAACCGGGCGTTCTAATATTTCTCGATCTTCGTGGTTTCATTGAATACAATGGTAATGGGGATCGCGATGCCTCGTAAGATAATCCGAAGTCCGTCATATCGTGTCTTGTTGCACAACGACCGCAGATATTCAATTCCCTTGCTTCGCCGTCGTCTCCTGAAATTTTTATATGATTTTGAAAAAATTTAATTTTCATTCCTATTAATTTATAAATTTATCGACATATTGCATATACGTACCAACTGGCCCCTTAACTGTGAAGCCTCTGTTGTCTTGCAAGCGGCAGTCGGTTTTCCTTCCAGAAGGCATTGTCATCTTGGATACAGCAGGATTAGCTAATTCGCCACAAACGTAGCATTTTTTTGAGTGGGAATTCATCAGTTCAGCTTCCCTGAACGATTCCAGGTTTGTTCTTGTTGTATGAGATCTACGATTTTGCTGAGGTTGCGGTGAGGTCGGTTTTATCACTTTGTATCGATCGGTATGTTCTCTCGGTTGTGCACGGGGTTGTATAGTTTGTTGTAGTAGCGATGGCCGTCTCGAAGATTTACGCGGTGATAAGGGTGGCGTCGGAGGCGTCGGTGGCGTCGTGACCTCTTCTTCCGACGCCAAGTCCGCAACGTCTCCGTATGACGTCTCGTGCATGTTTGTATGACGACAGCTTCACATCGACAAAGGATTATGTGTAAATATACAAAGACAAAAATAATGTTGTTGTTATCGTACCGTGGCTGCATTTGTTTTTGTTGCAATTTGTGAATACGTTGTTGCTGAAGTCTTCGAGCCTCCTGTTGGGCTCGGTGTTGTAATTCCGCATGAACTCTGCATCGCATCCGGCGGTGCAGTTGGGGCAACGTGTCTGATTCTTCATCGACCTCATCGTCAGCTTCTTGTTCCTCGTAATCCTTTTCAGTGTATACGTAATTATCTTCGCGATCATCATCTCCTGAAATATTAAAATAATATTTTTTATCTAGATCCATGTTTTTGACTTTTATTATTTTAATTTTTTAGCGAATTTTCTACCTTGTTCAACCACGTCATCCTCGGGATTTTCATCAGCCGATACTTCTATATCGTCATCCTCGTACTTTAAATCGTCACCGTCATCCAGATCGGTCTTATAACGATTTCTTCTAGCAATCGCTATGTTGTTTGCCAGGAGTTTGTTTCTTGTACTCTTTATACCCGTTTCGTCACGGTACGCTTGATCGGAGACTTGTTGGGCATATTTTGGCGGCAAAGTGCTTGTTTGAATTCTTTTTAATTGCTTATATGGTTTGTAGGAATTTGTTGTGGAGTAACTCGCTATGGGATCCACTAAGTTGTAATCGTATTTCCTGGATGGGAAATTGAACAAGATTTTTTTATAAATAAAAAAAAATTTTCGGTAATCTTTTTGACAAAATATTCACCTTTCACCGTGAGGGTGAGACGTTGTATGGGAATTTCTTTGGGCGTATTTCCAGTATGCGTCGGCGGCACCTCCACCATTCGTCGGAGATCTCGACGGCCATGATGGAAGATGTGAAGCCATGCATTTTGATTTTCGTAACTTATTCGCTTGTAAATTCTCAAGGTTGGTTTCTTCCATATTCTTTCATATGAATGATAACTTTTTGGGACTTTTTGCTCGAGGTATCTCTTTGTTTAAAAGTATCTTAGTGAAAAGTGCGATTTCTTCACAAGAATCGTACATTCATAATTTATGACACACAGATCGCTTTAATAGATTTTTTGAAAAATTTCAAAATTCATATCAATCGAAATTTTCACATTAATTGATTTTTGGCTTAATCAATTCTCATGAATATCCAAATCTGTAGTAGCATGTAGAGTCGCAGAACTTGTGTAGTTCGGAAACGTCAAAATTTTTGTTGTTAAAGTACCGTTTAGCTGCTTGCTGAGTACGGAAAGATCTTTTCCAAAATGCCTCGTATCCTTGATCAAATCTATATTTCAGGCTTGTATAAAAATGCTCGAGACACATTGGTCGTTCTTTTTGGTCCTTTTGAAAGAAATTCTTTCAACGAGTATGAACGAACGATGTTCTGTTATTTTAGATATTTTCTCAACACAAAATGTTCTTCTATTCGAAGGGACTAATTATGCTCCTTTTCAATTTTCTTCTCTCCCTCGATGAAAAGTATTTTGCTTTTATTTAAAAATAAAAAAAATAAAAATAATACTTAATATCCACAAATAAAAAAAAAGACTGATACGGATACCAGGCCTGCCCGACTATATAGTCACTGTGCACGATCAAAAAATAAATAATAAAAAAATTAAAAGAAAATAATTCTCAAAAAACCAAAACTCGTTCAGAAAGCAGCTGAGCAAAAAAATTTGCACTGAACGTCCAATAGTTCATAAGAGAAGTGGCAGAATTAATATATAAGTTCATCCAACGAATGAGAGTTTCGTATATTCGGGGTGAATTTCTAGGGTGGATTCAGGGCTTTTCACCACTCTCCAGTCTCGTCACAATCCTCGTGCTCCAGGGATGAAAGTGATCGCTGATGTATTTCGCGCAGCTGCTGACTCTGTTGCTCGTGATGATGTTTGCGCCACTTTATTCGCCGATTTTGAAACCAGACCTTAACCTGGGCCTCAGTGAGTCTCAGGGCGTGGGCCAGGTACTGTCTCTCAGGCCCAACCATGTATTGCTGCCTTGCAAACTCACCCTCAAGTTTCTCGAGTTGCTCTGCCGTGAAAATTGTTCGAACCCTTTTTGATTTTCCACCACCGTTACTTCTATTATCACCTCCTCCTCCGCCACCTCCTGGACCAGCCGAACTTGTACTTGAGGAACCGTTCTTTGCTGAATTTTCTAAACCTGCAATTATATTGTCAAATTCAGAAATTCAAGGTGTCCTGCCTACAATAGTTTTGACTACCCCCAAATCATTTTTAATATACTTGGAGTTTTGACACAAGAAGTTAGAGGGAAGAATTTGATTTTTTTTTGTAATATTTATTATTGGTTTTATAGCTACTTCAAAGAAAATTGTACGTAAACCTTAAATGATCAGCAAGGTTCGAAATATTTTGTGGAAAATGCGATACTTCTGATTGTTCCTGATGTGCGTAGTAAAACTGAAATTTATTGAAATTCCACCTTTCAATACAGAGGCTATAAAGACAGCGAAATACAACTTTGTAGATTCTCAGTTGTTTGGAAAATTATTTATTTCGAGTCGATCGAATTGTTTTAATACCATCGATACAATTTTTATTCATTTCTTTTTTTTCTAATTTTCCTATAATAAATTTTCGACTTTAGCATAAACGTAAATACTGTACCTTGATGTTTGCGAAATTGTTGTTGCTGACCTCGCTGATGTTTCTCTCGCGGATTATTTTTGTGTCCAAGAATATAGTCAATAGTAAATGATTTGGGTTGTTGCTGTTGTTGCTGCTGCTGCGAGTGTTGCATGTGCGTGATAGAGTGCGGAAGCTGCGTAGCCAAATTCTGTGGAGATCTTTCAGTCTTGGATAAATGTGATCTTCTCATGCCCTCCAGAGTGATGGTCTCGAGATCAGGACTTCTTGGTTGCATTTGAAAATTCCGGAAGTAGTTCGATTCCAGCATGGAAGGAGCATCGAGCAATGCATTTGGGGGAATTCGGTCCAGGGCAATATTTTCAATATGAGAATCTCGCATTCGATCTAAATACATATTGAACTCGTTTATTCGATCTATAGATAAATTATTCTTCAGCATCCCAAAACCTTTGATCTCTCTATCTGTCGTGATTCCTGGACCCTTAGTCCTGTCCAGGGACGTCTGAAAGGATTTTTGACGACCGTCTCGCGTGAAATTAAACAGGATACCAGCTGCAGTGGAATCCTTTGCCTTGCAGAGAGATTCCAAAAAAGAGTCAGCATCGCTTGATCGGTCCATAGGATAATTTGCCGGATCCTTTGATTTTGTTATAGGTAACGTAAAGTCCTTGGATTTCTCTAACGATACAGAATGATCTCTACTTCTCTCCCCAGAGAATCCATCAAACGCCATACTTCGCTGTCTGCAAGTATCAAGCGGAAAATGAAAATCCTTCGATTCGATAATTGGCTCGTCTTTGATTTTCTCCAGAGATAAATTCAGTTCCTTAATTCTGTCATAATCCTGGAAACGATTCACCTTAAATTCCGAATGACTGTTCTCACTCCTATCTGACAGATCTTCCATGATTACGTGACCCGTCGGATCACTCGCTTGCATCTTATCGTAAAATTTTGCTTGAAAAATTTCTCCCAAAATTTCTAAACAATAATTTTTTCAAATCTATTGACACTGTGGATTTCACTGTCAACACACTAATAACCGCGATATATTTCCGCGCGAAAATACACCTAGCCAAAAATTATCTCAAAATTAACAAAAATCCACATACCCAAAAGCACAAATTCTCAAAAGAATCCTTTCCACTAATCGCACTCACTGTTAGTCACATCTTTCTAAAAAGATTCCAACAAATGTCAAATCGTCAAATTTCCTCCCTTTTTTAAATAAAGCTTTAAGCACGCATTTTTAACCACTCGAAAAAATATTTATTCGATAATCCAAAACGTGGTCCAATCAATGAAAAATCTTTTTACAGCCTCAAATTCCGTAGTGGTCCACCCGAAAAGCACAATAGCACCAGTAAGAATGTTTAAAATCGTAGATGCAAGCTCAGTCAGCATCAGCACAGAAGATCAAGAAAATACCGACTGCTTTCGAGAGCAGAAGCTTTTGCGAATAATGATGTCAGCGCAGATCACTGGTAACACTAGTCGGGACTAAGGATATCCGGCTAATGATCCCGTACGTGACGGGGTATTTACCCCCAGCATCCCCCAATCAGTCGGCCGCGTTCACCTCTGCAACCCCCAAATGGACCGCATAATCCAGCGGTCAATATTTTTCCGTCGATGTGAACGGAGCAGCACGTTCATTGGCCAACATAGAGGGTGAACCACGCCCCTTGGATTCTCATGGGGCTTATTTGCGGGGAGTCTCTTACCTTTTTGCCCCACGCTATGCAACCCATTAATAAGCTTTCGTAGAGCGCAGTATAGCTGAGCTCACCCGGCTCCTCGGCAATGATGTCATCTGCGTCTAAGACGCTCTGGTAATTAGGTGCCGACTAATGATGATGAGGTTATTTAATCCTGGCCTCTGCTTTTTTTACAACCCTTGTTTTCGTCATGACCTAATCGCGTCTTGATAACCGTCAACCAATATGATTGCGTTAACACGATATTTTTATCCGCATAATTTACTATATACATCTGATCAAAATCGGCTGATAAAAATAATTAAACAGATTCGAAGGATGACAAGATGCTTTAATTACGTAACACGTGAAAGTCTTAGCATAGGAATATTTTATCACAAAACTTGACCTTTTCATATTGATTTATTAATTGTCATCGATAAGACATCGATTGATATAATTATTTTCGAGCCAATGATGCACTCTCCGATCTATTTCAATCTGTTTCACTATAAATTGTTTAACTATTTTTTTCTCTCGTTTAAGTTTACTACACCCCCTCCCTTCGCTTCTCACCCCGAATCTCTCATTAGCCGTTGATGGGCGTGTAGGAATTTCAGTACCGCGGAAAAACTCTAAGGAGCTTATGGCCAATGTCAAGAACTTAATTATTTCCGCACAACTTTGGTTAACCCGTTACAAAGGCATGTCTGACATAAAAATTTTAAGGCATCGCTAAATTTTTAATAAAATCGGTAGATACGTTATTCATATCGTTCATTAATTTTCAACCACTAAACTATCCCACGTGTTCCAACTATAACAGATAAATTAGTGAAGGTAATAACCCGTTAAACTATCAAAGTACGAAGACCATTATGAACTTCATATTAAGCTATAAATTCCAAATATAGTGAAAAGTTGTAGAATAATCTCTAAAATCGATAGTGTCAGTGAAAATGTAGTTTCTCTATAAATAACGTAAAATTATATAATGCAAAATGATTTTCCACCGATACTAAATTTTTTTGATGTAAATATATATTTTGTTATGCAATAATATCGTTGCGTCAGGTTTGGATGAATTTAAACAAAATATTTGTCGAATTTCGATTTTAGGGGTTGGAATCGAGCTAGAAATTGATAAAGGGGGATCAGAGGAAGAATAAGGAATTCGGAGTTATTACAGTCACACTGTATAAAGTCGAGTAATTATTAGCTTTCGAGTAAGAAGCTCAGAGTTGGGTAGGTCCATGTCTGGGGATGCTGATGGGGATGAAAGCGCGAAGAGATCAGCAACGCCAAGACGATCCAGGGGAATGGCGTAACGGGGGGGACAAATGTTTAAATTAAATAGGGGACTGGGAGAACGAAAGAATTTCTATTGAAGCTCAATACCTAACCTCCCCTCCCTTATCCGTGTAACAGGGGTACAAATGACTTGCGAGTCACCCTTATTACAGAGTTGGATTTATCACCGAAATTTCGGCAAGTATTTTACTCGAATAATTGCTACGCTTTATAAGAGACCCCTTACGACTGATATATATATAAGACAAATATGGCCGCGGCCTTTTATTCCTCTTACGGAATTTCGTATAAGGGATGTTTCTCTTACGATGCCAATATAATTAATTCTGAAAATCTTTCACGAATTTTTATTATTTTTATTACTAATTCCATTTCTCGTTAAGAAGCTTTGACCAAAATTTTTATAAGAAAAAAAACTACGCCCGATCCGACTCGTTATCAGTATGCATATTCCATTGTGCTTCAATCTAATCGAAAATCAATAATTTTCAATGCACTTGATGCAGGCAATACCGATCCCGGATATTTGAGTTCGAAGTCCAATATGAAAAAGGATACGAGGTATCCTACATGTGTAAAGATCTGATGGCAAACTTATATACCTGCTGTTTAGTTAGGCTGGTACGTGGGTCTTATACGTATTTCCATCAACAGCTTCATATTCTAGCTTGAAGTTTTGCTACCCCCTTTTCCTCTGCCCCAACCCCATACCCCATCCTACATTCTGCTGCCTTATCCCTGGATTTCATTCCATATGCGATATTAAACCGGGGGCAATTAGCCGTGGATTCGTGAGGGTGTACGGCCATTGGTGGTGCGAAGAGGAAAACGAGTGTTGGTGGGGTTGTCTTTGATATGATTGGTTGTCTTCAGCTTTATCCAGGACACGGCCACACCCCTGTACATCTCAATCCACCCACGTAGTCTCTGAGCTTCGTATTTGTTGTTCCCTTGTATTGTACTATCTGGATACAGTATCATTTTACGTTTTAGGGGTGGATCATCAAGATCTTTTTCAACTTGTTTGAAATTACTTATAAGCTGACCCATTGGAGGAATAATTGAATTGGTATTTATAGGATTTTTAAGTATTTTATTTATGTTTTTGCTTTGCTATACTGTATGTCTGTTACTAAGGATGATTGCATTCCTGATAATTATATTTATATATATTTCTGCTCGTTCTTACAATATAATGATAAATTTATTTTGATTTATTAGAATAATTTGTCTGGCTCCTTTAGTAAAATTAATTTCCTAAAATATATGCCAATTTTTATTTTTAAATAAATTGCAAGTTGCACAAAATTAACTAAATATTTTTACCGACACGTGGGAAAATAATTTGCGCTACTTGCTCCCTCTGACCTTTCTTTCTAGTAGTTCAAAGGTCGCAGCACCGTCGATAAAGTAGATCAATCGATATCAAAGCGTATCATACCTGAATGATGAAGCAAAGTGAATTAATATTTCCTCTCGTTCCATACAGATGGATCTTGCATTAGTTAATTTATTATACAATATACATTACTAACAGTAAAAAAGAAGTCGCAGCCCACGATGATTTTAGGCGTGTAAAAGCATTTGAGACAATTAAATTAATTAAGCATCCTACGTGCATCGCACTGTTACAAAAGTTCAACTAGAGTTCAATTAATTTCTCAGTAAGTTAATACGTAAATGTCCGCACTAAATGCAAATACTAACTTAATTTGCCAATCGCTCCTGTTTCCACGAAAGATGTCTGCATTTATTCCGTTTTAGAACCGATAATATTCACATACCGCTACAGACTTATCGCTCCTGACAGGAATATTATTTTTAGTAAACCAAAGAGGATTCCCCAAGATTCTCAATTAAGTAAGTCACAAGTTTTTTATCAAACCACAATGACGCAATCGCACAAAAACGTAATGTAAATAGTGGGAACCAAAGCAAAATTTGAATTATTCATCATTATTATTAACACGGTTCGATTTCCGTTCGAAAAATATATTCGACCAATTTGAAAAAAAAAATTTTCAATTTACTAAATAAATACAATAATACGTCCCCATTGTAAACTCGATTCATGATATAATAAAAAAAAATTAATTTTTTAGTTGATTACAGGTACGTTCCTAAATTCATCGTCAGTACTACGAGTAGCATTGTGTCCCTGTTTAACTTCATATAAAAGAGTGAGACACAACCACGATCAAAGTACTTGCCAAAACCAAAGTAAAATTTGAATTATTGATCATTATTATTAACACGGTTCGATTTTCGTTCGAAAAATATATTCGACCAATTTGAAAAAAAAAATTTTCAATTTACTAAATAAATACAATAATACGTCTCCATTGTAAACTCGATTCATGATATATTAAAAAAAAATTAATTTTTTAGTTGATTACAGGTACGTTCCTAAATTCATCGTCAGTACTACGAGTAGCATTGTGTCCCTGTTTAACTTCATATAAAAGAGTGAGACACAACCACGATCAAAGTACTTGCAGTGAATTTCGAAACACCTTAATTATGATCCAAGAATCGTAAAATTGGACCCAAAAAATTGTCATTACTAACTGTAATATCCTATAGAATCTAGACTTCCTTGTGTATGACGTTCATATTCCAAGCACGTGGCTTTTAGTAAACAAACAATGCAAGAGAAAAGATCCTTATTAAAGATTCTCCTGAGCATTTTCCTCCAAGCATTGTTCGATTTTATGTACAAGAGAAACGTGCTACGCTACTACGGTATTCATTGCGCAATCGTAATCATGTTTCGCATCAGGAATATTACTTTCGGGTTAATTGCTACTATTACACCTTATCAAAATATTCGCGACAATTGTTTCGCTTTAATAAAATATTAATCAAAAAAGTAAAAAAAATGATTCAGTGAATCGTTCTGATTGGAATCTTCCGCTTGAAATTCAATTTCCTGTAGTGTTTTACTTCATGGCAAAATGCAGTGAACCTAACCTGACAAAGGATACTAAGAAATCCCAGAATCGGTTAAAGGGGAATCCCTGTATTCCATTTATTTATTTGGCTTTCATTTCAGTCCGGAACAAATACGTCTATATATAAACTGTAGCAAGCTATATATATTAAATTATACGTCGTACCGCTGGCTATATTCATCATTCATATACATCATTGTCACATACTGCAATTATTTTGCGAAACTGCCGATCGTTCTTACCACAAAGATTATAGACGGAACATACCGACGCACTGTGGTCATCAAAAATGCGTCTGAGAGTCCGGCATTATTTCTTTGTTCAAACGAACGTACGAAGAGGGATAAAATAGTAGGGTAACTTCGGGTAAAATTTATAGCAAGAAGGAAACAAGTAAATTAATAGATTTATTTTTGATAATGGTTAAGATAAAAAATTATTTAATTAATAACCTTTCAATTGTGAATTATCCGCTTTTTTTCTTTGCTGACTTTCGACTAGTTTCATTGTCAGCTGTTACCATGCTTCTGTACCGAGAATGCATCTTGGGTTTCGTAATCTGATTCCTGCATTATTTCATTATCGAGTCTTGAAAAACGATACTGTGATAAAAAGATTACTGGTTAAAAGTTAAAAGAATAAAAATACAGGGACTCCCACCAGTCTGTCAAACAGACCGGTACGATATTCTTGGTGAACCCCGTTTAGCTTTAGTCTTCAATGTCCTTTCGAACCAACGGGACGCGTATCCTGTTCTACGTAATATATAACAATGATAATTGTTTACCGACTTTATAAAATAATTAATATTGCACAGTTTCATTAGACGATAATTAATAAGGCAAATGAATAAATAAAATGCATGACCTAAAAATATATTTTAAAAAATGTTGGTTATGGTAGTAAAGCCAGTAACAAATAACAGTGAAATCAAAGTGAACAAAGAAAGTTTGAAAAAAAAGGAAAATCTGGACAAAAATACATTATCGGTTATTAATCGCGATTATTCGATAATGACTGATACCACTGTCCAATCGGATTTTCAGGACAGGAATTTGCGAAATAAAATTTTGAACGGTTCTAGAAACTCGAGTGGATCCTCGTCCTCGAATTCTTGGAGTTCGTATCTGGTAATACATCCCGAGGAAGTGCCGGCGATTTGGTACCAAGAAAATTGGGAAAAAATCGAAAGGAATCATATAACTGATAGTGTCCAATTAAATAGTGCATCGATCACGTACTGCGGCCCAAAGCGCGGTTTTAATTGGTATTTCAAAATAAAACACGGAATTCTCAAAAGCATCAAAAACAAAGTTTATCCAGCAATCGTTACGGGGTAAGTGAAAGAGATTGATTATCATTAATAACAATAGAAAAATTAATACTTAATAAGATTTTTCAACTCTGTTCATTGTCATAGATAAAAATATATTTTAATCACTATTACTTTTTCATTGCACGTACAATTATCATAAGCAGCGACATTTTTACACGTTGTATTCCTTAAGCGTATACTGACAGCATGGCGTTATCGATTGAATAATATCGTCAATTATTGATGGCATAATTTATTCGATGATAAAATAATATATCAAATTTCATTAACGTTCTCATCGTCATCCTGAACCAATTAAAAAATTAATCGATCAATAACTCAATTGAAGGTTTATCAGTATGGAGTTTAAAGACCTCAGGAAATACAAATGGAAAACGAAACACAGGACAGGTTGTCAGGGAAACGCGCAGGTGAGTCACTCCTCGTGTGAACTACGCGCGTTTGTAGAAATTGTATATACGTTCATGAAAATCAACGTAGGGCGTCTAATCGCATGCGTAGTTGTTACACGCATGTGCGTAATGGACTTCCTGTGTGCATCGAACCTGAACGTTACACCGACTCCATCTCCATCAATTCACTCAACTGTGTATGTAATTACGAAATTCTTTTTTTTTTATGAATTTCCCGTTGATTTCTCAAGAGTTCGAAGCTACCTTTATGTTCAGTTATTTTATTAAGTATTTTTTATCGGTAATTATTTAGGGCTAAAATTAGATCTTTGATTTACTATACATAGGTGTAATATCCGACATGAATTTCTTTTAAACGTTTCGTGAATCAGAGTTAAATTGACTGGAGAAGTAAATGCCAGAAATTTTATGTTGTACATAATAATATCAGAAGTCAAAAATTTATGTATTTTCTGTTATTTTAATTATCAATAAAAAACTGTTTCTTTTATATATACATCTTTCACATATTCATTTACATCGCATAACACGTGCGTGTACATGACATATGTCGTACATGTGAAAATAGTTGGTACAAATTTACAAATTAAAATTTGTATTGGAAATAAATTTTATTTTTAATTAATATTTTGCATGATATAATCAATGTTATACTTGTTTTAATTGGTTAATCTGCTTTTTCATCATACTTATTTTGAATATGTTGAAACGATTATATATTTTTGTAGGGATAATTATGTCATTACGCAAGAGTTGTGGAAACTGTACGTTTCCTCTCAGTTAGTCGGCGGCTCTTCGGATCGCAACACCTGTTTTGATAATCTTGCAAAAACAAAATTTTTGTATAGTGCCATAACAGAAAATTGAAAAATTATTTCGTGAGATTCGTTCTTCTGTCTACTTATGATAATTAGGACTCCTCGTATAATTAATGCTCGAGAAATCGTTAGTGTCCATTCGGCAACTATAATAATAACTACGACTGATAAAATAGTGATAAGTAAAGGAAACTATCTATTCGCAACACTTCCGTGATTTTTTAAAGTTTTTCTTTATATATTTGTAAATCACAAATGTCATCCAAAAAAGATAGTGAAGAACGAAACAAGTAGATAAGATAATTGGGAGGACGAAGTAAGATAATTATTGGAAGTTACAAAAAATTCATACATTAATGATAACACAGTTGACTTCTTACTGTCAAAGAGTTTGGTGCGCGAATTAATTTTTAAAAAATTACTGTGCAGTGAAAAATTTAGATAACTTTTAATATTTTTGAAATTTTTTATTTTCCTGGCGCGAAATTCTGAAAAGTGTTTTAGTGTACTGATACAACAATGTCGTGGGCATTTTGGAAACGAAATCAAAATTTGAAATCTGAAGTGACTATTGACGTTTCTACTGAAATCACTGAGGATGTTTCTGTAAAACTTCCAGTTTCACTATCATGTAGTCCCCAGTGAGTATATCTTGATATTTAACAATGGACCAAATATTATAAATTATTATTAATAATGTTTACTCCTATTATATTGTATTTCATGAGAAATCATATTTTCTCACAGTAACGGATTTTACAATTTCAAAAATTAGTTCACGACACTTAATCTTGTGTGCTCAAATTTGCCTGTCCTAAGTTATTATATATTACATCGAAGTTACGTAATACGAGACACGTAGGTAACATTACTATACAAACGTTTTTCAAGTAAATTTTAGATAATTCTATTTTTAAACATAAAATGGTAGTACAAATTTTTTTTACTGCGTATGGAAAAATTTGATATATTTAAGTGACCTCACGCCTTATTCATGCAAACTTTTTCTAGTTCCTTGTAACAAAATCAATAGAATGAATTCGTCTGCATAAATTGTCATAGTGCCCATTATGAAAAATACCTTTTGTCTAGTATTTCTTTAGCAGAAGTTCCTGTTCATTCATATGTCAATGAAACGGATGAATTCAATGATTTACGCTTTAAATATTTTTTTGTTCTTCACGAGAATCTTTATTGCACTGTATAGATTTGTTTATTCGACTATTTTGTGGACCCCTTGTAATTTCTATTAAAATGCACAGTTTCTCCTCAGGGCAAATTATTATATGAGAACCGTCATTGAGATTACAATGAATAATGTTATGTTTAGGTGATTATTTTGTTTTTTATTTAAAAGTTGATTAGGTTGAAAATCACAAAGATTTTATCACTTTGCCTTACGTAACTTTATAATTGTTATGTTGATTGATGATTTTGCAGATACATTGTAGTACCGCATTCACTTTTTATATCTAAATTTATTCAATTTTTGTGGGTGAGATTAATTATTTTTTCCCCGAAATTGGGTCAGGACTACTTTGAATTTGACTTTAGAGATGTATTTCCAGGATCGGTTTTAAAGAATTTTATTAGTTCATTAGACAGGTTGGTATTATGTTTCCAATTTCTTGGTACATGAGACTGACGAATGTGCTTGCTTAGACTGTTAGCTGCGTCATTAATATTTCACACAAAATGAGGCTCAAGTTGAAGAAACTCTACGATGGCGGGGGGGACGTTTCTACGGGGACGGAAATTTCCACTGAAGTATTGTGCTTCGTCTTCTAATACTTGTTGCTGAAAAAAAAAGTGAAAATTATAATTTGTTTCAGTATATAATATTTTTATTTTTGTTTAACTTAACCCCACTGTTTTGTTATTGTAAAATAAAGTATCCATGCATGCTAGCGCTTCTACAAGCAAAGTTCCCAATAGTAAACTCTTGGCGATACAGCCCAGTGCAGTATTTTGATGTTTCCATTTTCGTACACTATAATTATTTACACTTTGCAAAAAATTTGCCAGACTTTCATCTGAAACTAAATATATTTTCAGGTATATTGAAATCAATTGATATGAGTAGTATTCTATGGCTATGTAATACTATGTTTCGATACCTTTGCGATTTCTATTGCTAGATCCGAGTTGCATAATATTGTAATTCAAATCATCCAATTTATGATTAAAAGGATCAGACACTGATGATTTCTGTCGAATTTGTTTAGTCGCGTTATTAGATCGCCTTTGGGTATCGGCTTCAGTAAATAACTTAAAAAACCGATTTGAAACTTGTAACATTTCCAACCAAGATTTGTCCAAACTTATTTTGACAGAATCTGAAAACATTTTTTCCAAGCTCCTCATACATTTACGGAGCTTATTAACGAAGTGCATAGTTTCCTGAAGAATTCCATTTCGAAAATCATGCAAATCTTGAAAAACTTTTCTAAACTCGCCAATAGCCTGATTATCGTCATTTATCATTTTTTCAAGTCTATTTTTCTTCTTTAGTCCAGTCTGATAAATCATTGAGAGTTGATACAGTCGATAACATGCTTTTCTGCCAAAATCACTTTTTTCTAAAATCTTGACTAAATCATCAGCCACGTCATTCAATATAGGACTTGCTTTTAATTCAAAACCTGAAAGGCCTTTGAAAATTAATTGTACCTGTCGATTTACACTTTTTGGAATTTTTCTTTTGTCGTTACAATTTATACTGTAAAAACCGTCACTATCTTTCGTATTAGTACACGAACTATCCAAATACTTAATCGATCTTGTCCAATTATTGGATCCGTATAGAAAATTCTGATCTGTATCGAACTCGTTCACACATTCTTCAATTCGCTCCGTTTCCTTTAGACATTTTTCAAAATCTCTTCTGGACGTGTCAACAGCTATCTGACATATGAATAATGCATAAAATTGTTTATATGTCCTTTCAGTTCTTAAAAATCTCGACAAAGGTCTGTTCAAACGATTTTTAATCAACCTGAGACTGTCAAAACTAGATCGTCCTGTCAATTTCATGAAAGCAGCACGTAGATCGTAATGCCTCCAATCGGAATTAAGGCAGTCTTCTATATTGAGAATCATGTCAATAAATTGTTCAAGTATATTGAACGTATTTTCATAGTTCTTAACTTGATTATTTTTCGTTTGTACGTTCATCGTTTTGTAACCATGACGATGGAAGGAATCAATGAAACTTCTAAAGTGAATTGTTACTTTAGAATAAACTTCTTTACCAATTTTACCAATGCAACGTACGATCAGGTATCCTTCGCGAATTGTGTTTTCAATAAGATTTCCAGAATTTCGATTTTTCAATGGTATCAATGATTGTTGTTCCGCACGAGATTCTCTAGAAAGTCTTAAATCTTGTGCAATTACGTTTATTTGGTCTCGAATCAATCCACCGATCAGTTTTGTTTTATTGATTGCACTTTCATTGTCCAATGAATATTTGGAAAGACTTCGTGACACATTTGTGGGTAACGATGCTGCTAATGACATCAATAAATTAGTCAATATGGTTTCCGCCAATGGCTGCTTGGGATCAATCATGAAATTGAGATGGAATTCGGAATTGTTGAATATCGAGATAGGCTGATCGTTACCACTTAACATTTGATTTGGTAATACAACATTTTGTAACTTTTTGTATTTATTTTTTTCACTGCCATCATTATGTACTTCCGGCTGTGTACCTAGAACTGAATATATAAAACATTAAAAAAAAAATGTAATACACGTACAGCACAATATTACCTGTGTAACAAAATTAAGAGCACTAATAGGTACATAGTAATAGTTTTGCAAAAACTATCCATGTTTTACACCTTTTTGCATTTTATATAGTGAAATCGACTGAGTTTCTTGTCAAGGTTTTAACGCTTGCACGGAAGATACTATCTCACCTCGTTCAATCAAATTTATTACGCACAAAAAATAGTATAGCTCATTACACTAAATGCGCTATGAGATAACAACAGAAATAACAGTTAACGACACTGTTTATCCTTACATAACAACTCTCAACTATCTCAGTTGACATTAATGATCGCACTTCGTGAAAAACCAATAGTTAGAGTAATCAAAGTTTTCCCTGCAAATAAAATGCAGTCACGTTCCGGAAGTAAAAGATATCTTGTCATCGATTTCCGGCTAAAAGATTATCTTCAAGTATTGATGATGTCACAGGCAACAATGACTACTCTCATCTGGTTTCTGTCCGTGAGTCACTCTTATTGGATGACTAGTTTACCTACCAGCATGAAAGTGCTTCTATTATATTTCACAAAATTAATATTGAATAAGTTAATATCAATTGGATGGCAATAATATATCGTAATTATACGGCATAAATTTAAACGATGACTTTAGCCTTGTTTCCCTACTGGTAAGGCAGATGTACTTTCCTATATTTTTTGGCCTTCAAGGTTCTTCGCGTATGGTGCTGCTCTCTGGTTGATAGAACTCGAAGGAACTTCTCAATCTTCTCGTCAGAAATAAACGTACCTACCAGTCGGGAGTGCCGGTGGATATCAGGCTAATTTTACTAGCTTAAAATTACGGCCCTGGATCTTTATTTATTATATTGAGATTTGACGTGTCTGTACGATTCTTTGTTTATTCTTATTGATACCAGAAGTGTGAATTCCATTCGGTTTATTCCGCAAGCAGTTGTGACGATCTTGGATTATAACCTAGTGCGAAAAGACATCTTACTACAAGACAATATTCTTTCTTGAACCCTCTTCGTGTTTTCTTGTCATAGGTGTGTTGATTTTTAATATGTTAAGTGTTAATATGTAAGGTGTGCATGTTATTTCACACATGTACACACATGTCATTCACTTGCATAAAAGTTTGAGGAATTCGTATCTGTTTTAAATAACGACGTGATTAATCGATCAATTTGAGAATATCTGTCGATCGTGTGAAAATGGTTACAAAATTTTTTTGAAAATGCGGTATTTCGTTATCACATGTGAAATTGTGTAATTTAGGTTTCTTACATTTTGAGAATTCCCAGTCGGTCTGTGACTTTCTATAAATATTTCAGATGCTATCTGAGTATCACTGAAGTTAAATACATCCAACAGGATTTGACATCGATTTATCGATTTTTGATTATTAGATACATAAAGTACCAAAATGGACGAGGATGCTATGTGGAAGGATTTTTATCATCAAATCGTGGAAAAGAAGCAACAGAAAGAAGAAGAGAAAACTGAACATGAAATAAGGTATATAGATACCATGAATCTTAATGATAGCCGCACTTGATTTATATCCAATAATACGCCCCATACATTACCATACGGTAACTCAATATGATTTTTTTTATTTTCACCCTCTCGATTTTCTTTCACTATTAAAATTTGACATTTTTATTCCTTTGAATAAAGTACATTTTTAATGTGTTGACGTAACTGTTATTAATAGGCGAGTCATGCCTAACTTTCGGAACAAACTATGTTAGGCTTCTCAATTTATATCTGACTAACTGGACACTCTTTGTATACATGATGCATTGTATACACTGCGTTTCAAAAGTACAAATTAATTCATTCTCCCCGTAATTCGTCTTGCTACCATAGTCCTAATCAATATCAAGTTACCCATTCTGAATACTGTGCATACAGAAACACCATAATGCAAAATGATCAACTATCAGTACAATAAGTTTCAAAACAATTTAATTCCTTCTTGCAATTAAATCCTTGATGCGTGTACAATCACACCAACGTCCCCATTAACATATGATTATTCGAGACGAATCATCATCGATCAAGTCTCGCATACGTAATCTCGCATCTATATATGTAAAAACTGCGGTGTATATTTATTAATAGATTTCCTTATGCAAAATTCCCTGAACAATCAAAATGTCATAATACAAATAGGAGTGTAATGAATCTCCATCTTTATCATTTATCTTATCACGATATCACACGAACATTTTAATCTAATATTTGAAAACAGACATATAGTATAGAGGTTACTCATAGCGATAAGCAATACCTTAAAATGTCATACGCAAAAATTGCATGCAATAAATATTAGGTGTTAAAAAAAGTCTGGAAAGTAATAACAATTTTATACAATAATCTTGACTGGATTTCATTTTCTCCAGTGACACTTCGAATCGCTTTGATTCGTTCGCACTTCACAATTTCTTCGGTCTCAGCATTTATTTTATCTTTCTCTGCTCTCCAGGCTATACAAAGCTAATTTTATGTATAATAATCCCGTATAAACTATACTTAATGTAATTGACAATAAGTCGTGTCGTTATTGCACAAGAAACGGCACAGCCTATACAGTGATAGTAATTTTAATTTCTTAAATTGTCTTATCCGATTACAATGTCGCTGAGACAGTTAAGACAAATCGTTGAGGGATTTTACAGAATGATTTCATCTTGGAACAATCATTCGCTATACTTTAGAGTCTATGACGCAAAACCAGTTTTTGACTATACAGCAGGGAAATGCCTAACTTCACGGATAAGAAGCGTTGTGGCAATGGAAGTGGAAAGAAGTTGCTTCAGACGCAGACATTCGAATCGTCGCAGGTGAACGCACGAATGACCTTGAATGAATAACTATATATATACACCCAATACACATAGTAAAATTTTGAATATTCCTTTGACAAAATTCATATATTAACTGTAAAAATGACGTATCAATATATTTCGAATGCAGAAAAAAAATTTGTAAACTGAATCGATTTTTTTTAATTTCCACATATTTCTAGCCATTCACAAAAGCGTACCTATAAAATGCATACATACATTGCGTTCGTTTAATATATCCGATATAATAATCTTTTCCCACGCATATAAATGACTGTTTTTTATATTGTTTTTATGCTGGAGCGCAATCGCGAGATCTTGAGTGAAACGAATGAAGGTCGTCTGTATGTTACGTCACAGCCTGGAGTATATGGTAAAAGGAGAACAAAGTCAGGACTCGTACAGATCACGAGTCGAAGATCTGGAACGTTAAAATATTGGATTGGTGAAGTGCAGATTTAATACGTTAATTGAGAAAAATGCTTTTATCGACAATCATTCATGTGTTATATACACGGTGATCTATTTAAGAAGTAATGGATGAAACTGTAGCGCTTGCTATATATTACGAGTGCTCGAAAGGAATGTGACGTCGGCTGCCAACAGTGGAATGATTCATGATAGACTTTAGGGAGTATCTTCAGGACAAAAAAAAACGGCAACACGTCGCTCCACTGGCAACAAAATTTTTGTGGTAACAAAGACTCCTTTGCTCTTTAGATGCGTTCAGTTGCACGAAGCCATTTTATCTCGGTTACAGGAAACTCATGCTGCATACGTGTTTTTCCTTGCGTTCTAAGAAGAGGAAAATACTTAAGAAAACCCGACATTAATGGATACACGCTATAACGAAATGAATGACTAAAGCTTTTTTTTTAACGGATCACGCAACATTTTTGGAATTATTATAGTTTGGTTAGTAGTCAACCCATGCGTAGCGCGAACCCAGGCCCAGGATTCAAATTTCAAAATATATATCCAAAATATATTCTTCTGCCTCAGAAGAAATAGCGACGATAGGTTGTAGGGTAGACCCGACATATTTATTAGATTAAATAATTCACCACAGCAACATTCTGGCTACTAATGATTACCTGAACAAGCGTTGACGTTAAACGCGAGACCGAACAGTAGAAATGAATAATCCGCAGGCCAACGGAGTAAGGAATTAGTGGTTGGATTCTTAACGTTTCAAAGGTTTTGTGTGCTATACTTTGGCATTTGCTAGGTTGAGGATGTCAAGATCTGGATAAATTAGAGTTGGTTAATGGACGTGAATTTCCCACTAGTCTGACTGTAAGGTCGTGATTTTAGAATTATGCTGTTGATTTCGGGAAGCGTGTTTTAGAACGTGACGCATACCGTAACACAATAGTGTATCTTTCGTGGTAAAACTAAAAATTTCACGTGATAAGGAAAAACTCTTTAGAAATTCCGATTATTCAGTGTGTGTACGTAAATTATTTCTTTACTTTGTTTCCATGAAATTGTAGTCATTACGAGATAAGGAGTATTCATCGTACGAATGCCATATAATATACAAACATTAATGTCATACATTGATTCTTTATAGTTGTAATCAACAATGTCGTCGCAGGTGACGTATTCCGTCATGACAACTTTCGCAATAACCATAGCTGTCTAGTGTCGAGTTTTCACGTCAAAGAGAAACTTCGACCTAGCATATGTATAGTAAAGGTCGATTCACACATCTAAGTGAATATCTCTACCGTGCGCTTATGTAAGAAATTATTTTCTAAATTTAACAATACGTAGAATTGTCCTAATATTTCGTGCGAGTGTCTTATCGTCCGTATCAGTTATGAATGGTACTTTAATATGTGAACATTTCATATTGAACTACACGTATACAATTATCCTTTGTCAATTTAATAATTGACTTATTAACACGCTATTACGAAGTACTGTTAAGTCTGTGTATAAACAGCGTAAATCTCTTATAGTCTATATTTGCTCTTTCAACTAAACCTTTGTATCAGTCTATAAATAAAAGATACTGCGAGTATCTATAATACACTTACGATAGTTTAGCAATGGTATAAATTCCTTGAGTGTACTCGAATACTGTCTTAATATGATGCGTGACGAGTTTCGAGGATTTTTCAATTTGAGTTAAGGAAACTTAACAGGATATTAGGAATCCTGGTTGGTTCCCACTCTCGGTTATTCCTATTCAGAAATCTTGTACTAGTCTGCTGACAGCTCCGGTGCGGTTCGCATGTCCGAACCGTATGATCCGCTTATTCGTTGACGTTATTTGTTGTGGAGTGAATACGAAAAATAATTATATTAAAACGAACCGTGAAGTGAATTGATACGTTGAAACTGAAGCTACGAGATTTAATTAAATAAAAGCGCAGTTGACGTATAATAAAAAAAAGTGTGAATGAAAAATTAATTAGAAAATACCTTTAAGCCTTTAAATATTGCAATTTTCGAATAATTTTCAAAGGTTTTTTCTTTCTCAAATATTTCATTGGTGCTTAACTCAGATAGCCTCGAGTTTTTCCGAAATTTTTGTCTAAGGAATACACCGAGGATGGCGCACTTTGAAAAGCTTAACGAGAAGCATCCTTATTTCGCGATAGCAGCTGCTCGTATGTCGCAGCAGCCAGAAACAAAAAAGGTGACAGTTGGAACTATCTACTGGAAATTTGCCGCCCACAACTTTCTACATAACAGGTGAAGCCTATACGCCGCGTGGACCCCGTAATGGCTTCCTTAGAATAATTTGATTTATTTGAAAATTAATTTTTGTGGTTTTAATTTAGCGTATTATTTTAGCCTAACTTTCCTTGTATCAAATATATCAATATAGTATTGATATAATAGCGAAGCAATATCTTTCACAGCTCACGCTTGGTAGTTATTATTTACAATTTACTAGCTAGCGTGTTACCTTATATCCCAAAACTAACTGTACAGTCGTTAGAATTAATTTTTTCGCTTATTAAATAAAACCAAATAATGTCAATTTCATTGACACCTACGTTGAAATTTACACAAACGCACACAGCTGTCTAATGTCATCGTCAAGTACACCTACACATATTAGCTAAATTCTGTACACTTGTGCATCACCAATCACGCAATTATTTTATTTTCCAGAATACAAGAAACCGATGGAGGCTTCTTCGAGAATCTGGGAACTCTTCTGGCAGAAAAGGCACGCCAGCAGCAACAGACAGAAGGACCCCTGCCAGCTGAAAACGATCAGGCAGAAGGTAAACAGGATGACGCTGATGACGATGATGACGAGGAAGGAAGCATCGAGGAGCCTACGGAGGCTTTGCTGGAAAGTGACAGTGATCGGGATGAGAATGAACACGCGCACAATTTCGTGGTTGAATCGGTTGGCTGGAACGTAAGTAAATTTCAATGTGCATTGTTGACTTTTTTAACGACGCCAGAGACCATTCAATGCCACGTGACATTGAAACGTCATGTATCTAACGAGGAAGCTGCCTACCTCAAAATTCAATTAAAAAACCTGCGAAGCTAAAAGAAACATACATATTAAAATCCCAATATTTTATCGATCACTGAATATTCGGTCGTTTCGATGACGTTAAATGATTTTTTGAGTAATTTAATTTTATTATATTTTTTCTCTAGTGCCCATCATTCGTAGGGTAAGGACTCTCATGGGTGCAGTTTATCGTACCATTTTTTTCCGTCATAAAACATAAAACACTTTTATGGAATTTTTACTTGGTCGTAAATCTTGGAAGGATAACATTCTGGTAGTTAAGTTCAGATTCGGTTATGGTCCAGGAAGTCTGGGAAGATGCTGTGACTCCTCGAAGAAAGTATCGTACAGTGATGTTTTTAATAAAAATCTTAAATTGTAATAAATAGTTTTCGCTTGACTGGTGGATCTTTTAAATTCTGTTGCGTAATCTTAACATGGAGATAAAAAAAATATTCTCAAGTGATTAAATACCGCAGTGGTAAGACGCAGACCCACAAGGAGTGATCTGTTTAAGGTCTGCCAGTAATCGAGGTCGTTTCTACTCTACGTGCAATACAGATAGGATAAGGTTGGTTTCGCTTGAATGAAAACAGATTTCTTCACGTGTTTATCGTGAAACGGCCAATCATTTATGAAGATACACGAAGAACATTCAGCGAAGTATAAATCCTTAGAACCAATGCTATAGTTACAATTAATCCTTGTCAGACCCGGTATCGAAGCTAATAAGTGATTCTGAAGAAATTTTATTTTTGGAAATTAATAGTACTCGATATTCCGACAAAGTTGTTAATTCGTGGTTTCGCTATTTTAATTGCATCAATTTATTTTATATAATTGCAGTCACCTAGTATCTTATGGTGATTTGATCTTATTTCACTTTGAACTAAATACAGCTGTACAGTACATATACATATTCATTGTCCGAATTTCCGATGGCGCATTTCGCAACGATCGTTAGGATGTATTGATTTTTCAAGGGTTCAGGAGCCGCACGTAATATCCAATGCCACAGTAGTCGTTGGCTCGCATTCTCCCAATGTGGAAAGTCTGCAATGTGTGTCAAGTTATGGATAAGTTTGACTTTGGGACTTATTGGGACTGATTAGAGTCCTTTGAGACTTTGCAAAGAAATGCGATTGTTTAGATCCGATAAGGTTCTCTGCATTAGGAAGTTTGTCAAGTTCGTAAGTTTATAAAAATAATTATTGCTTAAGATTGAATTGTACTAAGCAAACTTGAAGTATAAATGAATTATTTGAAGTACAAGTATACTTTGTTGGGAAGTAAGTGCACTTGATTAGTATAACGTGATACGATGTTTCGTGCTTGTGTTACGCAATTTGAAAAAGTTTACTTGTTCGTCCATCGTCGCTAATCGTTACTGACCACCGAGGACCAGTGGTCAGGGCCGGTGAGCATGTGCACGTGGTCGTGCGGAGGCTGTAGGGGATGCGTCTGCGTATCTGTTTAACTCACATGACGTCCGTCCTGGACCCACTACCATGCAGATTCGTCGACGGAGATTTCGTCCGTCGGTCTATCTATTCCTGGCAGTGTGAAACTTGCCTTCGTCGAGACGTCATCTTCTCTAGTTTTCTTGTTCCTCTTCTCCTTACCGACTTTTTCATTCAACTTTCTTGTCGTTCTCTTGAATTTTCGATTTTAAACTATAAATTTCAATCGCTCGCGATTTAAACGTGAAATCCAGTAAATAATATATATGGATTTTTTATTTAAAAATTGGCCAATTTTAATCGATAGTGATGAATTCCGACAGTGATATTTGTCCGTAAGACGTGCTTAAATTTGAAGTTTTAAAAATAATTTTTTTTTTCATCATATAATTTTTGGAATTAACAAATTGATAGATTCTTGAGAAAATCAGTGTCTTCTTCATATTTTTATGAAAAAGAATTATGCCGGATTTATCACAGGCAGAGAATGTACTTTTTCATTTCTCATTTTTAACGCACTCTGTACTGCGGGCGAACTTTTTATCGTAGAAGTCAGGGTCAATTCCAGATCTCATTCACTGTTAATAAATCGGTCGATACGTATACGTAAAAATAAATGCTCGAAGTGGGTTACCTAGTTTCTCTCAAGGTAGGAGAGTTCCGAACTCACAATCAGTGTCGACAAATTGGCAAATTGTCAGGGAAACGGTTTAAAAATGAAACCAGTTCCCAGGTAGAGATTTTTCACGTGTGTCAGAGTCCACGAAAAGCGGAAGCTATTGAAATCACTTCGGGATCAAATTTCCTCGGTTTAACGTTAAAGCCACGAAACTGCCTCTTATGATCTTCCAGAGCGACGAATAAGACTCCCGTTCTATCGTTACACGTAAATTTAATTTTCAACCACTATACGAATGCACTGCTGTAGGTCAGTCAGAAACGTAACAACTATTTGATTAAGAACAGTGAAGTAAGACCTGGATGGGTTAAAAGGGGCTTCAAAAATTGAATGACTATCATAAACTAGTACGGGGCCCATTTTACCGGTAGGTAACACGATAGAGACAGTATGGCGCAGAATGGTGCGCCTTGACGGTCAATGAGTTAATTGTCGACATATCAACTTTCATTGGACGCAATTGCGTGAACATAGCTGCAGTTGTTCCGCAGCTCATTCTAAGTAGGATACGACCTAGTTTTTTTCAAATTGGAATAGTTGATTTTTTGACAAAAAAATTTTCCAATATATTTACACAAACAATAATGCATCTGGATGTATAATACAAGATAACAATAGCGCTAGAGAGAATGATAAAAGATTTTTTCGCAACGCTATAACTCATTGGCACACGTGGTATTTGTAATGGGAATATTTTTGCAATGCATTTTTTTTTTCACTGTATGGCAGACAACCAACTATTTCCTATAGGCGTTACCGCATTCTTAAGGGTCGCATGACTGAGGATTTAAAAGTCATCTAAATTCACTCGCGTTTATTTCCTTGAGTTTGGATCTGGATTTAGGCAGGTTTTTAGTTCCTTGTATTCTGCTGTTTTAACTGGCGCCATTATGTTTACTCACTTTGATTACGACAACGTTTTAATTTTATTCGTGATTAAGCATGCGTCGGCTACCCGTGAATTGTTGATAGGATGGGTCGTGGTCATTGACGATGTTCGACAACGACCACGGGAAACTGTAGCAGTCAGCAGTATATTGGGTTGGTGCGTGGTTATTTGAAATTAGATAGCGAAACATTATCTGCTTTGCGAATTGCGTTTCAAGGGTCAAAGTTTAAGCTTCCATCTAATCGGCTTGAACGATGTTCCTTTGTGAGATGCAAATTCTGTATTAGGTTAACTGTGCTTCTTGTACTGTGAGTCTAGTGGATATTTACTTTGTGCGTTTCTAGTGAATTATCCTGGAGTAAATGAAATTTTTGTCGAAGAAAAGAATCTTAGTGGACGTTAATATGTATTATGGTTGATGCGAAAAGATGAAATTTTGGTGAAAAAAATACTAATAACTAAAAGTTCATGAAAAATGGCTTTTTATATTTCCGAAGTGCTGGACGAATTTCGAAAATTGAATAAACGATAACGTGCAAGAAATTTTTGGTTTGTTTCACAAGTGAATTAATTATTGTGCCGCTGTGAAGAATTATATAGAAAATGTGTTTAATAAAATATGGGTGATCAATGGATATACGTTTTCACAAATGTTCAATTCGTTTTTTCTCGTACACTTGATTGAGTATCAATAAAAGTAAAAAGTGAAACTTTTTTGTATTGCAAAATGGTTAGACCTAGCACACCCGCTGGGACTGGTACCCTAGGCAGAAAACGTAATACATTTAGAGGAGTTCCAAAAGCGGAACTCGAACGTAGGACTAATGCCCTTTTACAGGCAATGACGGTGAGTCTTGAATATTATTGTAAAAATCCCCCAAAAAGTCCATTTCAAATATTTATTTAAATTTGAATTTGGCGTACCCCCATCAAAGTAAAATCATAAAATAATTAACTCAAAATTAAAAAAAAAATTTTCCAAAACTAAAAACAAATATTATCCCACAATTTCGCTATTTCACGATACAGGATATTAATAGAATCAAGTGCATTATCATACGATTAAATACAAAGTCGACCCATTTCCATATGGACGTACTTTGCCAATTGAACAAAATTAGCACGATAGATAGCAACGCATAGTACTTGACCCCATAAAAATATAGACTGGACTATAAGCGATACTAGTTCATAGTAATTAAAGTAACGTAATCAGCAAATAAATCATATGAATTCCATTCTTAAAAAAGAAATCTTTAAAAAAGCAATAATAATTAAATTACATTAATTCATACTTTGTATCGTTTAATATACCAATACTTCGTTCAACTGTATATTCTTATTCATACATCTAACTGTACTTCAAAATTAGATTACCAGACAAACCAATATGGTACAATAGTGCATTGTCTCCTTATTAAGACCATTTCGTACTATTATGCACTTGTATAAATATACGTGGGATAAGTTTCTTGTATGGAACGCCCAAGTCGTTTCTATGTAAGCATAGTGCATTGAACCGTTATTCTTGCACCTCATTAAATAAAATAGATATAAATTGCATTAAATGTCTAATCAATATTTTGGTGCATATTTGCAACAATAATTAGAAATTTTGTATCGATATGTGACAGATCGAGGAACTCTATGCTGCTCTCGTTTATCTTGCTCAACATCCAGTCGGCCACGATGTTTCCAACGAGTGCGGGCAGGAAGCTCTGCTCAATCACCTACAACAGGCCTTTAAAATTGACAACGAGACACACGAGCAAGTCCTGGAAGAGACACGTAACATAGAAGTAAGAATTTCATGATTTAATAAAATAATCAAGGAGACTGGGTAAAGGTCACGGATAAATTGGAATCATCCGGATTAGTCTGGTAGGGTCATACTCTGACAAAAATGATGAGATCATTGAACCATACCGTGTTTTGCTTAGACGCTTATTCATTGCCTATTTACCTATTTGCAGGCACCGCAAATGCACCTCAACGTCGAAGTAATCGAAGCCAAAGAACTAGTCTCCAAAGATTCCAACGGGAAGAACGATCCCTTCTGTGCCCTTTATCTAGAATCAGCACCGACCAGAAGATACAACACTGCCGTGAAGACTGGTACTCTGTGTCCCGTTTGGGAAGAACATTTTGAACTGTGAGTTTTCTCAAGTTCTCATTAAAGAGTTATTCAAGTTATGAACTTTGGAAGTATTGTTCGTGGAACTTTAAGAGTTTTTAAAAAATATTCTTCTACAGGCCACTAGAAGATACGGAGAACGATGTGCTGTGTTTGGAAGTATGGTAAGTTCAATTTGTATATATCTTTTCATAAAAGAGTTATGTAACGAAGTGCGTTGAAAAGTGTCGAATAATTGTTGTCGGTTTCTCGCGACGTTGATTAACCGGTTAATGTGTGTGAATTTACTGTTTTTGACAACTAGGCTTACCAGCGGCATGACAGGGTACATAAATTGTGATTTTCTAGAATGTATACAGAGTGTGATACTGTATTTGTTCAGAGCGCTGCTGTCTTTCCTCTAAGTAATTGAACAAGATTTTAAGTTTGTATTAGGGCCTGTATATTAACAGACGTTGGTTTCTGATGTTCAAGGGACTTTGATGCAGCCGAGACCGTTCGGGAGAAAATGAGTAAGGTCAAGGATGTAAAAGGTGGAAGAGGTCTGATGAAACTGGTAAGAGAAATTGCCGTGACAGCTACAACTGGAAGTCACGACAACGAGTTCATAGGACGCTGTAGGATTCCATTGAAGGTACCATAAAAATTTCCATATGAATTTTAACATCGCGTGCATTAGCCTGCAAGATGATTCATTATATGGCGATACAACAATCCGGGAACATGAATATCGTGTTGTTGCGTTTAGGTAACAAGTTTTAAAATATCGAGAATCACGTATACAAGTTGTACAACATTTTGGACATGAGTCACGCCTACGATAACGTCCAGCGTCGGTCACCATAATGAATTTACTTGCCTCGCGATAACTTGAATGTACATTATGTTTCTTTTCTCAGGATATTCCGGTCACTGGGCACACGATGTGGTATCCCTTGGAAAAGAAAAACAAGTCTAAGCGCCGGGGGGTTGTTAGACTGAGACTGGCCTTCAGTGCTGAACACAATGCCCAGGTGGCAGCACAGGAACACAGACACCTGCTAAGGATCTTGCTGCTTTATGAGCTCGAGACCAGCAAGGTTGAGAAATATTGCTGGTGCGGCCGATGGTCTGGACCGGCCGAGGCCATTATACTTCAGCATAGCGCGCAGCGTGGTCTGCTTGCAAGAAATGTCACCCTTGCACAGTGGGTCGAGTACTCCAGGGTGCATCAGGAACATCCCCTTAACTTTACCGTCTTTAATAAACTTGCCGTCGAGCTTCTGAGACCACTTGAAAATGGACTCTTCTCTAACGATGAAATTAAGATCTTCTGGGACGCCACCAAGAAGCTACTTCACTCGTGTCTTAATAGTATAAGAAAGATTAGGAGGCTTGCTGTCGGAGATAAGAACGCTATGGTGCAACTGGCTGCCATCTTAGGGTGAGTTGAGTTACTGTTGTTTACAAATCGTGGGGTTGGTTTACATTACCCTTTTTTAAATGAACATAAATAACGCTTTTATCGCAGAACTTTGTCTACCATTATTACTCTGAATGTGCCTGAGGACATAGATTTGTTTCCGGAAAAAATGTACGGATGGCTACCGGAAGCTGACGGTCCTCGAACGGATATACTTCAGGCAGTAGAGCAAACCGTTATACAAGGCGGAGTGGAATGGTATTTATTTGTTATAATTAAACAGTCTAATCTTAATTAAAATATGATAGGATAATATTTATTTGTTATTAAATACTTTGATGGTACTAGAATTTCATGTCATATTCAAGGTTCGATCACATTCTGAAAAATAATACACCGGAAAGTAATTCGGATGAAGATGTACTCAAGTATCATATCAAGATGATCCAACTGATTAGAGCGGATCTACAAAGAGCAATCGAGTTCTACGATAAGCTCTTTATCAAGTACGTTATTATGAGATTCTTGAAATGTCAATAACACTTGAGGTTAACTGTAATAATTATTCATAGGAAAATCAACTTCCCATACGCCCGGACATTGTACATAATGTATGAAAAGAGAATTTGCGACATTTGTATGATCATCATCGAAGATATCTGTGCCAGACTGAAGCGCATTGAGGTAGATAATAATGACGATACTGAACTAGCTCTAGGTACAACGCTCTTTGAACTTTACCTGACACTTCAGCGATATGCTATGTGAGTATATTACACGTTGTACAAGTCTATATCTATGTGAAATGACATAAATATACTCAATCATTGACTTTCCATTATTTGTTCAAATATTTAGATTGGGCCAAGTTCTCTGTGCTGAGGGTCTGGAAGACATGAAAATACAAAGTTATTACGACTGGTTCAGAGGAGGCGTCGCTCATTGGCTAGATATCGCAATATACAAAGCACTCAAACGAATCGACAGAGCCGTTGAGTTCGATACTCTTCAACCAATTGATTCAACAGTTCAATACAGTTCCAGTGCTGTTGACACGCTAACAATTTTCTATCAGATCAAAGTATTCTGGACCCAATTGGCATGGCCTGATGTGGAAGGATCTTATACCTTCATAGCCAAAATCATTGATGTATGTTTTAAGAATTAAAAGCTAATCAATAATCATTAAATGTATTAATCTTTGTTCTTAATTCTTTTCAGGACATATGCAAGTGTTCTGTGGCCTATGCTGACAAAATGGCAACAAAAGCAGAAACAACAACTGAACTGGAACAAATTGCTGAACATCAAAGTAGCGTTTATGAGAGAAAGTTTGAAGTTTCCACTGCTTGGTGCTACGCCATTAATAATATTGATTATATACGCACCTCCATTGCTCCACTTGCTAATGATTTGGGTTTACAAAGTATCATCGATGCATTGAGTGAGAACAAAACGCAGCAAGAAGCCGATCGCTGTCGCGCGACGCTTCAACTCATCATTGATAATGCGACAGAGACTGTGCGCAACAAGATTATTGAATTGCTCGAAGTTGTAGCTAGCAAAATGGCGCCAGCCATAAACAGGTTAGTTATTAGTTCTATATGTTTACGTACTTTTATCAATGTAGAATAATATATAGTTTGTATACAAATATTTTCACCAATTCTCATGTATGCATTCAGGTATCTCATGGAAGGTGCAGAACTGATTGACACTACCAGCAATGCGATGGATAGATTGTTACATTATTTGGATTCGAATTTAACCACTCTACACGATAACCTGAACGAAGACAATTTCGAAAGAGTTTTATTGGTCATCTGGGAAATTTTATCAGAGACTCTGTACGAATTAGTCAACGACAACCTTGAGGTTGTTAACATGGTTTTTCGTGAATTTTATTTACCACTTCTATTAGGGTTAACTTTATTAAAAGTTGTGATTATTTTGTTTAACAGAAAAGAAGACCACCGTCTTTCTACTCAAATCTTCATCGTACTCTTCACACGCTAATTCGATTCTTCAATCTTGGCGCCGATGAGACTGCGAATGTACAAGTACTGGAGAAGATAGAGCGTTTGCTGAAACTTCACGGATTAGAAACTGCTGAACTTATACATCGTTACAGTCTGGAGCGTCTACAGGAACAAAAGGACTTGGAGGAGTCAATGTATGGTCAATTGACTGTACGGGCTCAGTTCGTTTCTAACTCCTTGAACATTCAAGTTCTCAATGCCAGAAATCTTAGACCTATGGATACCAACGGTAAGGTTAAAGAGAAAAAGGGAGAAGTAATTATGGTGATATATACTGTAGAAGAATTACAACGTCGAAGAATTGTTTCTAATCTCAAATGGCGTTTTGCTAATTGACGCGAACCGGAGCAAAATATTGGGATACATTGGACGATGACGAATCATACATAATTTCGATTTTATAGGCGATTTCATAGGCAAGCTGTCTACTCTCGAGCGTAAACTACACTCAAAGTCTAAAGAAAGACTTAGAGAAGGGAAGACAAGTATGTAAGCAATTGTAGCGATATGATAAAGTTGCTCCTTATCACTATGCGATATTTCATGCCTGCCTGCCCTTGTGAAATCGAGCACGATTTACGCATTGCGTATCAAACTGCATGAACGCCCATTATTAGAGGGTGTTTCACAATTAGATTTTAGAATCTCATCTGATCTATTGCAACGTCCTACTAGTACTATAGAAAGAACGATTGGCGAGGTGGCTATGTATAACAATATCAAATTTGATTTAAAGAAAATTTGCATCGTCGTTTGGGAAAAAAATACTTGAGGCTTATATGAAAATTCAAATTCAAACCACCTTACCCATCAATTATCGATCGTACTCGCTCCGATCACCGTCACTATGCATGAATACGTTTCACACTGGGATTCTTCGGGGTTTTTCAAATGAAATTTTTTTTCTCAAAACTGTATCTAATTTTTTTTTCAGGAAAATGTGATCCCTACATTAAGATCAAAATATTACCCGATGAGAAATTTGCTCAAGTCAAAATACCAAAGACTCACGTACAAAAGGAGACGCTCTTTCCTTTGTTCGATGAGAAATTTAACATGTGAGTGTAAGACAGACTTTGAATAATTTTTTTCCTCTTCACTCTGACGTAATACTCTTTTGCTTTGTATTTTAGTCCTCTGACACCAGAACAAAGAGGAACGGAAGACGCCATTGTGGTTTTCGAGGTCAAGGACAAGGACTTCCTGCGGACCAGGTTCATGGCCGAAGCATTTTTGTCATTCGCCGAAATTCCTGAAACGAGTACCGACCATGAAATAGAAACACTCCAACAAATTCATTTAAAACTCTCAAGGCCCATAAACAAAGGTACAGAAATAATTATAAGAATGCAAAATCATATAATCAATAATATACAAAATTTGTTAATCATCAATTATGCTAATATACTAAATATACAATATTTCACTTTGTCCAGACTCAGACGTAATCAGGGCACTGGAACACAGAAAAGGAGACAATCAAGCTATGGATTTCGTTTCCAAACTCAACAACAAAATTAATTGCAGATAGTGCACTTGAACAGCATGAAGGGAATATATCAATCTTTTTTTTTTACTTATATAATTCTTATTCAATAGTGATGACACGAGCCTTATGCTATTGAATATTCAGAAACGATGTCTAAGAGAATTGGAGAATTTTTTTGTTAAACCGACGAAGCACGCATTTATAAAGTCAATTGTCGCTTCGTATCTTCTGCATCTAAATGTTGTTATTAAAGCGACACGAGCATCGCGTCCTGCCTCGTGAACGTTTTTTAGGCTGTGTGTAATCTTGAGTACCACTACTCGTACCATGATGACCTTAAAGTGACGCATTTTGGAAAAATCTCGAGAAACAGAAAGGCTGAGTAAGTGCTACTTGCGAGCAATCACTTTTATTTATGGCTATACCTCAGGCCAGAGATAGTATCTATATATATATAATATATATTATACGTCTCGTCGCTACTATGAGTATCAATTTAAAAATTGAGACACTTTTTAATATAGGATCAATTTGTAAATAAATATATCTTTACATAGAAAATATTTATACTACCAAATTACGTAAATAATAGTTTTTTTCCTCAAGGAATTCAATCCTGTTACGTTTCCCTGCTCCTTTTCAATGAAATATATTTTGCTACATATTATTTTTGAAAGAACAAGAACGTCTACTATTTCTTAGTGACTATACGTGGTCCTTTTACACGGTACGATAATATGCATAATAAAATAAACATAGTCTAATCTTTAAACATTGACAGTGTTTATCTCAAGATTTGTCTTTCGGGTCCATTTCCAGCTTCGCCAGCTCTAAGAATAGCTCTCGCTTTAACCAAAGATTCGTTCCTTTTCCCAGGAACGTCTAGGAAAGCGAATGCATCCGTAGATGTATAAGAGATTTTGAAGTTTTCTCGTCAGACTTTTATACTTTTCTTTCTCTCTTTCTCTCGGTCTTATGTACACAGGGTCACATTCTACCAAAGCCTCTTCCGCCATTAAATATAACGACAGGACGTTCAATAATAAATCATCCCGAAGTACCCAAGATTATGCGGACGTCGTTGTATTTCACTTTGCAGGGACGATTAAGACTCGACTAATTTTAGTTCAATCGCTGATTATGTGCATAATTCTGCATAAACACACGTACACCACTACTGAAAGTGGCAATATTTTTTTTTGCCATGTACCACTGCCTCAATGTACGCCAGCGTCCATCATCCCAGGGTGCAGCATACGGGTATAAAAATTTTTATCGCACAGGGTGCAGCAGTACAAAAGTAAAAGTTTTTTTCATTATACTTATATACTCGCATGTACTATACTTGCGACTGGAAGCCATTTAAAGTTTACGAAAATTTACGATCGCTAACTGACGTAGCCTCGAGAGACATTTGTCGTATATCTGACAAACATTGCGCTTCGCGGGTGTGAAAAGAAAATATAAGAAGGAAGAAAAAAATAAGGGAATATATAAAGAACCAGAAAGAAATGCGAGAGTTTTATGTTTTATGTTATTACGAGTGTACCCCCGGCTACACGTTTGCGGCATGTAGAAATGTTGTCATTACAAGTAGACATTTCTTGTACACGAAGAATGACAAACTTTTTACGACAAAGAAAGAGCCCGGACAGAATCCAGACTGCAGTGCACTTTTATGAAAAAAAGAATTAAAATAAAACGATATTTGTAACGGACCTGTTTATTAATAAGATTATAAAGCATTTAGAATAAGAAGACTTAGAGTCTCCCTCAAAATATAAAAAAAGTCCAAGAAAATTTCATACGAGATAAATTAATTGCAGATTTTTGGTAAGGCAAATAAGATTTAAATCTAGAAAAAAAAAAGTTATGGATCATCCATTTTATTTAAGTAATATGTCTGTACCAAAGACAAGGAAAAATATTTTTCGGTTGTGTCAATGGTGACAAGTACTATGTATAAACGACTGGAGAGCAAATCGATCATTCCACGTTATTAGTATATCATCGTATGGTATAAATTATATTGTAAAACAAAACTGTAATAGACAAACGTTATCACGATATCGGAAAAGCGATCATTGTAGCATCACCAGAATTACCGAAAGCACGATCCGAATGAATGGAGTTATCCAAAGGCGTGGTATCGTCGAATAGGTAAAGTACCGGACATCATCATCCACTCGCTATTGGTATAGCAGAACAATTGCGCAATTACGCGGATGCTACACACTGCCACGTCATAGAGGATGCAAGTGCCGATTCCTACAATACGTATTGCGGCTCAAGTCGATAAGCCTGTTGTTCGGCTGCTTCACGGAATTCGGACAGTACTGTATGCATAGTTGCGGTTATCGGATAGCTGCAGGCTTTAAGCGAAAAGCTTCGACATCGCACCGACAGATGGCAGTAGGATAAACAAGCTCACGAGAATAAAGTTTAATTTTGTAGATTCAGAAACGCCCTGAGCGCATTAACGTTAATGACGTTTATTGAAATGAAAGGATTCAATAAAACTGATATAATTAAGTTTGTCAAAGAGTGTTTTTTAATGAAAAAAATTCATTTTTTTTCGTGCGATTTGTATCTACGACTACGCGATTGAGGTTAAAGAAATTTATATTCGTAAATTTCCACGCGATGTGTCGTTATGAATCGATTGGACAATTTTGATAATACCCACGTCAAATTTAGTTATTTAACGGACGTACTATTTCACGGTCTTTGACACAAAGATAAGGGTACCGAAAACCATTGTGTCATTGTGGAGAAGCTGTTGTGGAGATTTTGCCGATACAGTAAAAGCCTAGCATGGATGACGCTTTCGGTGGGTAAATGACATCTACGTTATTAATTACGTACATACATACATGGTCAATTGTCACTCCGTGGTATACACGTTATAAGCACACAATAAAACCGGAACATGACGATTCCTGATACAACGTGTAATTATGAGAATAGACGATCGATAACACTGCAAAATTTAATGACAATCGATAAACGATGACAACCGTCTACCAACGTATCAGCACCTATTCGCGTCTAGCCGAACGACGTGTTATATAAAATTATCGAAAATTAACGTACTAATTTTCAATTGAATTCCACCAACCAAGCGCGATACACGATCGCGTGATATTGAACGAAACGATGCTACGTAATAAATGGGACAAATGTAATATCGGTATTATCAGATTATCAGATGCATATATAAAATCAAATTCGATTCAGCACCCATTAAAATATACAAATCAAGTCCAAGTCGATGCGTTAATTTTAATTAGTACCTAAAATCTGTCAAGTACAATATATACCTGCTATAAAATGAAAACGAATATAAATTTTTTTTTATTCATAAAATAAATGTCTAAAAAGTATACTATACTCTAAACGCTTAATGGTCAAAGGATCGAGATTAATAGTGATGACCCAATTTTTTTTTTTTTTTCGTTTACCCATCGCTCGCTCCTCCCGGCCGCACACGGTTTTCTTCCATAGCACCGTCATTGTTTGCACCAATGGAGATTAACGTTGTCGCATTTATTGTCATTCAAATGTTCCATAGCGTTTTATATAGAGGAGCGCACGTTCGCACGGCAGCTCGTACGCGTCGGGCACCAGGGAGACTCATTTCCACATCATTGACAGGACACGCCATAGCCGTGAATCAAAACCGGATTTTAAGCCGGGTTTGACAGTGACGAGCTGGTGACACGAAGATTTGTTGTTATACGGAGCAGCCATTAGATGAAAAGGAAGGGTGATGAATTAGCATAAAAATGTATTGTACAAAAAATTGATAACCCGATAGAAACTAACGTATAATAATCATAACAACTCGCGCGTTCAAGAGACAATGAACGGGCATTAGGATGATCGAATTTCAATTGAAAATCGAAGTCATGTGTACAGCTTTCGACTGTTTCGTATGGTCGTGGTACAATGTCGTAATTGCATGTCCAGGTGGCCCTGATGTGGACTAGGCTTAAGCCCCGACAGCTTTGCCGCGACACGCGCCAGTTATTAACGTTTGATGCGATCGTAATTCCTATTTAATACCGATTTATTGTCCGTTCTCATTGATCTGGTCCATCCAGGACAGAAAAGGGGGAGGTAATAGTGCCAGCAGAGCGCCGGTCACGTATCTTCTCAATGGTTCTGTTTTCGACTCCTTGCCGAGTCTTTTTTACCTCCGAGTATTTTGATCGTGACGCTACCGAGCGCCACGGGATGAACGGATGAAGTTTCAAGCGGATGAACGCCCGATTTATGCGTCTCTTATACGTCCTGGCAGAGAAGCCGGTTCAAGGGCCCCGTTCATCCATATTAAATTTTTTGCTGGGACTTTCGACGACTCCATCGTTCCGTAGCGTCTATAGTCTCTCAATTGGAAGTATGTCTGAGATATAATGGTATATAATAGGGGATAATCATTGTGAATTAGGTACGTGGGATATTACGGTATGGAAATGGGAATCGAATTGGTATTGGGTTTTAGGAATTTTAGGGGTAGGTATAGGTCGAGGCAGAAACTTTGTATTGGATTTTTAATTTAATTGGAAATTTTTTTTGGAGGGGGATTCATAGTATAATAATTATATTCGAAGTAAGGATATAACGTGAGATTTAATTGGATTAGATATATTGGATATTTTGGTTATCGATTTAGGCTTCTTGTTAGACGCGTAGCGCCAGTTCTGATTGGGCCTTAAATCTTAACGTGGCGCATGGGTTAATCGTGCACTCGTATTAATTAGGTAGACGTACAAATTAAACGTATAAATTGTACCTACGATAACGCAAAGTGGCTGCTATTTGTTAAAACGCTAGTTTCGACTGCACCTTTTCTCTCGTACCTTTTATACGAATAGTCGAAACTCACGTTGGACACGTTGGACTCTCGTACGCAAGAGGCGAGGAATTTAAATTAATTTAGATAAGCCGAAGTTAGAAGGCGCGTTAAAAACTGAGAAAATATGTCTTCGTTACGGGGCACCTATGTGCTATACCTGTATATTTACATACGTGACTGCACGTGGTCGTATACGCGTATACTGAAAATATTAAAGTACTAAACGTTAGTATGATTAAAAGTAATCTTTATCAATTTATCTCTTTAGCCACCTTTTAACAAGTACCATTACAGTGTAATAAATTTAAAAAATATAAATTTCCCTATCGTTTCACTCGTATAACAAATTTAAACATTCTCATCGCATGGAACCTGCATTCGGGTCATATATCGCGGGATAAATATACTAGTAAATAAAATAAAAAAGTGCCACATTTCTTTCAAATTCCAATATTCGCGGTTTCATCAACCAAAAGTCAAATAAATAAAAAAATTATTAAATTTCAAAATATCCTATCCATTTTCAGTTTCAATATCCCTTTGGCTTTCGGCAAACTAAAAAAAAAAATTTCAAATCGTGACACGAAACGAATTGACCTGTCCTATTGCCTATAGCTGGGTTCAAGTAATCCTAAACCATTCATCCATCTGGACAAGAACTTTACTAGGTATAACTCGAAAAAGATTCTTTATCTGAAGTCGCAGTGGTATAAAGCGGCAGGTTTGGTTGGATACTCATCTATGGTTGGTTAAAGACTGGGTAGGTAGGTTAGGTATAGGTACGTGGTTATTCGAGGAAACTAGAAATCTTAGACCTTTAAGGAGACACTAGGAATAACCCATGGTACTTGGTAAACTTGAAGATGGATTAAGGCAGGCGTACGTGCTGAGTCCCTTTGGTAAATATGAATGATAATCGACGGTATTATAGAGTGTAAATATGTAAAAAGTACACGAGTAGTACCTAGTGCTGAGATAACATACGTTATTGTCCTTAATGTTATTATTCGGTATCGTGGTACCTTTGTGCTAAGAAAAGGAAACACGTGTTCAAGGGAATATATATTCAGGCTCGTTATAAAAATGTAACATCGTGAAGAAGTGTACGGGTAATAACAGTTGTATTACTGCCGAGTGGAGTGATGGGAGGAAATAATGTGAAAACGGATTACGTCTCGTACGTGCCGGAATTCCTTTGTCTACTGAAAATATACATTATTATTGATGTCATGCTTAGAGGTGGATATGCGTATTACGACATTAATGCTACGCGAATCTTGCTTGTTTGCATTCGGAATATGACGCGCTTCAGTTTGATATCATTCGTCGTAAATTTGTGATGGGAAAGTTTGATAGTAATTTTGTTTCCTCTGAAATGAATAAAAACGTTGAAATTTTGTTATTTTTTGAAAATAAAATTTTTCCAAAAAATATTCACTTTAAAAATATTATTTTCAGCTAAATTCGTTGTGTGGTATGTTTCCGTATGGGGAAAAAAATGCTGAACTAATGTTTACTTGAATAAATAATTAATTGACTAGTTTATTATGTAGTACACGCGGATTTCGTGTTTGGACACAATAAGTTTTCTTACGAGTGAAATGCTGGTATTTTCGTATGGGTTGAACGCATTAAATTCATTGGCGACCGATCGATAAACTTTACTACAGGGTGTACAAAAACTTTCCATACAAATGGGAGTCATTTGTAAACGTCCTCCCCGTTAATGGTTTGTTTCTTTCTAGACTTAACGAGTGACTTTTGTCATAGTCCATTATGCATTCTAGAATTCGAGCGAAAATCTCCACTTTCACACTGAATGCAGCATATTCAATTTTCAAGGTTTAAAATAATTTATTATTAATTAATACGACGTCGACTATCAACATAACGGTATAAAATAGTATATAAGGGATGCCGGGTAGAATTAAAAAATTGTCAATCTGCACCCCATTTCCCCCCCTTTTCCAACCCCTGGAAAATATAAAAAGCTAAGGAAAAGGAAAATCGGGAGAAATAAGTTCGGACAAGTAAAGAAAGTAGATGAGAATTTTGGTTTGGAACTAACGCGTCGCGACGCCTTTGGGATGCCAGGATAGGTGGCGTAAAAGTTCCTCTAACTCGTTTGTGAAGTTTCAGCCAAGTTTTTTTTCCGAGTGAATACATTAAAAAGTCCTTACGCAAATCGCGCCGTTTCGCGACCTCCAATCTAAAACTCTATTTGGATGATCTGATAGGAAGTAGAGTTTGCGTAGGTAGTTATATACATATCCCCGTGTGTATATCTATATATACACGTAGCGCGGTGTTCTATCCACGTACGAGAATGGCCAACCAGAAAGCAGTAGGTTGGTATTAACGCGGTCACAGATAGTGGTCTAGACTCTCGTTAAGAACTTACTTAAATTCCACTTTGAGAAAACGTAAAACGCTGGGGTCACTGTGGGAGCAGTAAAACCTAGTACGTACCTACGTGAACCATAACGTTTTCTGCCCTTTTACGGTGCAGCAACCCGTTAACGTATTCAACGCCATCTATACCTCCCTTGAATTACTGTACCAGCGATTTCGCTTTTTCAATAACGTGAAATCGTGACCGAAGCAAATAATGCTTAGAGCCACGAAACTCGACGAATACGTGTATTAGATTGAGATTGAAAAATAAAATTATTCGATATATAAAAAAAGCACAAATATCTCTAATAAACTCTTCACATAAATGTATCGAGTAAATGTATTTTTAAAAACCCATAAATCTTTGGAAAAGCAGTCAATAAATTTTCGAATCGAGGTAAACTGAGTACTGAATGGACTTTTCTTTCACTCTCGAAGCTCAATTCGAAAATCCTGACCCATTTAGCAGGACATAGTATGTCGTATGGGGTGAGTAGTCGGGCACTGGTAAGGGTGGTGGAGGGGAGAGGGCTGACGAGAACGTGCTCTCGAATAAAAAGGGCTGCATCGTGGTCCTTTCATAAAAGTAACGTTCCCGTCATCGAGGGGTGTTTTTGTACCCCACACGAGTATTCCTGTACGGGGTTGGAAAAAGGTATTATGTCGAACCCTCGGCAAAGTCACTAAACAGAAGTAGAAATGTTAACGGGAGAGAAACATAGGGAGAATGGGGCAGATGGGATAAAGAGAAAAATCGCAAAAAGGGGTTGATTTCACGTGGAGCAACGCAGAGGGGTTAACCTATTAGCCATAAAACCGTGAAGTCCTCGTACGATGACCGGTAATAACCTCAAATGTCTCTTGACTAATTGAAAGACATTTTTTTGTATCCCTTTCCGTACCACGAGTCGTTCTTAACTTATCTTTTCATCCCTCCTTAACGCCCTGCTGTCTCTGACGAATGTCGCACGCCGTCAACGCCCACTTTTTACACACTGAACTTCGACCCCGTCAAGCCCGAGGAAAGTGCAGTAAGAAAAACACAGCTTTCCGGTAGGACAGTAAGCGCCTCTCTTTCCGCGAAGGAGCAAAAAGCAACCCCTAAAATCTTGAAGTAAGATTCCAAGAAGGGGACGCGTGCTGTTTCGTAATATTTTTTGTATTAGCTATATTTTGAAGAATAATGACGTTAAGCTACGAGGGATGTCAATTTCGTAAATGCCAATATACGTATTCGACTTACTATTGGATATTGCATCATCACCTGAAATTTTTCGTATTCGTACTCTAAATACGTGCTTGTCTATCGGAACCAGTAAGAAGAGGTATCGCAACTAATATTAAGAATGATACAAATTGGCGTATGCACATATGCGAGAACGCACACGTCGGTGCATCGACCCCTGCATTTCCATGATAAAAGAGGCTCGACGATCCCTCTGATGGGGGTTGACCAGGAGCAGGCACGTACCTAGTTGTGCGACGCGCAGTCTCGAATCCGATTGGCCGAAGGGAATCCGCGCCAAGGAGCGGAGACCAGTTGAGCGCGAGTTCTCGAGCCGAACGGTTGTACGGAACGGCGCAGCGTGTTTATACGACGTCGACGTAGACTCGAACGAACTTCATTCGGTTTTCTTAACGTAATTGTCAGTGTTGGTTCAGCCTCTGCATTTGTTTAATATTCGCCAAGAATATCATTCGCCGAACCTATCGTGAACTGTTGTTATTATAAAAGGGCCGTTAAGAGCCTGCAATTACGTTGGTGATTCTGTCCTGCAGACTCGAGTGTTCAATTATTTTATCAAGTTCTGGGATTTTATCCGTGAACGCTGAGGAGACTCGACGACTCGTGCGGTAAGTTGCGCAAAGTTTATAATCGAACGATTTTATTGTATATTGATAACGGTATATCAGCGTCCCGTGGCGATTCGCAGAAAAGCCGCTCGTGTGATTTACAGCGGTCGATTTCTACGAGACTTTCTTTTCTTTTTATTCTCTTTGATCGAACGAATAATTGCAGTTCCTTCCTGCACAGTGACATTTCCTTCCGGAAGTGAAGGAGTCCGATGAGAATTGTACCAAGTGTTCAATGAACTCAATAGTGAGAGAAGAGAGAGAGAGAGTGAGCGAAGGGGACCGTGTACTGCTGGGACACCGCAAAATGAACGAAGGCAAAAGGAACGAAATAAACAAAAAGTCTTTACTTCGCAAGGAGAGGAACCTGCTCGACCTCTCCCTCTCTTTTTCTCATTCTCTTTACTCCTCATTCCACGTTTCTTCCTCTTCTTGCCTCTCTAGGCCTCACGTACTACCTCAGCAGCAACAGCAGCTGCCTGAGAGAATGGATCTCCGAGTACAATACAATGCGCGCGTGCATTTATGTAAAAATATTTTCGGCAGACCCTCGTGAATGTCACTGAAAAATTGTCAACTGCACCAACGGTGCCCATACGGGTCTAGGGTATACATACGTGCATATGCACTTATTTAAGGAACTCACGCCGCCATGATATCCCATGGTTGGCTGGGTAACGTTATACCTAATTTCCGCGTTATAACAAACTCCAGCTCTTACTCTTACCGAATAAACTCGACACTCGGGTTACCCACGTTCTCGTACATATTCCCGGCTTATGATTTGGAACCGTCGCTATGCAGCCGAAAATTACTCGTAACAAGATTTATTTCATTTAAATGAGGATGCGCCCTAGGCGTTCACTCGGCTAGATGCCTCCGCTTTAAATTCTCATTGAGCGCTCATGGTGTATCATGGAGTTGAACTCTATGAACGTCGCATCGTACACGACACGTATTCACCTATAACTCGTGGGAGCGTCGCTTCGTTCTATTTAAACGTTGTTAGATATTTTTTCAAATTGTAACCGTACCTGACAAGGTACGGTTTTAAATCAGCGAAAAATCTATTCAAATTAAAAGTTTCACGGTACGTTCGACGGCTTTTCACACGGGAGTTCTCGCTCACTTGGAACTTAGTCATGGCTTCTGGGTAAGGGTGAACAAGATGCCGCGATATCAGGCGCACGTGAACAAATACACAGTTTTACTTTGCGCATCATTCTGCTTCCCGGAACCTGATGAGTTCTTTCGAAGTTGGTAGCGAGTCTTAGGAAAAGTATGAGAAAATGGTAGTTTTTTTTCTCTCACTGTGCTCTACGGGACAGGCGTGGCAAACGCTGACAGTAGAAGTTTGAAGTTAATGGAAATAGGGACGAAAGAGTTAAACGCTTACTGGCTGAGGTAAAACTATATATATACAGGGTGAAGTATTTAAATCGAGTGTCAACTTAAAAAAATGCTTGAAACAAAAGTCGTATGGATTTAAGGGGGCAATTAAAAGGCCTACTTTAATTTTATTGAAGGATTTTAATTAAACTAGCCCATTCTATTGCCTACCTTAAACCTATACAACTTTTGTCAAATATTTTTTTCCTGAATAAGACCTTATTCTTAAGTTACTTGACAGTCTCGATTTAAATGCTTCATCCTGCATATATAGAGAAACGTACGATACGTATGCAAAAATTACACATAGAAAAGCCCGTACACCCAACTCTCGCGCCTCGGGTTTGCTCGGGGATGTGTAGCTTCGTATTTCTCGCCATAAAACTGGTCAGGAGTAGCTGGCGAATAGGAATAGGAAGTGACGGGTGGTGGTTTCGACGCGTTTTATTTTATACGGGGTTAATTTGAAATTCAGATTTTTCAAAGTTCATACACGACTAATTTTCAAGGGATATCCCATTGTTCTTTCGTGAACCGGAAGTGATCGATCTGACGTTTACGATTGCGGATCTTTTTTTTTTTATTTTCTCTTCTCTCTAACCATCTTGGACGAATTGAAGTTTAACACGAAGGACGCGAGTTTCAATCTCTCAAGTGATAACTCAGTCCTTTAATACCGCTCGTCAAGGGAAACGAGAAGAAACATAATGTTAAATGCCGAAAGCCGTATTGCTCTCTCTCTTTCTCTCTCCAGATGAATATTTCGGCACGTGGGGTTGGGGACTGGGATCTGTGAAAATTACATTTTACCAGTAATTTACCAGGGATAATGTGACGCTCTCTCGAACCCTTAAAATAAATGGAAAAGAGAACCTTCTTAACCGTGTAATTTTCTCGACGCCAGTTTATTTCACGGAAACTCTCACGCCCTTTTATATGACCGCAGTTTACGATCCTGACGCCGGTACGAAAAGCGCTGCAAAATTCAAACGTGTACCTGCGTACATTGATATCCCGGGTATTCGTGTACTTATCCATATGTACATATATACACTAAAGTGAAGAATAGTCCAGAGTACGGTTCCAGGCTCCATTTTCAAGGTTAAGCAATAGACATTTAATTTAGTGAAAAAAGAGATACGAGTGTCAAGGAGGAGAACGTTGGGGGGGGCGGGGGGGGGGTTGAACGATACTGCACAGAACGGCCAGAGGGGGGGGGGGAGGGGGGCGGCAAACGGATCGTCGAGGTACGAGAGGAAGTGGCTGAATAATTCATAGGAATCCGCCATAGGAGGGCAAGGGGGGAGGGAGAAAAGGTGATGGGGGGAGGGGGAGGGAGGGATCGTAAATTTCAATTTATGAAACTGTTAAGCATTCGAACGTCCATCGAGTCCGACACGCCATGGCCGCATCTCCATATTTCAGCTGCGTGTGACTATTGATTCCCCGGCGAGTGGGTGCGAGCAGTTATTCCTAGGTGCACGGATACTATAGGGGAGTTATTCAGGGCAAACGCATCAAGCCGATATTTGGCTATGGTGTAGGAATTAAATGTGTGCGCAAACTTTGGACAGATGAGCTTAGCTCGGTTAACCCTGTTATACGGCGAAAAATATGCCGTATGGGAAATGTACAATTTATGGAAATCGATTCCACCTGTCTTTATATTCGTGTCTCGATGTCTTTTTCTGTGTTTCACTCTATCTCTGTCCCTCTTTGCGTACGTCCGTAAATGCTGTATGGGATACTCATAAAGCGGGGTCACCCTTCTCCCATGGGGTTTCTCGAGGTAATACTCTCGCCGTAGAACGGGATTATATACTCTCTGGCAGGGGTAGTTCGCATACCTCAGAAGGGGCGGCTCCTGCTGAATTTCGCCCTGTGCGAAAATGTGCCGAGACTCTGCCATCCGGGTCCGCGTAATTGTTTTAGCTCGCTTGGTGCAACCCTCGTGCGGTTCCAGGGCGAGAGCCAAGGGTAGAGAAAATATAGTGGGTAACATATATCGCTGTAACCTTTCACGATATTCATACGGGTATCAGACCAATTCCGTAGTTGGCTTTTTTCTATTCTTTTACTACAAATCATGAAAATATTTTCTATATATATATATATATACTTCTCCGATAGGTATTCGCCTACGTATTCGTATATCTGAACGGACTCGACTTCTGGTCGTAGATAATATACTCTTTCCAAAGAGTAGCGCAGAAAGTTCCAGCTTAGTGAGCAAGATCCGTACCGGCACCAGCATCCACGACCAGTACCCGAGATCACGGCAGTACCCGTTCTCTCGTGTGTATTGCGAATTCCACGAGTAACAGGGAGGTAAGGGGTGTCCCTGTTGCAAAAGGAACGAGACTCTTGGAACAAGAATGGGAATGAGGGTTGAGACGCAGAGAGGGCGTGCTGGGGGGATAAATCGAGCGATAAAATCGCGGCGTCACAGCCACGACATTTATCATAATTCAGAGAGGAAGGAGTCGACGCTCTCTTTCGAACCAGGCTGATCCGGGCTGGTCCGGTGGACTCCCTGCACGGAATAAAGAATCCAACTCGTGCCCGATCGCTATCTCACGTAAAAACATGTCTCCACATACTCGTCCTATACTTGTCTTCGTTCCTGGTAGTGCGCACAGTCACAGTCCACCTGTAAACATACAGACATGCACGTTCCCTCGGAGATCGTGGACCCTCCCCCCTTCTCACCCGCCGGGTCATTCTGCTCTCCGAGTCGTATATACTGTACAGTGCTTCTAGTATTTTCGAAAGAGGACACGTATACCAACTGGTCTATATAATACTCATAGGCGAACACCAGATCACTGGTACACAACGATCTGAATCCTCGTTCCGGTGAAGGTATAGGGCACGTAGGTATTTGTACGTTCGAGAAGCATGTCCATCTAGCGGCGCGATACGACACTGATGTATACTAACGTGAATCAACAGTCATAAAGCCAATTTCGAGAACTGTTATTCGTGAAACGATAAGAAGTGCGTGGCTATCTAACAACACGGATAAGTCGTGAGATAAGAAACTCGAACGTGTCACGGTAGTGGTAGGACAGTAGGTACAGAGGTTTCGACGTCGGACGTCGGATGGACGGGATCAGGAATACCTCGTGTCGTTACGCGACATCAGCGACGTTTACCCGTCCTGGCGGTGGATAATCGAACTAAGCGATTGGACTCTCGCGGGACCCTGTCTTCACTCGGGGGTCTAGAAAAAGAGATATTACGCGCAGGGGGCGCGCGTGACGCTGCGAGAGAAGAAAAATATATTGTAGATGGGATTAGAGGATGAGCTTTATTGTTATGGGTGCGCGGAGTTTATACGAAATATGGGACGTGAGTCGTGAGCGGTGGATCGAGAGTCGCCTGGGGCTGGTGGGGCGAGGGTTAGGGAGGGGATCCAGCGGCCATTATAGATTTACCATTAGCGCGTCACAGGTGGATGACTTTATTAAAAGTCGAGGAGCCACTTCAGGCTATTTCTTCCTCGTCCCTGGACTCCCTCTCTTCCAGTTCTTCTACCTCTTCGTTCTCCTTAACGTCGAACCCTTTCCCTCCGACCTCCTTCCTTCTTCTGCTCTCGATGGCTAGGTCCCCGATGACGTCACGCGAAATCCTACCGTTAAAGATGGCCGACTCTCACCTGCGTCTCCTCGAAAAGTTTTCTTCCCGGGGATGGTACTTCCGGTCGGGGCGTCTAGACCGATTAGTGTCCGCTCGCCGGAAGTGGGAAGTGAAGGATGAGTGGGCGGTTGGATGTTGGGATACCGCGCCAAGAGAAAAACTTGCGGAAGTGGCAGAGGCCGAAGAGGAACGGGGATACCACCGAGAGACAAATTGAATTCGGAAAATGTCTTTTTTTTATTATCACAAAATTTCATAGATTCTCCAGTCTCGACGTACTCTACATCCTGGGTGATGGCTGTGACCAGGCAAACTCATGATTTCGCGGCACGGGTCACGCCTCGGGCATATAATAGAGACTGACCACTTTCTCTCTCTCTTCGTAAACTCATATGATATTTGAAATTGAGACGAGACACTGGGGAAATGTGGAAAATGACGAAACTTCGAACGCACGAACTACGCGGACACATTCATGATATTCGATCGCGTAGAAGTGTATACGGCTATGCATTACTATTGCACTACCTGAAGATAGCTCTGTCCTGATTTGATTTCCATTATTCCCACGGTACCATCTTCCGGTGATGCAATAGTCCTGAATAACCTCTGTATCTATATGTTTCGGTCCAGTCACCAAACTCATTTCGAGCAACTTTAAAAAAAAAAAATTAAAACACCTAGGAATTCCGTGCGCGCATACTCATCTTCGATCAACCAGAAGGCAGTTACTCAATTTATAAATTTTATTAAGCGACGCGCGTGCAGCCTCCCATCGTCCTTCGACGAATACACTGAGACCTCTCAATGGTGGTATAACCGCGTCGATATCCCGGATCTACGTCTTAAGTGCACCAAAAAGGTGAAGGATATGAAGCCCAAGGAAAAAGGCGAGAACAGTCAGGGACGGCGGTGAAGAGGATGTTCGTATCTAGTGTGATTTCCCTGGGGGCAAAGTCGGGGGGGCCCGATCAGTCGATCGAGTGGGTGGTTGAAAACCGCACTGGGAAACCTAATATCCGAGAGTCTCTCTTCAGTCTCTCTTGGTCCCTTGTGTCGTCCTCGCGCCAGATAGGGACGTCGTGGAGTGAGGGAACGAGAGTGGGGGCAGGTGGGGAAGGGACGAAGTGCTAAAGAGAAAATGTGAAGAAAGCGAAGGGAGTAACTTGAGCCGTTGAAACTTCGTGGTCCATCCGATCCTTGGACGAAAGTGTCAAACTTTAAACACAACCCAGTTTCGCTGATCCTATCCATCGGAGATGTCTATTGATCCTGTTTCTTAGTATATCGATTCCGTAAAATCTCATCTGTAAAATCTTATGCGCGCGACATCGGAATCTATGGACATAGGGAATGTGAACTGGAGCACGTGTCGTAGACGGAAGGGACGGGCCAGGGTGTGGTGGTCGGGGTGAATGGTCCTTTGGGAGACTGAGTATATTCAGAGGAATTTCATCCAGCGAAATCCGAAAAATCAATTTCTCACGGGCCATTAGGTGCATATGCTAGCCAAACATCTCTGCTTCCAAAGTAAACGTTTTTCCGAGATTTTCACGAAAATCGTCACGCGGCACTTTAGCCGCATCCGCGCGTGCCTCGGTCGCTCTCTTGGAAATGGAGAAAAAATAAAGAGGGTCCTCAGGGAAGACACGGGATATACCTATGGAAAGGGCTGACGTGGGACGGAGTACGAAGGCGACGAACGAAGGTTTTGGGATAGACTTTTCGATCGTTCGATTCGTCTTATTCTTACTTATACCGTGTGTCTCGAATGTATACAGCTTGAAAATCGGTTGCGACTACTCGGAAGCTATGTACGCTCTCACTTATATCCCAATCTGAAAACTCACCCTACTACCCACCTACTCGCCAACCTACCGACCTCACCATCTACGGACTTACCTGCATCCTTCGTATTTCGATATTTTCCACTGTAAATTCTGTTCCCAAGTGGCTTACAAATATGCCGATAAGAATACAATATTGGCGCGAGTTCCCACCTTATTGGTCGATAGTCGATTCGCAAATCGATTTCTTCCTCCCGACTCCCTCCTATTCCCGATCCTTCCCTTGCAGCAATCTTACCCCCGATTCAACGCAGAACTCCAGCGTCGAACTTGTTCGGGCGCCTGGATAGCAGGCCAGGGTCGACGGGCCGTGATAAGGGAGTACAGATTTTTCAAATAGAAAAGCATGAATTTGTCGCTTAATATTTCATTAAGAAGCACGTGCAACAATCTCGCAGCTACTGCTGTTCCAGCAGGGACCGAGCCGTCTAAACGATACATAAAGTTCAGACTTTCTGCCTACGACGTGACTTATTACGCCGGCACTCCAGGGCCGTGTCACCCTTGACTTTCGCCATCGTCCATCCGCCCCTGACTAACCAAAGCGTATGGGAGCTCTGTGCCAGTCAGGTACACTAGGTATCGGCTAACAGCTACGCTCTGTAAGTGCTCGAGGTACGAGGGTAGCGAAAAAGGGGCTCCGAGCCCAGAGGGTGAAATTGTAGCTATTGACGTCGCTACTTTACTTCAATTAATATGCGCTAACGTCGTTAATTAATGCAGAGGACCGAGCTAGCGTCAGAGGATGCTGGGAGGAGGCGGAGAAGATTCAGTCACCCTGCCACTGTGTGTCTCACCACTCTGTTCCTTTGGCACCCTTCGCCAATGTCTCTCTGACGTACTGATAGGTACGTGACGGCGGAACCGTTTTCCCACCCCGTAATTCATCCAGCTATGTAACACAGGGACCTCCACCTACTCACTTACTACCTACCACCTTGACTTTCACATCAGAGCCAGACCAGGGCAATATCATGGGTTCGAGTGCTTCGGAATATCAGCAGCCCTCGTGTGTAACTCACACTTCTCATTGCCAGTAGGTTGCTACCTATCAACCTCACCAGGCTTGTACCTACTTACTCCGAGCCAGCATCGAGCAACCGTGGCTGCGACTGCTAATCGAGTTATCGATCGCCCCCTTGCCGCGTCACCGGCACGCGATTATTAGATTTTACAGAAAATTTTCATAATTTTCAATTCATTCAATTTACCGATGGACCCTCACTCGCTTTACCCGATTCGTTCTTTTTTACTTACGATTCGCACGGGAACGATCGGTAAGTTGAAATACTATTTTCGTGATTTTGTTCAAGGCACGTGATACTCGGGCGCGTCAGTTATTCGTGGACTAAGCGTATATATACGTATACGACGGCGAATCGGTACCCAGGTAACTTACGTGGGACGTCAGCGACGTGCAAAGGACGATGCTATTGGGGCTCATATAAAATAGTAAAAATAGTGAAACGGCCGTGTGTGGGGAAGCTTGAGAAAAATTCCAATATACTCGCGAGTGTCGTCTTCGTGCACGGAATGCATCTCGGGCTTTGATTGTGCTTCGCCAGCATATTTTCACTACGCTTCTCGATATTGCGCCACGCTGGGATTTCTCTTTCGTATCAAAATCGCGCGCGGATGGCTGTCGCGTAGCAATGCGCCAGTGGCATGTATGGGTGTGTCGATACTTTGATACTTATAAATAACTTGGAGACGTTACTCGAAGGAATGAACTAGTATGGTGAGAATGAATACTCTTAGGAGAAAAATTCCTACTTATCGATCACCTTGTATACTTTTTGTTACAGGTGATGCATCCTCGTTCCGCGGAAAGTTTCGCAAGTTCGGGAATACCTGTCTCCTCGCCGTAGGTCATTACCTGTGCTTATGTAGATACCCCGATTGGCCCGTACGAAGTAAATTTCGATCGATACATATACTGCGAGTGATCGATGGTGCTCGCATGACCTGGAAGTGAATTTTTTTGTGGTGATATATGTATATTTGAGAAAAAAAAGAGTCAAATAGTGCGACTTCTCCGAAGATAGATGACCTTGCCCGATAACGTTATACCCGTCGACGGGGAGGTGAAAGTGATTGCGGAAAGCAGAAGCCAGGGCACGCGGCTCGTACCCCCGGGGGTACGGTAGATCGCTGACGAGGACCAGCATCAAGATAAGGCCTCTGGAGCTGATACGCCAAGATGAGCAGGACGAGAGGCTCGCGCCGTTAGCGGTCGCAGAAGTCGCCGTCCACAGGAATTCACGGGACCGGCCTCCTGGGCCCAGAGAGGCCCTGCCGGATGTTCTGATCGGCGGGGACCAGTCAGCCTCTGGTGGACACGAGAAAATCAAGAGGACTCGCGTCGCCGACGGACTAAGGGTACCTCTGCGCGTTCTACCTGGCTCTCCGGGTACTTCGGAAGGAACCTCAAACCCCGTTCGCAACGCGCGACGCAAGAGCCGCAGGAGTAAGAAGAGCTCGGGTAACCTCGAGACCCGAAGAATTTCCAGCAGCGAATCTTCTTCGAGGAACAATTCGTCGCGTGACGGTGTAAGTGCTACCGGTTCTCGAGGATCGGCATCGGCTGCCGAATGCGAGTCGCGTCGATCGGTTGGAACTGCCCAGGAATTAAATTGGTCAATTGTGTCACCGGAAGCGCACCAACATCAGCAACCTCATCCGAGAGCCCTTGGTGTGTCCCTAACCTTAAATCACGTGGGAACCGCTGAGACCAGGATAGTCGATATATACGGACCACGTCCTCCTGGCGAGATCAGGACGAAACGACAAGGTAACTTCGCAAAGATCCTCGAAGGATCTAACGAGACTGTGAAGGATATCAATAGGAAGTTACTGGCAATGGCTCGAGCCATGACGCCGACCTGGTCGCTACGGCTCCTTGGAGTTAGCTGTGGATCGGTCGTTTGCGCCTGGGGACTGCTCCTGATATTTTCTGTGCTTGGTGGCGCATCGCACGAAACTGCCATTGGAAGTTTTGGTCTGGACAGTCTGGCAGGCGGGATTGACGATCTCAACGGAGCCCGATGTCCATGGGCCTGCACGTGCGACGGTCAGGAGCTCGATTGTTCTCACAGAGGACTCACTCAAGTACCGGGGGACCTGGCTGCTCTTCTGCTTGCCGAAAAACTGTGAGTATCTTATACGTATATCTGTACACGCTGAGCTCTTTACCTCGAGGCGTTTAATCGTTACACTCGAAATTTGAATTTCATTCCGCTCGATGCGATCTGCCCACTCGCATTAGGCAAGCAAGGGGCATCGGGGATCCGAATAATCAATGGCCGATCGTGCGCCTTAATAAATCCGAGGAGTAAACGACTATTAACGCCGGTATTAGCATACGATTAATATGCCGGCAGCAGGAAGAGAAGGAATGAATAATTAAATCCGTGAAAATACATTAGCCGACTCGCTGTTTTTTTCTATCGCGTGAAACTGACTTTTTTACGCTTTCAAAGACCCTTGAAAGACGTCCAAAGTACGTCCTACTGTTATCAATACCTAAAACCTTATTAAGCACGATTATTATCTTCCATAGGACATACGCTTTAATTTCGTCTGATCCCTTTCAAAACACCCGTTCTACCCTTTCATCATCCCCTATTTACATATTCGATCTCCGAGCACTGTAACGATTCAACTCGTACAGGCAGCTTAGCTGCGCGACCTCCTGACCCGATGGGTCCCTTAGAAATCCTTTCCCCGATACCTTCGATTACAAGAAAATCAAACAGGTTGAGAACCCCTGCATCTACCTGTTCCTTCCTTTCGAACTCGATGCAGAGATAACGAGCGACAGCGCTAACCGACCAGATGGGCCAGGAACCCCATTTTCCCGTTCGAGAACCCATCTAAATCTAAAGTACCCCAGTGGTCGCGGGTTTCACGCACACGTGTAACCAACGTCGGTAGGATCCTTGCGGCTGTATACGTGATTACACGAAAACCGACAAAGATACATCGCCAGCGGGCTTTACCTGCACGCGTATAATTTCCAACAACGGCATATACACCGGCGAACGCGGCGAGGGCCCTCGCGTGCATAGTGGGGCGCCACTAAAATCTCAAACAAATTATATAGCCACGATGATCCAAGAACATGCACCGGCCGTACCTTTGAAAACTCCCGTATCCGGCTGATATACACACTCCGCAACGATACACATGAAAACGAGCGAACGATAAACGCCCGACGTCCGATGAGGATACCGTTCGATCAACCATGTGTCTACGTATTAGGCATAGCCTTGCGCGACCTACGTGTAGCCACCTCGTAAAATTTCCGAGCTCACGTGCTTTTACGAGCCCACTTCGGGCCACCATTACGCTTTGAGCAACGCGCCAGCCCCCGTATGCTCTCCAATGCCTCTATCGTCTCTATCTACCTGCCGCTGCTGCTCCATACCGTCTTTGTCGATCGATCCGGCAACCGCTGATGGAGCGATTGAATTTTCTCGCGACTTTAGAGGCGGATTCTACGGTCTGGATAGCTGATTGTAATTGCTGGGTTTAACACGTTTTTCAAGTACAACCCTATATCTGCCACGAGACTTCACTTTTATTCTACACCCCAACTTCGTACACTGTCTTTTACTGCATTGACTTTGCTGGTTTATTTCATTGACTTATGGGCTTATACGTTTGTCATGGGCATTCCCGTTCGAGGTTAAGATCGCACGTCGTTGCTCCTTGGACTTATAATTTTTGGATTAAGCTACATAAACATCACTTGGAAAGCCAAACAGCCATGGAGGGTCCAGAGTGTTTGAATAAGGCCCCCTCTCCCTCTCCCCCTTCGCCACCTTCGATACCATGTTTTCCAAGTAACATTCCACGGGTGTAACGCGACGCCCTGCGTCGTCGGCTGCACAATGTTACTCCTGTAACATCGTTACGTACTCGATGTACGTATATACGTATGGATATACTGTATACGTAATACAGAGTCCAGAGGGCATCGTACCAGTTCCTACTGCGCTCACCACATGTACCGACTCTCACTGTTCATTTGGACGATGTGTCCTATTTACAAATCATTGAGGGCCAGTTAACACGTAGACACACGGGAGCACGCGATACGTTGCTACATACATAAATAGTTTGGAGCATAACGACCGTGTTGATACTATATTCCGTACCTACCGGGTATATCGTATATTGTATCGCGCATGAGGATAGGTTCGATTTCGAAACTTCTGTCATCCCAGCAGGATATCCATTGCGTCAGATGTTTTATGTACGTTGTATCTTTGTTTGCTATTTTTTTTGGGGGGCGGAGAAGGTAACGGGGGGAACCTTTATACACGAACAGAATTCCTAGCTGGTATGCCGCATTGGGTATTATTGAAAATTATTGGGAAAGGATTTAATTTTTTTTTACGAATCAATGGTTTTCACAAATTGAAACAATGGAAGAAAAATATTTTTTTTTCATAATTATTTATCGCGAATGGGATGGGGCTGAATTTGCAACTCTTTTTTTATCATTCCAGCGCAATTTTTTTTGTATGAGTTATTTTGTGTTTTGTCTTTGGGACTGGTGGCTATTTTCGGGGGTATTGCAGATTGCGCTTTTGAGATTGGTAAATCTCTGGGAGAGCGGTACTGGGTAAGGGTTAATATTTACGATAGACGAATCGATGATTTTCATCAGCGATGTTAAGGTAAACAAAAAATTATTCTAGAAAGGGGTCGCGCATTTTTTCACGTCATCCCTGTCGGGCCTTGTCATTATTTCCCTTAACTCTCCGTAGGCCCACTGTGTACTAAGGCCCCTCCCAACCCCCAATATCCTAAGGGCACCCGTCGGGGTCCCTGGGCGTGGCTGTGGGGGCCTTCCATCTCGCGCATAACCATGACGAAATTCTTGGGGTAGCTTTTGGAATTAATTTTACCCAGGTAGTCGTAGCACCCCTTGGGACGTGATCGCGCATCGATATTTCACATTTCGACGAATGCATTCTCAACTGCATAAGACACGACTACGTGATCCTCGACCTGACTCCACTAATAACCATTCGAAAAGGAACTACCCTAGTTTCGGGGAAAAGTCCTATATAGAATTCGGAACCGTTGCCCATTCTATAAATACAGTCTCATGATAAACATGCGACTGTTTGACTCAAACTGGTTAGAAATGTCTCTACAGTCCGTTTGACAAATATTGACTCTTTGTTACCGTGACGTAACGACAATGGCGACTACCGGTCTATGGCGGGACGGTATTACGAGTTCCATTAAGATTTTCAGCAACGTCGAATGCTCGATTGGTCGTAAATTGGAATTAGGCTTAGCAGTAGCATGCTTGGCTTACCGAATGACGCTCGGCGAATGAACAGATCTGCGTTTAGTCGCTCGATCGACCGAGGCCTATTGTCGTTGGATTATGTGCATAGAAATTGCATCTACAAACGATACTCGCATAGCAGATTCTGTGCGGGAAACCAAGAGCAGCAGTGTAGTTCGTGCTATGTATAATAGTGTGTATATATATATGTACAGGTATTGTAGGTTATGGCAAAGAACCTTCGACACTTGGGGGGTCCATGTTGCTGGCTGGACATCCAGTCCATGCCAGAGGATTACCCTGATGTAAATGAAAAAAAATAAAAGGGAGATTGGGAATCGTGGTCGAGGTCAGAATGCAAAGGAGGAGAGAGGGTTGTCGTGAGCGAGGGTGGCGGCGAATTTAAGAGAGAGGAAACAAAAAAGTGGGGGGTGGCCGAGGGGAAAAAAGAAGTGAAATTTCTCATGTTAAAAATCAGCTAGGTTTCCCTCGTGTAATTTATCGCAGCGGAATCCTTAGAAGCTCGTGCAAGCGGCTTACATAAATACGTAGGGTTTTTACACGGTATTGTGTACATGTGTGTGTATATATATATACACCACGTTACCATTTATTTTTCCGGACGCGATTTCGACGGGGAGTCGTCGGTGGTGGAAAGTTATTTCTTGGTGGGGTGGAAAAAAAGAAAATAAATAAATGACCGCCGAACGCCATTTCCATGTATTTTCCGCGAGTTTCCCTTTACTTTTCTTTGTTTTTCACTTTTCCAGTCCTTACGGACCGTCTTGCTGCTCCGAACTCTTCTTCACCGACATCCCTCTCGGAAAGCGAGCATTAACATTTATATTAGTGATCTCCGCCCCGTGGCGGGCGCCGCTTTAAATTATCGGACAATGCCGAGAAACCTGCCGCAGGCTCCGGGCTTCTTGGATCCTTTCCTGCTTTTCTTCGGAAAACAGAATGGATTTTCTGCACAGCCTGTACTCTGCGCATTGACATATGTATATACATATATTTACGTAGTTTTCCCACGGAGCGTCTAAACGTTCAGTAACGACACGACCAACTCGACTAGTTACAGTATATGATGGACACGTGAAAGAAAGATTGCTACCAAGAAAAGGCAAGTAGAACCAAAGTCTGAGGTGGATACGTTGTGTAAGTGGTTGGGGAGGAACGAACAAACAGAGTGTATTCGTATTCCTGGCGTCTGTCAAAACAAGTCTCCAACCAAGCAGTGACGTACCATACAGCTTGTAGTCGTCGTATGTCCCTTCTCAAGAACCTCCTCTGTCACCTCCTCATTCCTTGTCTCTTTTTCTTTCCCCTTATCCTCCCTTTAATCTTTTTGCTCCCAGTACTCCCGTCGTCCACTCTCCGTACTCCCCCGCCGGGGTAACCTCCTCATAGGCTTCTTCCCTCCCAGCAACATAGTGCAGACCACGTTGCATTGATTTATCGCGTCTCCGTGCGCCACGTTCCCATGTCCAGGAGAAGATAGCCAGAAGATGGTCTTCGGTCGACCTGGAGTAACCAGCTGGCCCCCCAGTATTACTGTCCGACGACTAATGACATTCCCGGTCCTTGACGTTATCCTCTTTGCCGTGAGTGAGGTCGACGTCGACGAGGTCTCGGACACCTGGAATCCGAAGCCAGGAGTATCAAGGTGGGCGGACGAACGACTGAACCCGGTCATTAGGACTCTGTGAATACCTGGGCAAATCGCACAGGACCCCGTGAGGTTGCTCGTGGGGTTTTTCAAAAGTTTGTTTCTAGCCAAGGATCAACTTTATGAGTCTCCCTTCATCGACCTATTTCTCTTCCCTTCCCTTTGTACGCGATCTCTTCGCTGGTTCTGTCCATATGCTTCGTCGTACCACTCATCCAACGTTATAATCTTTACTCTTCAGCGTTCCACCACCTTGGCCGGAACCCCTCGATTTAGCCTTTTCACTCCATCGAAGGAGTACCTACTCGAGGATGAGTCCCAGGAGCGACGTAGAACGTGCCTTCTTCCGCAGGACGTCCAAGCAGCGGCTGGCTTAACTAAAAACCAGTTTCTCAGGAGCGCAGTACTGTTATTGTCTCTCTCGCGAGGCATCGTCGTGGAGGTTGATCAGGTGGGGAGGAGGCGGAGGTGGAATGACTGAGGTAGTCCGGTTGAATGAGAGTATTCGAAAGGGAGGTAGGAGGTGTATATATATAGCGATACCAGGAGCGAAGGGAACGAGATGGCAGGACGGAGGGAGTAAGAAGGAACGCGAAAGGAGACGCTCGAGAAAATAATGGAATAACAGGGGGGAAAAGAAACGGCAAAGAGGTATAAGCGCATTCGTGGTGCATTAAGAGCCAATGGTCCCCGGCCATTAAACCGTAGACCGGACGAACTCCTCGCCCGATTTCTGCTTTCTTTATCTCATTCGCTTCTCAATGACGCCAAGCATATATCTGTATACGTGTAATAGGTATACATGCTGCATGAATGGATACGATAATTATGTGGACATTAAAGTAGCCGTAACGACGCACTGGGTACGTGCTAATAATTTTGTATATTTTATTGCGGCTGCGTTCACGTGGGATTTTGGTCGCTTTTGTTGCCGATTGCCGCGCTAAACTTATTAAACTCAGAAGTCATTGGTTATTCGTTGGTACCGCCGGTGACTAGACGGGATTGAAGAAGTTGCCAGGTCAGCCGCTAATGCTACGGGTATACGTTCTCGATGCTCTAACGTCACGTACAAATCATCGTTTACAATGCTTTCTATAGAAGCGCCGTTAAATGAAACAGCCATCGAGCACTGACGTCTCGCGTAATTGCTTTCGTTTAATCTCACGGATCCGTAAGGAAGCTGAATTCTACGTGTCGCTTGATTTCTCTAAGCTTCGGTATACATATACAGACGATCGTACGTATAGAACCTGGCGAAAGTCCCTTGGATGAAAATATCTGCCAAGCCAACGGGCTTTCGCAGTCAGTTTATTCTGTGTGTGTATACATATACATCTATATGTACGTTATATATGTACCTTGCTGGGCGTCTCTGCTTACTCCCATAGCAAGATTATCCTACCCGCCTAGGCTCGGTGTACACGTATATTTCGAAGTTCCTACACCTTTGCCGTCCGATCTACTCGCGCAGCAAACTCAAACGTCAAGTTTCCGTTTAACGGCTAAAATTCGTTAAGCAGACTTGCTATAAGTTCACTTCGGGGTCCCGGTGAGAAAGTTTAAACGCGTTTTCATGTCGCCTGCAAGTTACGTTTCGTCGTAATACTTGCGTTACCTGCCTTCGGGCGTGTATGGCAGCCCCACCTACCCCCCGTCACGTCTCTATGACGTCTCAAAGAGTATCCGTCTAATAACGCACGGATTACTGCACATGCTGACTTTCTTCGAGTACCGACTGCCAAGACGCGTCTTGCCTGCTACACGATTTTAGCAAGCGCGTCGTGTAACGCGTGAAATTAATTTTGTTGATATTTATCATTAGATAGGGGGGAGCGAGAAGTAGGAGGGGGCAGGAGAAAGAAAATACTATATGCAAAAAAAAATTTGTAAAATTTTACGAAAGATCCTTCGACCTCTCGTTACTTGTAATTATGGGTATACAATTATAGTTAAGTGATATAGTTATTTTTTTTTAACAATTTCCTATAATTTCATACACGCTGGAGAAAGTTTAATGATTGCTGAGAATTTCATGTCCGGAGGTGTCTAGCAAGCGATTACATGTCCAAACGTTTATTTCTTGCCGAGCAATTTGTCGCTTTAATTAGCCGTGTAACGAGAGGATCGTCTCGTGTATAAGCCGGGTGGATGGTGTAACACGTATATAGGCGTGTAACGATGGGAAAGGAGTCTGTTTCTCGCTGCAGCGCGCGCTCATTAACTCATTACGCGTTCTTACGCACGATTAACGGTACGAGAAGGCATTCGTGGTAGGATAGCTGCAGTGAATTAGTGGAGCGAACCGATGCGCCTTGCAGGTGCTTTTTAAAAATTTTCTACAAATGTCTGACAAGCTTTTGGGTATACGTGTGGATATAGGCAGTTGGGCTTAACGTCGATACCAATTTTGTTGCTGCTAACTTTCTGACCGTTCCTCTGGGATATCAAGCGAGGGTGTAGAATTTCCAGCACGGGTCATCCTAGTCGGGCAACACGAGACCATAGTCAGTTTCCTGGTCAGCGATAGGCTGACCGAAGTGTCCCAACGCCCTGTAAGGGTTCGACCACCATAATTCGAGTCACACGATACCAGGCCAGATGATCCTACGAGGAGCCACGACTCTTTCGTTCTGCCAGATTGATTTATGCCCCCGAAACTTTTGGCTGCTACGGTAAATCGCATTGGGGCCAATGTGGTAAATTAATAATCTTGAACTTTTGACAGATTGTTGTTCTGGGTTTTATAGGTGTGACGTTATAGGAATACGAGGAAAGAAATGAAGGCGTTCAACTGATACCATGGTGGTAAGGAAGTGGAGTAAAGTCGGGGGCTCCAGTGTTACATGGCTGGGAGAGCGTCTTGTGAGGCAGCTTCCTTGAGTTTGATTTCTTTTCCTTTTTTTTTTCAACAAGTTTTCCGGTGCTCGTGAGCTGATTCGAGGGTGGAAGAAAAAAAGAGTGTAAGGCGGACGGGAAATTTAAGGGGGAATCTTGAACGAGATACGACGAGGAAAAAATTTTTTTTTTTGTATTGCGATTGAACGATTTTGAGATTACGCGAAACGGGATAAAATAATTGTTTTTAAAAAGTATAGAAAATTTTATGAAATTTCTTTAGCAATAAAATACGGCTGGGATGCAATAAATTTGTATTCAGGCACGACGCCGATACTCGGGCAGCGTGTCATTGGGGTTGCAAACGTGTTACGCGGATTTTCCGTGCTTTCACGTTGTGCCGAAGCATTTTTCATTACACGGGTATATACCTCGCGAGAGATTCGCGGTCGTGTGGGTACATACGCGCGAATCGAGTTGCGAAAGTAAAAGCCGTGAAAAGCTTCTGAGAGGTGTGTACACCGTATAAAAGTCAGGTTGAAATTTTTCGAAGAAATTTCTTTTGAGATTAAAGTAAAAAAGAAAAAAGTAGAAAAAATATATATATTTTTGTAATATCTCTCTCAAAGCCATTTCCCACGTCGGTGCGTTCAATAGGTTTTTCTTTTTTTCTTTCTTTTTTTTCTCTCCTTGCAGCTGCCACGCTCTCGTGTTACGAGGTCGAAATATTTCAAAATGTCGAGAGGCGCCTTAATTACGCAACCGGCAACAGCCCTTTCCGCGATTCGGGAAACGTCGACGTCGTATCTGATCGTGAAAAGCCGGGGGTGCCTGCCAAGCCTTTATTTCATTAGGAACCCCGTTGCTCGGTACGTGTTACATTTTTATAATTAGTTTGCACGCGACCCCTGTCTGGGAAAGAGGTCGGAAGGGGATAGGTCAGCGGTAAAGAGAGTCGAGGGGGGTGGGGGAGGGGCTGTGAGAGAGAGAGAGAGAGAGAGAGAGAGAGAGAGAGAGAGAGAGAGAGAGAGAGAGAGAGAGAGAGAGAGAGAGAAAACGGACACGAAGCGCCAGAGGTGGAAAAAGGGAAAAATTACGACGTACGTGATACGAAATCCTAATTGCTGGCGGCACGTTACGAGTGATTACTTTTTAATTGCTATAGCGTTACGAAAGAATGAAATCTCGGAAATTCCATTGGGACGATTTGCATCGCGTTCTATACCTTTGCGAATAATTTACCTGGCTCCGTGGAGTCTATGGGTCGCATTGGTATTGACGATTTTTGCGGTGGAGTGTGAGAAGGGCGACTGGGGGATGAAGGAGAGGAAGGGGAGCGAGGCTGAGACACCTTAAGCAACGAGAACAGCCGATAATCTCGTTGTTTCCCTTTTAAACTATATAAATTGGCGTAAAAGTGAATTTGCCACTATTGGACGTCGTCGTTTTCTTCAACAACCCCTGGGACGAATTTTCAATCCCAGAAACGTCGAGCGGTAACGAACAATGGTGGATAACGAGATTATATAAGAAAACTAGGTAAATTGGAGAAAATACAGAAATAACGGGTATGTCTATTGGATAGTGTAAATGCGAGTTAGACTTAAAAGAAGATCGTTTTCGTTTTTTGTTTTATTGTTTACATGAAAATTCCCCAGATCGACCATGCGACGTGAAAAAAAAAGAATTCCTCGTCACTTCGATAGATTCGGTGAAAGCTTTTGTCGCTATAGTCCGTGCGTGTTAATAACCTGCCAGGATGACCAGTCAATGGCCAATCGTACAGCAGGATCATTATCGATAACAGTACCTGGAAGGAAGCAGGTGTCAGCGAGCAAGATATTAGAAGCATGGGAGTCGCATGTATCGCGTCAATAAGTGTCGCTCGTTGACTAACGAGTCGGTCGCTTTGACGGGAACGCGGCTTGTCGTAGTCCGATGTAGAGAATTGTCTGTATGCGTTGCTTGTATACGCGTGACGTAGACGCGAGGCGATAGTAATAATTAATTTCAAAGTGGCTTTGAAGTAAGCCGTTATATCGCGGTCCCTTTGACGAGTTTCGAATACACCTAGCTGACATATGTAATCCCCCATACCTCTTGTATATACCATATGTACATCAGTAACCCGTTGTAAACGGACGCAATAGGTACGAGAAGAGCGAGCGATAAAAAAATATCGCTCATTGGAAATTCGCAACGATGGGTACGAAACAATTTTACGCTTAATTTAGCAAGCCTGCTGGACCTGTCATCGGAGTATTGATAACGACGTCGTTATCAAAGTCGTTGCTTTACCGTTCGACGGAAAAGCCGTCGCGTCGTTTCCTTCGAAACGGCGCCGTTTCGAACGAAGAAAAATTTCGTTAACGCGAAATTTACCAGGTATGTTTTTTTCCGGACGATAATAACGCAGCGACGGGACTGAGCGACGTACGTTAACGCGTAAGCTAGAAAGAGACAGAAATGCGAATTCGCCAAGTTTCCTAAAGTTACGATCGTCCGGTGACGTCGCGCCGTGTGAGGTCCTCGCCAAACTCACAGTGGCCTGTCGTCGTCTCGACGATCATAATAATAGTCTTGCGTACTACGGTCGGTTGGTAGCGGTACTGAACTAGAGGTACCACCACGCGTATAGTAGCGACGAGGTATAGTCGCGCTAGAAATCGACGACATCCTCCGACGTCCGGACGCATAACTCCTCGAGATTATTCGTTTTGCTTCTCGTCGCGTCTCCTTTCAACTGACGTTACCTACATACATGCACGTCCTCGTCGCTCTCGCACTTCCATGCCCGGAACTCTTTCTCTGGTACGCGTACCTCAGAAATATATCCTTGCGCGCTGCAAGTACCCTACGGCAAGTAGCAAACGTCTTCGGGCCGGCTGCATCTTTCGCTCGTCTTGTTAGTGGAAACGTAAACGGCGCTCGTAAACCGACCAAGTTGCTTTTGCCGGTCCAGCGCCTTGGATGTGAAACGACGACGCCGCTCAAGGTAGACGCAACCTTGTCGAGACTAGGTAGATATATAGCCTATGTATAGGTATAGCCGTATACGAATCTTAGCGATGACTTTGAATAGTGTACGCTTTTATATATATATATTCGAGTTACGCTAGGATAGATCAGAAAACGACGAGTAGGTATACAACTGGTAACTCTCTGTGATTCTTCGTTACTTGGAATCTACTTTTGTCTCTTTCTTTTTCCCTCATTGATCCCCAATCTTTTCTTCCTCTTCCATCCTGAGACTTTTTTTTTAAGAGAACGCTTCGGGAGGTCCGGCCCGAGACCACTTCCTGCCAATGGTCACAGCCGGTTGTGTCTCTTCAGTGTTCTCTAGCGTGCTCGAGTACCCGGGGACCCTCCTGGAGGGACGGCGGGAGGTGATGAAGTGGGGGAATTTAAGATAAAATGAGAAGAGAGTACTTTGGTTAGGATGCAGTGTTGTGGATCGCTGCGAGTGGGCCAGTCCATGCCCGTCTCGACGTCGACGGCATCCCCCGTGCTCCAATTACGCGAAGGAATGCTCATTTGGGACTCGGCAGGGGACTCGTAATGGTCAGCGAGCACTCGAAACTATTATTGACCGTGAGCTACGTCGAGGAGTCTTCGAGAGCTACGAATTTTTAATCCGGCAGCCTTTTAGTTCTCTGGGAAAGTATTTATCAACGAATAGGCTTACGCTGTGCCGTAAGCTCTGGCTCCGTACTACGCGTCATAGTTCGAAGTGCCTATGTTCGGCCACCCGACGGCTGGTCTTTCGGGTTCTTTGTCTATCGGGACAGAGAGGGACGGAACGAAGCTAAAGCCAGAGTGAAAGACAGAGGCCTATAGCGAAAAGCAGTATGGCCCACTTCGTCGACGCAGGAAGCAACAAATTGGTAATGGGCGAAAATGCTCTTCCCTCTTGGCTTCTAGCCGTCACAAGTCACTACCGTAACCATGTACAGCGCACTGGTTTCTAGTGTGCGCGTCTACTCCCTTTGATTGAGACATTGCTCTCCACAGCAAGTACCTACGACTCTTACGGTAATACACGTATCACATTGGATAATGACCACGGACTCGTATCCGGGCCCCGCGCGCCCTTGGCACGTATCGGTAGGAATGTATGGAGGCCAACGTAAAGAAAAAAAAAAAAAAAAAAACGGCCACGATCGGAAACATCAAGAGCCACATACTCTTTATCATTAAGTGGTAGCTATGGTGGGAGTGAGAGAGATAGGGGAGCGGAGATAAAGAAAAAGGCGAAAAAGGAAAGCTTGAGTGCACTCTACTATATGTATATAGTTAAACCGTGCCGAGTGTCCCTAGATAGCAGACTACAACACAATAAAGAATGATGAGTCCATGGTACTAGGTGGTGGTAGGAATTTCGTCGATCCACCCTTGGGGCCCTTCAAAGTAACGTGGTTGGGGGGGGGGGGGGGAGTGCGCCCTCTCACTTTCCGTACCTATAAGCCGACTCTCGAGACAGTTTAAATGCTTCGAATAAAGCACAGGGGGGGCCCGCACACCACTGGGCTCCCTTCGTGCGTGATCGGTAAGGACCTGGACCAGGATGAGGACGCAGGAGGGTGCAAGCTCGCGTGAACGTTTTACTGGCACAATGACGGCGCAACGCGATGCGGCAGGGTAGGCACAATCAGCCCGCAGTGATTGAGGCTTTCAGGCCCCGGGCACGCATGTATTTCACATACTCACGTATTCACTCGCTCGGTTACTCACATGGTCTGACCCGTACGGTGCCGTAATCTGCCCTGGGATTCTCACGCTCTTGGACGACACGTACGCGAAGGATACGATACGGTTACATGGGAGGCGCGTGAAGAGAGTCGAGAGTGATTTAGAATCGTGTGTCAGAGAGAGGGAGAGAGAGAGAGTTAATGCTCAGATCAGTGCAGGGGAGAGAGAGAGAGATAATTCAAATCCTTAGCGGAAACTCAAATGGGAAACCTTTGTCATCGAATCGGTTCGCTCTGACCGTAGCTACTCGGGCGATTCTACGCCGATCTATAATTTCGTGGAGTCGAAGGGGGGTGGTGGATAAAGAGCGGTCGACGCAATTTTAGGACCACAAAGGATCAGCCAGATTCCGGAAGGAGGGTTAAACGCTCGAACTTCAATCTCTGGCAAAGGGGTCTCGCGAATTTTTCATTAGAACCTAATAGACTCCTGTAGGACTCTTTGACGTCTGAATTCTCGAATTGTGAACTCATCAGTGAGAATATGATCGTTTAACTTTTTTTTATTCCAGTCCGAACTCTCTCTGTCCGTTTTTATTAAACTCTCCGGGGATCCTTGTAAGGTCTTGTCTGTTTCACGTGAAATACAAGCAGTCCGGTCGGTCTAGTCTACTCGCTCGATATATTGGTCACACAGTTAAATCCAATCATAGAATTAAACTGTGCTCTGGATCTAATAGGTGTACCCAACAGTATAGTCGGTGCTACCGTCTAGGTAGTAGGGTGTTCCAAGGAAACGCGTAAATCCTATTTACGATAGTACAGCCGGTCGCCATTAAGTGAGTTCATGCACAGCTCGTTACAGTCGCCGCTAAGTCGCTTCAGAACTAACTTGACGTATCAGTCATGCGCTTGTATATATGTATACTGGGTATACATACGAGAGATACAGATATATAGTGCACCGTGGTAAAGGTCAATCCGAAGAAATCCCTGAAGCTGGTACGTCTATAGTGTCCAGAGCCGAAATGATACCAAGCGACTTCGATGTGTCGGGGTCTAGTCTGGTACAAATGCGAGGATATCAGTCAAGACTCCGAAGGAAAAGTAGCCGTCCGATGGATGTTCCTCGTACACGCTATGGGCCTAATAGAAAGCTAATGTCCAGAACTAATGTTCCTGGGCGGCGACAGAGCCTCGGGGCCTCACTTGGGCTGCCTACGAAATACCTAGATACTTGGGACTTATGATTATCTGACTTCCTGAGCTTAATCACCGTACCACGGATTTGTCATTCCCATTCGACGTTTCGTGCCGTGACTTTACGACTTGCACCTTACCGTTGTTTATCGATGCGTTTATATGTAACGACAGCTCGAAACGTTTCTCTTGGGACTTTGAATATCTACTCCATATTCAATCTTTTTAATGGGTCTTCCGTCGGGAGATTTTATTTTGGTGACGATTTGGGAGATTTTCGTTGGACATGCTTCAGATTATGGTAAAAAAAAATTTTTTTAATTTTTTGTTAATAATCGCCACCTGTCGTTTTGAGTATTTTCAGGGTCGTTTGTATTGGTTGAGAATTTTTTTTTTTTTAAGTGATTTTTCGACGAAATTTGTAGCTGGGGGTCGGATGCACGAAGATGACTTTAGGAAACGATGTCGCGAAGAAGGTTAATAAAACTCTTGGTTCTTTGCGCAAATTAGTCACTGCCGATGTTTTCTCCACTGTTTTCGAATTCCAGGAGACACCGGGACTCGTTGTCCTTTAGAGCAGCAGAGTACGACCCTCTGGTTCCGATTTACGGAATCGCGTAAATTCAAGGATCCCAACTCATCGGAAAGTGCGCAACGAAGCGAGAGAGAAAAAAAGAGGAAATTTCTAGCAGAGACCACCAAGAAATTCAGGCTTCTTATCACAGCTGCTGGCGTTATTGCCTTCCGCCTAATCGATCAGCCAGACCGAGCGTGATAACGTTTTCGGCGAGAGGGTTGAAGACTTTCAGGAACCCCGAATGACTTTGTCCCAGAAAAGTCCTTACCGGATGTGCTACAGATTCTATCGTTTTTCTTGAGAATCCACCTTTATTTTTTTCTTTCCTACCCTTATTTCTTCGCCATCCGATACTACCAACCACTGTTTTACCAGGTTTTCACGATTTTCTTTGTTCCTGGCAAAGTCCCACAACCCAGAGTTGGCAAGTAAAGACGACGCCAGGCGTCCCCGGGGCTGTCACGGACGTAACGCGACGTCGTAGCTTTCCTAAGCCGAAAACAATGCCAGGGTGTCCTTTCTCATCGCGTCAAACGGAACGCCTTAAGGCGCTTACCGGATCCCATCTCGTTCGGCAATTACTTCCTGCGGATTCTCTACGTAGGCGCGATCCCTCGCACCCTCCTCGAACCCGGAAACCAAAACCGAAACTAGAATCGGCGACCCTCGTTCGAGACCCACGGATCGTACGCTTGCCCGGCTTAATTTCGAGCTTAATTGGAGCTTTCTTGGGATATCTCTTTGCGGAATTGCTTCCCTACGGAGAATTTCGTTACATTTCTAGATTTCTAAAGCTTCTCGGCTCTCTTTGTCTCGCTTATCCTTATACCATACACCCCGTGATTCCGTAGAAAGAAAATAAGAGTGTCTCTTTATTATTTATCATTTTCTTTTAATTTTCTTTTTTTTCTGCTTCTAATATCCTCTTGCGCTACGGCGATACCATATTTGACGCTTTAATACACGTGCTTGCGGGTATACCTCTAAATGGTACCTCCAATCGTAACGTTCCAATTTTCGATGGGAGAAAATTACGGTAATGATGAAATCATCAAACTTAATGACACACCAGATTACGTGGGAGTGTCCTAACGACGTTCTACGTCATTACTGTTTCATTACGGTAAAGGTCACGTCCCACTGAATTAAAATGATTTTTAAGACCGTCTGATTGCCGATTGCACGTTTCTACGCCGAGCGCATCGCGTGTCGCCGCGATGAGAGTGGTGGCCTTAAGGAGGTTGAAAGTAAAGGGGAATACAAAAGTGATCCTGCAAAATGCAAGAATAGTCTGACCCGTGTTACGTGTTAACGATCGACAAGTCTGCATTCTAATTGCGTATTCTCGAAGATTCGCATTATTTTCATTACGATCGCCGGATTTCATGGAATAAAGGCGTACACTCCGAACTGAAAACTTTTTAAGTATTATATATACGCAGTCTCGTTCGCATAAACGACTAATTAATTGTTATGCCACCGGGTATCCGGCCCTGGCTAATTCCAAGGTATAAGAAACTGCCCGAGCGAAATTATCCAGAATTGCCGGCACTCGCATTATGCAGATTCTCGGGCTGTATAACTCGGCAGGTTTAGCACGGTCGCGTCAACGCCACGACGTCGCAATGTAAAATCCGCGAACTTATGCACTGCGGTTCAGCCCATAGTAACCCATTTCGCATATACCACACTGGCTACCAAGCATACACCACGGTACGTGGTCGCGTATAGTATTATTGGCGAAATAAAAATTTTGCATATGAATTTGATTTTTTTAATAAAAAATATTACGAAATTATCATAAAATTTTTTTCAAAAATTTTCATTCAATCACCCAACGAACTTTACGATACGAATTTAATATGCTGATAGATTTTCACGCGATCGACTGATACTTCGTTTCGACGAAGCGTCGTTACGCCTACACAGGCGCCGTGGCGCTCGGACTACCTAGATCTCAATGTAACCAATCCGCCGAGGTCTCCGTAAAGACAAATTACGAACGTAGGTGAGCTACGACGTAAACTGGGTGGGTGTTATGGAATAGATAGGTTATGACGGCTACAGCATAGAGGAGGGTCTGCGTGTCATAAGATTTCCGCTGCGAAACAAACAACTGCCATGCCGGAGGCGGTCTGAATTCTCTTCGGGTTTCTCTATCCCTAGACTAGGTCTGTGTCTGCTGTCTGAAGAGAGAAGGAGACCCAACCTAACCCTTCAGTGCCTGTACCGAATAGTTACAACGCGTTGTGGTAGCGCGTTAACGGGATACGTCATACCTACCCTATATTCGCTTTTCTTTTTTATTTTTTCACACCAGTGCTTTCTCTAATAATAATTAGTTATAGGTGTGACGGGTGGGGACGAGACAGACCGGAAGAGAAATGGCTAATGATTCGACGTTCTTACCTCGTCCCTCTCGTTACCGCGTACGACGGAAATCTCCCGTTCTTGGTTATTCGCCTTTATGTTGGCTGTATTCTGTATATAGAACGCTGAGCTACTATTGTGTCCTGGTTTCATTCATTTCCTCAAGTAGACAAGCTACCGGGGACAAAAGACGAACGAACGTTTCTGGATCGTCAGGATCATTCCTTGTAACTCTATAGCTATATCGTTACCAATGTAAAAAGGCACGTGGAAACTTTATCGAGTTATCTTGACATTGCGACCAGGTGTATGGGCGAGGTAAGGAATTTCCATGAGGATTTGAGCAATTTGCCTTTCAGGGAGCGATAGGTATAGGAATTGTTGACGGGATCTACTTTACCGACAGGATCGATAGGATCGTGAAGTTTACGATTACCTCGAGATCGAGAAATTGAACTCTGACAGATGTAAAATGGCCAATCGGAAGGTATTACCTATATGTTATTTTTTATCCTGGATACCGGAAACTGAAAATTTTCGTCCAGGAACTGACCTCTCCTATGGGGAACTCGGGTTTTATCGAATGATCGTAATTTCATTGGATTCCGTATGAGATTTATCTCAGCCACTCGAGCAGTTCGAATGAGTCTTGTAAGACTTGAAAATTCATAAGGGTAGCTTAATCCCACAATTCTTACCGATCGAATTACCTGACCGTAGAAAAAAAAGGGGTCCTATATGAATTCTTGGGTCCTACGGTGAGCGAGCAATAATAAAGGAAAAGTTCAGGATGCCCGTAGCCTGTCGGCGTCGTTCGGAATATTCGTCACTTATGTAGAAACGTTCCCATAGAGCGACAAAGCGGTAGCGCGACGAAACCAACACTAAAGAGACTAACATCACCGAGAGTCCCCTTTCAACTTTCGTTAGGAGTCACACATCTGTTGCGCCTTGGGCATTAATCATGGGATAATCCTTTTGATGTTACCCTCTATGCTTTAATTCGTGAAGGAACCAGCTTTGCCTACGTCCCTGCCAATTCCCTGGTACGATCTCAGCCAGTGCCGTATGTGCCTTACCTACGGTAGCTATATGCACACACGTGCTGCGAGTGCACTTACGTGTCAGAGACAGGGTATGTAGTTATACTTGAAAGCGGAGCGTTACGAAAAAAAAAAAAAAAAATTTCTTACCAGCTAAATTGTCCCGTATCGAAAACTTGGCAGTGCCATCAAACGAGCTGAAGTCGCGTTCCACTTTTAACGAGACGGTAGCGTGTGCAATGACAGCGACGTAAAAAAAATGGTAAACAACCGTAACTTGAAAATTGACGTATCAGGATATTTCGCGAACAGCTGATATGTCGGACGGAGTGGGGTGGTACTTGCTATCAATTTGTATTTTCGGCAGGAGAAAAAAATCGAGATGAAAGTTTTGATATTTGCCTCGTGGAAATCGAACCGATCGAAGGACGAGTTTCCATTGGACTGCGAGATGATATCGCGAGGCGAAAGTTTTCTTACGGTCGTCTCGATGCGGACGGCGAGGAAAAAGCTTTGAGGAATTAACGAGGGTTCGACGAGAATCTTAATGCTCTTGTGTATCTTTTGGATCGAGATAAAAATCTGTCGCGATTTATTAGACCAATTAACGTGTAATTAACAAGCCAGCTGCATCTAGCAGTTGCATTCTAATTACCGTGCCGTGTCGAGTCGAAGCGTTTACGATTGCGCTAAGAAATTACGAGAGCGTGATTAGTTTCGATGCATCAGCAGTGCCCTGTATTCACGTCGCTTCGAGTTACATTGGCGAGTTTTCGATTCGCTTGTGCCTGAGAGAAAGAAAAAAAGATTTTTTTCTTTTTCTTTTTTCAAAAGAGAATATACGAATTTCATTAAAAAAAAAATAAAAAAATTTTCAAAATATTTATCGGATATTAATTTTCAAAATACAGTATTCACATATGTATGTTGTATATCGTTATCGTGACGTTCCCCATTAGTGATACTTATAGAAAAGAGCTCCGTCAGGACGCCGTGCCTCAGATACAAGAAATCGGCGACGGAGCATAGAGGGTGGAAGTGGCGTCCCGACGACTTGATAATTGGACGCCTCGTTACTTCGGATTACTCTCGGCGTCGGGACGCTCGAAATATCACAACTTTCCACTGCTCTTCTCCTTTTCTGTATTCTTCGTTTTCCCTTTCCTTTACCTTTTTTTATCTCTCTCTCTCACTCTATCGTTTCGTCATTTCTCTCTCCTGCTCGCGTAACCGAGCACCACGTCGAAGCAAATGCAGGACGTACGCACCGAGCAGCCGAGCAGCCAAGCTCAGTGCCAGAGGGTACTTCATTAACGGGGAAACCTGGAAAACCCTGTGACTCCGTCTCCAGCGATTCGCCCTGGTCTCTGATGCTTAATGGCCGGATCTCTCGACTCCAGGTACCAACATAGCCAAACGAGTACACGTCGTTGGATCATGTACCAGCCTCTCATTCATGCACGAGTACGCATCTCGTTCCTACAAGTATCCTCGAAACAAGTAGTTTTGTCCCAAAAGAGAAAGACGGTAGGAATAAAATTTCGTTGAAGAATTTTGAAAAGGCAAAGAGAGCGAAATCTCTGGTAGAAATTTAATTATAAGAATCGAGGTCTTAACTGGGTTCTGTACTGACTCAGCGATCTTAGCTAGGACTGTACTGGACTTGGGAATTAACATTTAGAGATACAATTTTGCTTGATACAATAGTATAATATATATTAACAGGTAAAGTAAACAGTGTGATAGTCACTGATCTTTAACGATACGTTAAGTCGTCCTGTCAGGTGACTGCTTAATGTGGAAATGGATTGTACCAAGTCCCATTTACCTAAGCCTGCTGTATGGTGTATATTAACGCACAAGCTCTCGGACCACAGGGACCACAAACGCAATGCGGTTATGCCACTGACCGAAGCTGCTGTTCCCAACACTAAACTCAGGCGGAATCGCTGCATCCGACTGAACGTATCTTGGCCAATGGAATTCCCTTGGCGTTTATCCTTTATCGTGGGCGACAGCCGTCTGACACTCGATATACCAGAGAGACGTCGGTACGGAAGGAGAGACCCTACCGGACAGACAGACTGGACAAAGAGGGATTTGGATAAACCAAACTACTTCCGATCCCTAATTGAGAGACCAGCCAGAAGTCCAGGACTCGACTGTCCTGCGTCTGACGAAGATGTAGAATCGGACAGTTGAATAAGACCCAGAATTCCCCCGTCAACTCCTTTCTGCACGTGGGTTTACAAACCTACCCCAAACCGTATACTTATTAGGTATTCTGTATAGGGAATAATTGTGAGTTTTCATCTAACGGGGGAGACGTAATGAAAAAAATAGAATTGGCGTATTTACGATATCGCTTAGGATAACGGGAATCTCTTTACTGCTGCGGGGATTAGTTTTTCGACTATTTTTTTTTATCGTCCCCCCAGTGCACACGAGTTCAGAAAAGAGAGGAAGCCTTATAAATATTTATTCGTCGTATAATATCGCGGCGATTCTTGTAAAAGATGGAGGAGAGGAGAAAAAGAATGGTAGGAAAAATTTTGCCAGTCGTGGAATCGAATCGAAAAGTTTTTGGACTGGGGAGTCGTAGGGGTGATTTTCTTGATTGTGATCGAGTGCTACCTCGTCGGTTACGAATGAAGGGAGTAGGCAAAGATGACCTTAGCGTGCTACTGACATCAATAACGTATAACTCGACTTTGTACGGGGGGTGAACGAGGGGCAGGGGGGAGTTTGGTTTTTTTTTTCCATACACCCTTCTGTCCTCAGAAAATAATCGGTGGTCGCCCTTAACCGTAGGAACCCACTCGATAAAGTCCCACACGATTGTGCTAACGAGGACTCGTTCGATCTTTTGTGAAAGATCGATAGCTCAAACTTGGTTCGTGCTTGTGGGGGTTATTTTGAAAAATTGGAAATATACCCCTCTGTCACGTTATAATGCGTTCTCTTTTCTATCTTCGTTATTTCGTTCGAGGACTCTCGGTAATAATCGCCTATACTTGCCGCTTAGCCTGTACTTGACGCGAGACTCGACCGAATATCCCGATTACGAAAGTGACTTAAGTTCCAGTCGGAAAAAAAATTTTTATTTGGAAAATTAACGTGAACAATTTTTGGTTGTTCGCTCGTAAGAAATTTTTTCAGAAAATTCTAAAATTATCTTTCTCCTCGATATTCTTGTCAAATTGTCTGTGGATCGATCTTGTATTACCGTCAACCTCAATCGAGGGTTTTGCCCAAAAAAAACCTAATTACGAAATAACGCAATTAACAAGTTGAGTAATCCGTTAAACTGCACAGTATACATTTATTGAGAAATTATGCAAATTTAAGCGTATCGATCCCAGTCCCAAACTTTATCCATAACATTACAGCGAGAAGTTAGCTGAATCCAAATATTTCCATAGAGTAAATCCATCGCCCTATGTACACCAGACACACCGAATTTTTAAAATAAACCAGGAAAAAATTATCCCTGTCGATGACGTAATGCGTCAAAAATAATTCGCATTAAAAATGATTTCGATAATGACGATTGCCTTGGTCTACCGTAGGCATAGTTATAACTAGGGTAGAAAATTGGTTTCCAGAATAGCAGGGTATATCGAGGAATTAGTATAGGAGTAAAAAGAGAATGGGTAGAAAAATAAAATTGCAACGCTAAGAAACGCGATTACTCGCATATATCTCCAGGTATAACGTATGCCCTTAATACGTGGATTTATGTATGTGGAATTAACACGCCTGCGGGGATACGTTGGTTGTTAATATGTTCACATATGTAAATATATAGTACACATATATATATATATATATAATTGAGTATACTCTCTTGTCTGAAGCATATGCTACCTTTAGCATCGTCGTAACAAACCTCGTATGCTCGTCCAATACAGGGTGTACCAAACCTCTGGAATATCTATGGGAATTCGGAAAATCTCTATGGAGTATCCATCAGGAATACTAAATTGTTGTAGCACCCTGTATACATATATTGCACTCGTGTATAACTGACGTGCTGAAGACGTCGGTAGAAGCGTGAACGCGCAGTCGTGTAAAACCGTATACTATATACATATGTATGCAAATTGGCTAGCTGGCTAGAGAAACTTGCAGTGCTTGGATTGAAGATGACGGCAGTATTTGATTCCGTGACGAAATTGCCACGGGATATAGTAATACATTATAGAAATCAGCAACAAAAGGAATATTACAGGATGGAATGTAAAACCGGAAACAGAGGAACCGTTCGAGTCAGTGTGCATACACTGTATATATGATAAAAAAGACGGGATAGGTCTGGTAGCCCGATTACAGATTATGCCAGATATTTTAATTAAAATAATTATGATAAAAAACATTTCACCTAAGCGAAACAACCACTGGGAGGTATATTGGCAAGTGGGCTTTTGCACGGTCGCCATTTCCAATCAGGCAGATTTACATTTTTAATTTGCGTCTGCTCGAATCAAAACCACCGCCCCCCCTCGCCGTTTTACCAATCTCCTAGGGTCTCTGTGTATATATGTATATATATACTCTGTATACCCCGTTCTAGCTAATAATCTCGGTCGCTCCTCTTTTTCCTTTACCTTCGTTCTTTTTTCTCAGCACTTTATCGATCTCCTGCCGATTCGCCGTCTTGCCTTTTTAATTATCTCCATTTTCTCACTTCTTACGTATCGTCTCTGACCCTCTATCTCTCTTACCGGCACGTCGCCCTTCGTTCGATCTCTCTCAGTCTCGCACGCAGGCGTTTTCATCTCCTTCGTCCTTTTCTCGGGGCTATCGACAATTTTTCAATTATCCAAGCGTAAACGAAGTAAATTAATTGTTACCACGGCAACGAACGGCATCTATCGGAGAACCATGAAAAACTTCTTATTCAGGAGGTTCAGTCGATTCTTTTACACCGTTGGGGAAGAGGGGGTTGCCTGCCTGGCTTCTTAAGGCTCAAAAAAAGGGAAGATGACTTTATTCATTTTTTCTCAAGGAAACATCAGTCTTTCTTAGGCTCGAATTTCGCTATGATTTATTTCCTATATAATCATTAATACTTGTAGATTTTACGTGGATAATATTTTTATTTTTTAACCATATATCCGTATGTATATATATATATCAGTAATCACATATATAAATAAACAATACGTATTGCGAAATAGTCGATCGAGCGATTTGCAAACCATTTATCATTCGTACAAATGCGAACGAAGCTTTTCGCTCCGACCCGTTAGTTTCCCATCTCTTTGAGTACCCGTACACTTATTTTGTCTCTTTTTCGCGTATGCCTTCTCTTTGCGCAAAAAAACGACAGTCGATCACGCACAAAATCAAAAAGCCACGATACCAATAAAATAATTGAGAGCCAAGTGACCCAGGTAGGTATAACAAAAAATCCAATGGATATGCAATTTTATTTCATGCGGTCAAATAGTGGCAGGTGTGCCAACGTACCGGGTCGAATATAAATAAATATAAGCCGATCGCCTAATCAATCAAACTCGATATACGTTGTACAATGAAAAAAAAGGCTGATCATCATTCACGCGTATACTTCGAGCCGATCGTTTCTATTGAATCTTGTATACGTATTCCGAATGGTCAGGTGTCTTTTCACGAAATTTTATTATTTCACGTAAGATACATAAATCGAGATAAAATTATTCATCTTTGAATATTAACACCCACGCGTATACGCTGTAAGCGCACAATAGATCCAGATTAAATCGGTATCTACGTATCCCACAGCTCTCTTATGACTGATAGGGTATCTGAACAGAAAAAATAAAAAAGCTACACGCACAGTGTGTAAATATGAACGATTAGCGTATCATCCATCATCTCTGAGCGACACGTGGTTACACGGCAATATACACGTGGAACTCTCAAGCGTTATTATACATACTCGCACGACTTCTCCGACGCTTCTTGTAAATACGCCATAACGTGGCTCACTGGTTACCAAGCCCAGAATGCCAGCCAGAGATACTCATCACATTCCGTGATCCAGTCCTGAAATCCAAACACGAAAGCACGTCGTGTCCTTGTGGACTCGACTGCGTCTGATTTTCACGAGTGTCTCCTCTCGCCACAAGGAATAAGGGATGACTTTCAATGTAGGGCACTGGGTATAGACAGGGATAAGGAAAGGGACGGAAATCCGAGAGGCGCACAAGGCGCACTATGTGCTCGCGCCTAGTGACTTTGGTTCTTGGGTTGGTACGAGGCCTTTGTACGATCCTCGTTACCAACCAGCCTCTATTACGCTCACCCATTCCGCCTCATTAGCCCAAAACACAGACTCGCCCTTGACTCTGGGAGGAACACGAAGGAGCTGATAAGATTACGAAGTGCCTGTCTCTCTCTCTCCTTCTCTGGAGAACTGCGTAGGCAGTGGCTGTGTGACTGTGAGGCTGTAGCATCTATTTGGCCGAGAGAACAGACCGACGATATCTTCGGGTTAACATCCGTTTCGATAAAGGAGGAGGATGTGGAAGAAAAAGGAAGGGAGGAAGGACGAAAATAAGGTAGTCCCTGGTACTGATGGCGGGTCTAGGCCCTTTTGGATATACGGAACAAGGCACGAGGCACTTGGCCTAACTGCTGCCTGATTTTCGGAGTCTGATGTTTTACCCTTGGAATCCCCGGAAAACCACTGTTCGAATAAGAATCGTAAATTCTTCGAACAAACCATCCGGACACTGTCCAGAGAGATAGGGAAGTGACCTCACGTAAACCGGTGCGGGTTTTACTGAAATCAATGAGATTTAGGTAAATTTTTTTTTTCATTTTAATCGTCAGACTGTTTTATACGTATGCCAGGCATATGGCTGTATTTATTTATCTTCAACTTATGTATATCTATCGCATCGAGCGCTATTGGAACTTTGAAATTAATGGGGACGCCAGCGCACTAAAGGAAGAAGGCTTGCTCGGGATAATAAATGTATTCTCTGATTGCAGCATCGATCCCCACGGCTTTGAAATTAAGGCTGTAGGTACATGTTTCTCGTGTTTCCCGGTCCGTGAGTTCACTCCCTCTGACCGGTGTATATATATATACACGATGCACACGGGTAAACTTGCATATACGTTTCGTCCACCTACGAAGTATTTTGGACGTGTGTGGATACACATGTGGGTACATTGAATCTAATAGATATAGGTATATGGAATAAAGTGCGACCAGAGAACAAGCGATCGAACACTTGTAGCACACTGGGTATATTTAGGGTATAAGTGATCTAACACGAGGGCAATAAAATATATACGTGCATATATGTATACACATATGTCTAGAGGGTGGATCGATTTTTCAGTACTGAACTCGAGCGTATCGCAACCCTGTGATCGCGGGAAACGAAAGTCACCGGAAATCATGCGACGACGACACGCCATCCCGTCACTTTGCTACCCGTTTCGCAGCTCGTCCGCCAATTAGATCCACCCCCTGTGCTGCCTTGATGTTCTCAGACCCTTATACAAGGGGGTTGCTGTATAGGCGCGGTACAGGCTATATCGTAGGCTCTCGCTGCTTGGAACGGCTCTTGCACGTCAGAGGATTTTCACGTGAATATCAAACGAGCCCACAAGGGATGAAAACCAGGGACGGAACGCCGCGGAGACTGGAGATGTATAAATGTTCCTTATCAGTCAGAACGTCAGCGGCATTGCATCCCCCCTTTGCGGTTCGGAACGGATGGAATAAATTCGCGACGTCCGTTCGGGGCTTCAACCTTCGATTTGTCCCTGGTACGTTTTAAGGGTGCTTCGGGAACGTTTATCGAACGCACGCGATATTTATCCTGAAGCCGTTAGGGGGGCTGTTTTCGAAGGTACATACAGGGCTCGTAAAACTTATGGACAGAGGGTGCTATTTATATTTGAACTGATTTTTCACGTGGTTTAATTAAAACGACACTAGTATTTTTTTTCGCGTTGGTATTTCTTCTTTTTTATATAGGGGTCGTACGAATGTATTCTTCGGTATTGTTTGATATATCGTAATGACAGGGTGCACTCGATTGAACCCCCAATGAATTTTGCCGAGGCATTACTGGAGCTCAATGTTATTTATTCGTTCGTTAATACTAAGAACACGAAACAAGTAACCGGCACGTTATTCCTGGTCATGGAAGACATGCCAACCCTTAACGCGTGGAGACACGCGAGCGCCATGGCAAAAGTCTTCTAATAAATTATCCAAGAACTTCCTTACGACAGAGGCAATAAAAAGTCATGGAGAAAGCATTACGTAGGCGTTTCGTTAATGCGGTCAATAAAAATTACTCGAATTGTAAATCGCGAGACGCCGACGTGGAGAGGTGAAAAAAAGAAAAGGGTTTGAGCGTCGCGACGCCTTCGGTCGGAGGTTTGATGCTCTGGGGAAAAAGAAAAAAGAAATGCCGAAATTACTATCACGAGACGTAACTCGGATGAGTGATCTATGTCCTCGGGAAGTTCATTTAATACCATGGCAATTATAATCATCCCTTATACCGGGGGAGACGGAATAACGAAACTGTCACAACTCGTCGCCGATCGGAGATGAGAAATTTGGGTACAGTCCGCCAAGAAACAGGCACGTCGATTCGTTATCAACCCCTTTGCCACGGGGGTGGAAAAGGGACAGTTGGACTGCGAGCGACGAAGGAAACGGAAAAGACTTTGGAAAAGGTGAAAAAGTAATAACGAGCCTATAGCTGGGGAAAAATTTATTTACAACCCCTGTTTCTTCGTCGGGAAAATTGTGTATGTTACGTAAAGGCGAAAATTTTTGGCGAGAAAATAATTTATCGAATAATTTTTTTTACGTCAAATCAATATTGCAACGTCTTATGTAATCTGCGCTCAGAGCCGTGCTCCCCTTAGGACGAAGGGAATGAGAAGCAAGGAGGTGGACTTTAATGGGTGGGGCGATACGTTGCAATCAAGGGAACACGACCGCGTTATCCGCGTGCAACCCGCTCGTCCGCGTCGCGTAATCCCGTTTGCGTGACGGAGGCGCGAAGTGAACTGCACTTGCAGTAATCCGGATTATGGGCTGATTTGTTGCCGCGAGCTGTATTTATCGCTTAGCCGGACAAAGAACGAGGAGACCAGCCTGAATGGTCCGAACGTGGCAGAGTCGGATGTCGGGTTCCCCTTATCGGGGAATAAATAGACATTTTCACGCGTAGCCAACTTCAGGCCGTAAGGACGGGACTCGTAAAGTCGTCCTGTCGCGCCTTCGAGATTTCAAAAGGCGAACGATAAATCTTCTCCCGAGTTACAGCCGAGAAGGTTGCCTCAATTGCTTGTCTTCGACTGGATGATAGATCGTTCGTACAATCGCTTAGAGTGTAATTGGATGAAAATTTGAAAAATTCGTCTGATTTCGAAAATTTATTCGAAGCATATCAAATTTTTAATACCCACAGTACACTCGTGGAATTAGACAACAGGCTCGATACGTGCGATCGTTTACTTTGAATGAAACAATGTATACCTTAGATACCCAAAATTGACTGGAAGTAATAACGGAAGTTTTACGTTGTTAGTGAGTAATTGTGAAACTTGCTCGTTTTCAATCAGCATTTAGATCCTTTTTTTATTTCCACAATCTACTAAGTGCCCGATGTGACGTCGTTCCTCCCTTTTTCGCTTTAATTATATCGATTTCCTCGACGACTAAAAGCTTTCTGACGACCTCAATCCCGATGCCTCGTTTGCGTCTGACTCAGACGACGACGCTGCTTCCGCTTAAAACCGACGCCGAGCGTCCTTCAAAAGATTCCTTTAATTTCCTTACGTAAACTACGTGAATCTTTATTCGGAATGGATTTTGAGTATAAACAGTCGTCCCTCGTTTCTGCTATTTTTTATGAAAATCTATCTCGACCATTATTAACCACTCACTTAACGGGTGATGAATATTTCATTCTTTGAACGAACTCCGAATGCGATACGATTTACGAATTCGTCGTAGTCTTGTTAGCTAATTAAAATCTTGTCAATTTTCACGACGTCGAATTTAAACTCGACTTTAAATTAACTTCTTAAACTTTCTCTCTCTGATTATTTTCCAAGAACGTATACACGCCAGTGTGTATCCAGACGATACGAAAGTTTATTGTTTCCACTGACCAATGGACAATTCCAATCTCCTGGAATAGAAGCTGTACCCGGTCGTGTTTGCTTTTTCACCCTCCACTAAACTCACCACTAATCCTCCTTCTACGTCTACGACCAGGATTAGGTCAAACTTTGATTGAAATACGTTTTACTAGTGTTTACCGTCCAGAAGCCTGGATTTATATTGCACCAGGTTCATCGGCAAAGTATACGGTACGAGTATTCCAGTGGAAGAGAGTCGAACGAGTGAAATTTGTGCGGGGAAGCTCGACGTCCGTAATCTCTAAGGGAATCCGGATAAAGGGTCCGAGTGCTGGGAAAGGGGAAAATAATTTCTTATATCGAGAAAAAAAATAGCGCTTTTACATCTTTTGGTAAATTTTATTTATTTGACTTTCGTAACTCGTCTACGTTGATACAGGCGAGTTAACCATGGATGACGTCAGCTTGTCTTTCGTTCCATCTCTTATCATTCGTTAAAACAGGGGTCACTGTGGATATTACTTTCATAAGTGACATTGTGATATTACAGTGATACGTATATGCAATATGACATAAATACAAATCTTGTATGTTCTATGGACATGTCACATATAAACGTGGCTAAGCTGCACATGGTGATTTTGAAATATTTTTCTTATCTAAAAGTCGCGAAAATAGCTGTGACAAGTTGCAAAATGTCACATTGCCAATGGTGCTGTGCCAAAGGTAATGAATGATTTCCCATTGATTTACATTGATTTACCATAAAGTATCCCTGGCAAAATACCATTTGCAACGGGACATTTTTTTACGGGAATCAGGACCCCCCGAAAGCGCTTGATTTCTGTGACAAGCAGCCATTTCGAGTCAAAACAAAGCACCGGATCTTCGAAGTGGCATCCATTGACTTTGATATACACAGGTAATATCGGCAAAGAGGAATGTTACAGCGGAAGAGGATCGGACGAGTGAAATTTGTGCGAGGGAGTTTCACGGGTATAATCGATAAGAGATTTTGCGGGGGGGGGGGGGGAATAAATTCGTGTAGGAAAATCGGGGTAAAAAAATGTACTCCAGGAAGAGTAGGATATCGATGAAACACGAGAAAATATTGTTTCCTTTTCGCGTGAAAATCCGCACCCTCCTATCTTGGGATTCTCTCCGTTTTTTACGATTCCATTGTCTTATTATGCCACGAAGTTTCGGAAGTTCTTCCTACCGTTATTTCTGCTTTCTGTATTATCTCCTCGTCTACCCTCTTCGCTACTTCTCACTTTCGAGTCGTCGAAGGAAGAAAGCAGAGAACGATCGCAGTCGAGTCTTGGGGCGACGGGAAGTCGCCAAATCGAATCCACTCGGAATTGAAGGCTGGAATGTTGCCGTAGGCGGAAAAGACTCTTGGAATCTTCGAACTCTCAAAATCTATGGGAAGAATATATATATATATATAGGAGAATAAGTTTCATTGAGAGAGGAAGTAGCATGATATCTTTTGGATGAAATACTATTTTTCTCTCTCATTTTCATATCAAACTTCATACGTCACGTACATTATGAAAATTCTATTGAAATTTTATAACCGGTCAGAAATAAAATATCCATTCCCACGTGATAGTTACTGTTACAGAATAATGGTATCGGGTTACATTTGCTTCTGAAAAGAGAACAAAGTATAATTATTCGTATGAAGAAGCAAATAGGCTGTGTGCCTGGAGCTAAAGAAAAAAGTGCTCGGAATTATTAGAATGTAGAGAATGCAAAAAAAAGTGTGTATAGATTTTCCACTAGCTGATACGAATATCGTACCGAATCATTAGGTATTTCAGGTATAGCCTAGTGTATACCCTTGGCGAATATAACATTATACACCATAAAGATATGTCAGAAGCATCGTATATCCACTTTCTCTTTTGTTATAAAAAAAAAAGAAAAAAAATTAACAAGGGTTGAAGTATGAGAAATAACGTTTCTCTATACGGTACTGGGAATCCAATGGTGTTTCAACTTGACACAATCCAATGAGTTTACCTATTTTTCTCTCTGGAGTTGCCGTCGAGCAAAAACCATAATAATCATCTTCCCCTGCTTTTTCCTTCTGGTTCTAGTTGCTTCATTTTTCTCTTAGTTCGAGCGACGTTCAGGTTCGTTCGCGTTAAGAATCAAACGAATGGAACGTTAGTACGTATCTACTATAGTGCAGGCTATGAGGTTGTACGTCAACGTGTTACCGACTGTCTCACACTAAAGCGCCTTCGGATGGCGTCGGCGTCGTCAAGGGCGATGAGAAAATGAAGAAGAAAGGACCAAGAAAGGAATTGACGTTGAGAAGATGGGGGAGGGTTAGGGTTCCGTTAACTAAGAAAAGGAAGAAGACACGTAAGGCTGAACGAATAGGTGACGGTAGCGATCCTCCTACTATCTCCGGTGAACAAAGAAGACTTCCCCATGTACCGGAAGAGAGAGGCGGGTGCGGAAAGCACCCCTGGCCTTCGACTTCCGGAACGACGATATATAACTGCCTTAGTGGAGTTGGCTTAGTAAGTCTACTACTTGCTTGACTCTCTGGTTATACGTATATGGGTATGTCGTCTATACTCGTATACCCGTCTCTATCTATATATGTTCTGGCTACTTTTATCTCTGAATGTGAAACGAACTACGAATACCTAACGAACCGATGACATCGATGGAAATTGGTTCTGGAATCTGTTCTTTGAATTTACTGTTTCGTACGGGATTAATTTTTTTTCTTCTAATACAATTTATTTGAATTTCTTTTTTTTCCCGCGTCAGAATCTCTTGCCTACTCGAACAAGTTTGGAATTAATGTGTCGAATTTTTCATCTTACTACAAATTTCTTTCTCTACTCTGTTGGCTGATCTCTCTCTTTTCTTTTCGTAAAACGCTTTTCGCCTTTTGGATTTATTAGGATAGTCACTATCAAAACTTTAAATTTTTTAGTTTTATCACTGAATACGATATTTGCTCATATTCGGGTTTAGATATTTATTATGTCAGCTTGTAACGTTCATATATTTTATTAATGCAAAATGTCAAGGGCATGATTGTACACGAGTGAGGTAGGTCAAGAACAATATTATGAAAAAGGGGTCGAGTTCATTTCATCGGTTTAAAGAACGCCATTGAACAGTCCGTACTTTATGGACGAAAGATCTGGCTACGACGTTTGATATTTTCTCGTAAAAATACGCTTCGGTATCCGTTCCGTATAACGATATACCTGTCGTTTCAAAGAAAACATAATAAAAGTGCAATAGATATAGAAACATATAATCGGATTTCAAATTGACAATAAAAAAGTCACGATATATATATATATATATATATATATATATATATATATATATCAAGAATAATAATATTACACGATCGATCCTCATAAGGGTAAACTTATTTTTCTAAAAGACAAAAAAAAACCTCCCCATATATAATACTCATGTATGCACGTATACCATACAATATACAGTTCTGAAAAGATCTCCTTTGATCCCTCAAAAATTCGATTCGATTTGGCGAAATTTTTATGATGCCTTTAGAGCAGTTTCCTTCTCGACTTTTAGCCTCGGAGCAAAATTGGTTTATTTACCGTGGGAGTCAAGCGTGACGTAAAAACCTACGAACGAGCATATAACGACACGTGTCTGGCCGACAATAGCAGATACGTGTACATAAGAATCCGTTTGCGTCGTAAAGGGAAAAGTTCGCCCATAAAGACGAAGCTTAGTGGTTCTTTCCTAGTATACCCTTGACGTCGCGACGTACCCGCGTCCCTCGTAGTGTGGGCGCCGTCTCGCAAGGGGAAAATTTCTTGCACCTCTGGGACAATGTACTCCAGGAATCAATTATGTCGCGTAGGTCGTTGTCCTGCCCTTTAAAACCCATAAAGATTTCGGGACTCCGACTAAACTTTTGAATCGCACTGTATACACATTTTATCAATGAAATAATACTATACGCTATATAATAATAATATTGAGATTACATCAGGGTCGAATTATCTTCTGTAAATTGTCATGGTGGTAGAAATGGATCTGATCATACTGTATTTGGGGGGTAGAAACAATTTTCGAATACCCTGTACTAAAGTTAAAGTCTGAGTAGTTAGGTACCGTTACCACTGGTAGTAGCTTTGCCATTAGCTGGTCCAGCGAGGCTGCAGGTAAAGTTAATATTTCTTTGAGAGTGATCTCCATCCATCCCTAATATATCGTCTAACTATTCTCGTACGCTTCCGCTTTATTCCACTTCGTCTACGACGCTTCCGGTACTGTCAGTAATATTGCCAAGGAGAATTCGCTACCGTTTACCGAGACCAGGGTCTGCAGCATCTTTGAGGGATGATCTTTGACGTGCCGCGGCGATGCACGGCTCCTAAGATCTTAATAGGAGAGAAACTGAGTCGACAAAGGAATAGCTCGTTGAATTTCCTAGACTCAAAGTGACTGCCGTCGAACGCAGATAATTTCGACGATCCGCGAAGATGAAATAAAGTCAAGCGCTCGTATAACGTACATACCCTGTATCAATTAATGCATCGGAGTTAATAAATTTCAAATTTGAAAGCATAGATTATTTTATTAAAAAAAAAGTAGCAAATCAAAAAAAAACAGTCAAGCGCGATATACGCATTTCCTATTTTTCGCAGTATTATTTGGTGGGGGTGGGGTGTCTCTTTTAACAATTTCGTTCGCGCAAGGAAACAACCCCCTACGTTGCATTCCAACCCCCTTTTCTCCGGTACGGAATCCGCCCCGAAATTCTTTACGGCCCTCTGCCACCCACCCCTTCCCCGCACCCTTCGCCAACCACCGTCTCTCTTCATTCTTCTTTATTTTCCTGTCGGGACTTCCCCCCTCGCCCTCCCACCCACCCCCCGCCACCCCTTTGTGGTATTCTTGGTTTTAGTCCCATCCCGACCATTTCTACCCCATCGCGGGTTCCCTACTCGTCTTCAACCCTCTGCCAGTCCACCCCTCCTCGAACGGCTAGCAGTTTGCAGCAGGCAACCACCAATGGGACGGAACGAGGGACGCAGAGCAAATTGATATTAAATGCTGGGGATGGTCACCTTGTATATTTCTTTATTAACTTCCTAGAATGGCCGAAGACGATCCCCATCCAACAGTGATCCTTAGTCCTCTTAGTCCTCTCAGTTCCTGGTCCTTAGGCCATATATACCCGCAGCAGTCGACAGCACTTTGCTCTTACTTGTTTGTCTTCGACGAGTCGCTGAACTCGACGCCCAAGATTGATTTATGTGCGATCACCCAGTATATTATACTTTGGGCTCGTTTTACGGGGCTTTATGAAAAGCTAATGGACTTTGGGATATTTTTTATATACGTGCTTGCGTACGTATGAATGGAAATGAAATAAAAAGGGGGCAACCGCTAATGTTTGGTATACCTGGAATTCGTGTCTATTGTTTAGTCTTGCTCGAGGTTGCGTGCGGGTCGGTACGGCATTCAGGTATAAATTCTCGACGTTGAATTTTAAAAAATTCCAATGTGCGTTTTCCAACGATGTTTTACATTTCGAAATACCCCGTGACGACTTATCGGTCGAAAACGGCAAAACAGCGTTTAACGACTTATATGGGTCGAAAAAGTTTTCAGGTCCCTTCGAATCGTGTTACACGAGACCCTCGGCATTTCGGTTAATTAGCAGCCACGTGCGTCTCATTAACCGAATTTCGACCACAAATCACGGTAGCGTAGCAGCCGCAAGCATAAATACTAATTATGCGTAACTCGTTGGGTCGCCGTTTCTGACTCGTGAAGGGTGAAAACAACCCCCCGAAAATGGAGCTTCGAAACCACACGAGTATAATTATGACGTATATACCATAGGCCAAGGCAAAGAGGCTCGTGGAGATGGGAGAAAAATTTTTTTTTTTTCTTTCAAATTTTCATCCCCTACTCTCCTGCGACACCCTCTTCCCTCCTCCCATTCCCATCCCTCCACCTTCAAGCCCAGATTGAAATATATGAGGAAGTTGCATTCGTGCGATATTAAAGTCTGTAGTCTATAAGTCCCTCCCCTCCCCCCCCCCCTTCCAACTTTTTCCCCTTTTCTCCCTTGGGATAAATGAACCTCGACCCTTAACCTGCCGAGGGTGAAAACGTGCCTACGGCCAACACCATAAAAGACCACGCGTACTCATGATTCCGACCAATTTTCAATTTGTACGGATCTCACGAAATCGTTTATTTCCGTCGCAGTGGGTAGAAAAAAAAACCGTCATGCATCGTGACTCTTCTTATCTATATAGAAACACATCCAAGAGGTCGATTTTTTTTTTCTTCAAGAAAATACCCCATTTCTATGTAACCCCAGTAGTATCCCTATACAGTGCAGTCATGTACTTATATTTTCCTCACGTTCCCGCTATTACTGTAACATATATGTATAATATATATATATACAGCATTACGTGTCAAAGTTCCTTCTAATAAGTTCCTTCGAAGAGGCAAAATTCTAAATGACTATGACATAGGCCAAATAGGCCCCCATATACCCAGAAGCCCCAAAGACTAAAAAAACTATAACCCGGGAAGACATTATTAAAGCATCGTGAACGTACGTGGCGATATAGGTATATTGCCTTACACGTATTTTCAAGTTTTAATGCGAAGCAGGTAATCGTGTTACCGCATAAGAGAAGCATTAGGCTCTGTCTCAAGCGCTTCTGTAGGAAGCTATTACCGAAGTTACGCATGATTAAACGTTGGCGTAGCAACCCTCCGCTTTTCGAAGTTACTCGACGAACACTTCTTGCTTGCGGTTATTCCGCGCATATATCTATTATATATACGTAGCGTACCACTTATATATACCATATAAATAGCAATGCACAGCATCCGTGGTACATACAGTCCTCACAGTAACTACACGAAGTACTTTAGACTATCAAGAGCGTTACGTATTTTGAATAGGAAATTTTCAAAAAAAAAATTTTCCCAACTAATCTTCGTTCAGGACCTAGCCAGTAAACTCAAACATAATTAAGATTCTAATAACAAAAATCCCAAAGGGATAAAACCGCCCTGGTTAATACGAGCCTAAATATTGAGCAACTTCGCATGAATGGGGCTATAATGCTGGGCTCAACCTGTGTAATATATATATATATTTCGTACTCTTATAGTTACGTACAAGACGGCGTATCCTTCGGGATAGATCGGCGATGGGGAAACTACGCCCGCGGCATCCCCAGGGATTAAGGGGACTCTTTATTTAATATCCCCAGGCTGGTGTCAAGGAATATACTGCGTAGGTATACTATAGGTATACCCTCTTTCGAGAATACAGCATCCGCGAAGATCTCTATAGTCCTTCATACCCTTAGACATACCTTGCAGCATCCCCCTCTGTAAGATCTTACTACCTTATTACTTGACGTTCTTCTATTCGTATATATCTTGTATTCTCTAATTTATCATCGAGATCCTTGCAACAGCGATTTAACGGAAGGTCTTGTTTAAATACGAGATAAAGGCTAGAGAAAAATCTCAACTGTACTGCGGCAACGTAACGTATGAAATTCAGATGAATCCCATAAAGTCAAACGTACGTGCATACGTAGCTACGTATAGGCAAAACTTTACTACACAGTAAGTCATCTCGGAAGCAGTTTCTTGTCTGGCTATAGGAGTTCGTATCCTTTCGGTGAATCCGACACTGGTTTATATTTGCCGTACTAGAATGATATATATATACATATGTACGTACGTGAAAAGTGTGGAAGTCATGTGAAAAATATGACACGAGAAACGTCAAAGTAGCGTTATTGAAAAATGAGTGCGTTTGTCGTAACTCTTGTATTACTTGTTTCCTGAACTTCGTGGAGACTCAAAAGCGTGGAAATAAGAGTAAGAAGATATATATATATATATATATATGTAAAGTGTTGAAAAGGTAAAGAGTATATAAGACTTCGTAATATCCAACGAATGAAATCAGAGGGTTCGTCCTTCCTCCCTCACTATGGAGGGGGGGGGGGCGGGGGGGGCCAGATATAAAATGCGACAGATAAGACGTATGACGAGAATAATAATCTTGCGCGCGAGCGAGGAAAAGAAGAGAAATCACGAATGGCTGGCTTGGTTGCTTCCGTACGAGTGACTCCGATGGAAAAAGTCGTAATGCTTCGCTATGAAATCGCGACTGCTTCTCGCATACCGAGAGACTGGGATAAGAATCGCTAGATTTTACCACGGCAATGGGGGGGTAGCTGAAGATGCTGCGGCAGTCGAAAATTCTACGCGGATGGGACCCGGGCGCTGGCGTGGCGACACCTTTTCGTATCCTCTGAAAACTGTATCTTTGTAGAGCGAATGAAATTGAACGGGACACTTCGTACGTGACAGGAGGGTACGTTCGTACTGTGTATAAATTGTATATAGTATAAACTATATAATATTATATAGTATTATATATGCTATATAACTTGACTCTAACCGGAGCATAGTATACTACGTATACACATAAGCAAAGGTAATGTACGTTAGGAACTTTAGTTGCGGGAGAAATATATATATATAGTAAATGTATATATAACGTATATGTTACATATAAAACCCTAGAACACTATAGCGAATTCACCTAGGTATATCGGAAGGCGAAACGAAACACGTATAAAATCATCTGACGCGTGTAATGCGGTTTTTATTAAAGTCTTTGTATACCAAGGACACACAAGGTGGCCGCCTCGTGTTTTATTACTGGCTTCAGATTTTTGATGAGTTTTACCCATCAAGGGAAACCATTCGTTATAACGTCATCCGACCGTGTGTGGTGTATATATACATATAAACGTATGAATTGACATATGATATGTAGCATATGTTTATTTTAATTCTGTGTAATAATAATATATTTTCTCACTTTCTGTTGCAGGTAAGTAGAAGCTGGTAAAAAAGCTTTTATCAAGATACAATCTAATACAGTCCGTACGTGACAGTCAGTGAGTATCAAGAGCCTATCAGTGCCTCTGGCATACTTCCATACTATCAATTCTGCTCCAGAGTAAGATGCTGGGACAATATTTTTATCTGCCACCAAGTACGTCCTCCTCGTTTTACCTAGTTTCTTTCTGTCTTACGAATTCGATTTGTACGTTGCTCCTGATAGAAGTCGCACAGCATCACGGAATGCCGGTCGAAGTAGATACCTCTGTTCGGTGCATTCGTCGAATGCACTTCAGTCTAGTCGAGTCGACTCGAGCCGAGTCAAGTCGAGAGAACGAGAGACTCGGCTTTGCCATTAGCCGACAGCCGTCGTGCACAGCAAATACAGGCCTCCCCACGCTAATTGGCAAACATCGGGGTTGGCTTATCGCGATCGAGACTTGATTTTTTTTCACCTTACAATCGAGGCACCCGGTACACGTACCAAGGTATTGGCACACACGTACGTGGATTTAGGTGTCTGTCGTGAACAAAAATTACGAGCCGATTGCGAATATCCTCTGGACCATGTTACATGCGTTTCCGTATTCACGAGGTGTGAAGGATCGATAAGGGATCGATACGTTTTAATTGGACGTAAAGAGAGTTTCTTAGAGATCGAATTTATACTGAATGCACTGAAAAATTAATATCGAGTATTTTACTTGTTGATGAATATTTACTTAGTAGGTATATCGTGCACTGGGCTAAGATGTAAAAATTTTTTCCACACATGAATTTCTTCTGGCCTCTAAATTCAAGGTCAATGTCAAAAATTCTTTTTGTATACCCACGTGTACTAGTGTCCGTATATACATAGTAGTCGTATTACTCATTGACCCACGTGCATGTAACACACGCGTGCTCCGTAGTCTGTATACGGGTGCACATAAGACGAGGCTCGAGAATTGTAATTATGCAGGCACGTTTAAAGCAGCCCAGGGTACCGATACTAAATTGATTCTCAGGCCAGCCAAGAGGTCGAGCTGGGTCAAAAGCCTTTCGTAAATCGCATTAGGCTGTCCCTGGGGCCGATCGGGCCCGTCGAGTCGGCAATCAGGCCTGGGCTCTTAGGACGCCAGAAGTATATAGAAGGAAGTCCCGAGTGCATCTCGTAGATACGTTACCCATATGCAAGTATTGCATATACTGTATGTACGAGTGAACGATATGCACGCTCTATGCAATAAATTCTACAGATTTCGCGATGAACTCTCATTCTACGTGCACATGAGTGTACGCCGTTTCTACCATTTGTATTTTATATAACCCCGCTCCCTGTAATTTTTTATATTTTTTTCTCTCTCTCTTTGTTTCTCTATTTTCTCTACGCTCCTCCCTCTCGAACCTGGTAACTTGGTGCATTCGACTTTACCTATGCGGAGGTGTTTTCGTCCGCGTGGGAGTACACATCCAACGACCCGGAACCTCAGCTTTCCAACGACGGCAAGTCTCTCTCGTATCTGATTCCTCCATCGTTCTTATACAACACGCTACGTTACACAGGTACGTAGCTATCTCGTTAAAGGAGGGGCCCCTCTGGCTGTGCCCCACGGCCGTATTATCCATCGTGGCCACTGATGCGCAGTCATAAGGAAAGTAATTGCGTACCTGGTATAATTTGGTAGTAAAAAAGATTGAATTTAATGTCGAAATAGCCGAGGTTGGATCGTTTGGATGGACTTTGTTGATTACTGGTAAAAATTGTAAAGACCAATTGCGATGGTACTGCCGTGACCGGGATATACGTAACTGGATCAAATATGCGTAAGTACCAGTGCATTCGGTCCATACTTGGCGACCGCAAAGGTCGAGTGTTCTGGCGAAGTCGGTTGGCTTGGATATACATATATACGGGGTGCGGCTGTGGCTTTCTAGAAATCGACTCTCTTGCGATTTACAGCAAGGTATACGTCTATGGTAGACGGCAGGTGTGTTTTGCCACGAGCCAATGGGAGGAAGAACCGGGAGCACGTAGAGGACCTTTTGACCTCCTTGGACTCCCATCTTTATCCTGATTCTTCGTTTTTTAAATCCTTCCTCTGTTCGTGTTTCTTGACCTTTTTCGGAATTTTTTTTCCCTTTTCTTTTTTTTGACCCGAGCATACCCGTGCGCGAGTAACGTCTTTGGTTATTATTCTTGTTCTTTCTGTTGGCGACCTGTTATACACAACGCGCGGCGAAAACGATTTCCGAAGATATTTCCGTCGCAATAATTAATAACATCGACTTCGTATCGAAGAAGAAGATTTACACTGGCTCAGAATTACGAGTCGAGGCCTTAGGGCTGATTTCGATGCACGATATTCCGTGTCAAAGGTCGAGCGCAGCCTCCACCTCCTTTCCCAGTTTCAGCGAGTAGGACTATCCTAGGGATGGTAAAAAGAGCTACTTCGAAAGCCCTACGACCTTCCTTCTTATTCTTCATCTTCTTTCTTCCTCTACTTAACTTCAGGATCCTCCTCGACCCTTCGGTCACACTCGCAACGAGCTGCAGCTGTACCAACATGTTCATGTACTGTATACAGGGTCAAGACTCTCCTCACTGCTTGTCCATGAGAAATGGCGTCGGGACCAAGTCGAGGTACTGTTAATGCAACCTCACGATCGTCGGATCAACATGAAAAACGAGGCGACCCGACACCCTCAAGCCGCATCCACAAGTTCGTCCACACGAACCAGGAGTATTTTGTAGCGTCGTTTCGATATTAAAAAAAGAAAGGGTAGTCATTCCCAACGGCGATTAAATCCACGTTCAAGTGTTATAAGCCAAAGATAACGTGTTCCAAGAACGAGTAGGTTAAAGGCGAGTTTCAAAGTTTGAAATTTCCCTGGACAAAGGGAATCGCTTGCCAAATTTCTCAAGACGTTGGTGAACCCCCCCAGAGTCCTTGCGGTCAACTCGCTCCCGACGCTGGATTAACGTTAACCTCTCTGAGCTCCTCCTGGTTTCCCAGCAGCAGCTACACTCTGCACTCCAAATATCCTGGACTCCTTTGCCCTTACCTGTTCTTTCCCCATTTGACTCTGATGGTCGTCTCCGTTTGCTACCCTGTGATCATGTATCTCCGTCGCTCTCACTCGCCCACCCGCCCTATTTCTCTCCGAAGCTCGAGGCTCCGACCCTCCCGGCTGATCTCGAGTGCTGTCTGAGCGCCCTGAAAGTCGACGAAGAGACCCTTAGCTCCTCCTCCTTCGGTCCTCGTTCGACAAGCGACAGCCTGACGTTTAGCCTCGAGTGCCGTCGCCACTTTAAAACTCTTCCTAATCTCGGAAACTGAACTGGGATCTAACCGAAATTCATCCCCTACTCCTGTAAGCCCAACGTGGCATTTACCCTTAATGACGCTGATAAAAAGATTAGGACGTTTCACGCGAAATTAGCCAGCTCGGTCTAATCGAGTCAAACTCCTTCCTCTTCATCGTCTTCCTCTTGGTCTTCTTCTTACTCCACTTTATTCTCCCACAATCCACTGAGAGGATTAACGCGATCCGGAACGAAGTCGCTCGGAGAATTTCTTGAGAAATTCTCCAAATATTGATCTGGTATATAGGATGGCGCATCCGTAGGTTATGTTGTTTGACCGGAAGTGATATCAAACGAATGAAACTCTGGATCCATAACGATTTTTATATTCGAATGTACGAGTATCCGGCGGAATGGAGCAGAGGCGAGAAAATCAATGGGAAAATAATCAATCGAACGCTAATTGCGTCGCGGGTCACTGAACTTGCTTGCAGTTGGACCGAGTACGAATTATATGTAAATAACAAATGACCCGGCATTTCAGCAGGTCGATGATAAACACTCGGTTTGCTATTGCGTCCGGGTTTTCGGGGAGCGTTTTCCAATTAATGGATTTCCGGTTTTATCTGACGATGGCATAACGGGCCGTGGGTAGTCATCGGTCCGCGAATTTGTTTACAGGTGCGTAGCTACGGTGGCTCTGTAGGGTCGGTATAGAGCGTCGCGACGCCCGAGTCGAAATAAATCCAACCGGAAAAGTGGCCACGAACCGTGGCTCGCTTAGTGTGAATTTTACGGACCAACGAATGTACAAAATTCATAGTGAGATTATTCGCGCGTATAAAATCCAAATAGCGTCCAACTGCGCGATGCTTTCTTTTTCGTCGCGTACATGCAAACCCAACCGAAAGACACTCCGGTACAAAAATGTGAAAGAATGGCAAAATCCGTGTCTACGGATATTCCGCGACTTGAAAAGGAAAGAAATCAGCCAGCGAATCATGGAGACTCGGTAAAGTCGATGCCAGTCAGACCTGGGAAGCCTTGCAAGGGACACCCTTCTTTACGGTTCCCTATCTACAGTGTGTCCAACAACCAACAGCCACTAGTTTTCCTGTATCTTATCGAATCCCCTGAACTATTTTCTACCGCAACCTGAAACCACTTTCAGATAACGGAAATACATTTTCTAATCAGACCATTTCGTACGTCAGGGAGACACGTATCTGTGGACCACTTTATCTGTCAAGCTGGAGCCACACGTTTACTACTTCATTGGCAGTAGTTGCTCCGGTACCTGTGTGTATCCACCATATTGACTACTGCATCGGGCTTCGTGGCTTAGAATTACAAACAAACCCGATTACCGTCAATCCCTGCGAGGTCTAGGAATTTTGAAACTATCGAACAGTCATTAGACTAGTGGGATCGATATGTCCCGACTGGTTTTCTAGCCGATTATACCGTGTAGAAACTAGAGTGACTAAAAGGACGGCAGGAGTAAGAAATAAGGTAAACGAGGAAGCAAGGAAAAAGGAGATAACGTGCAGTCAGGGATGAGAATAGAAGTCCGGCAGAGTGACAAGAAGTGATGAATGAATTTAAAGATCCTGTCCGCCTTTTCCGGATACACGGTACCTCTATCTATAGTGATATCACACAGTCTGGTCTTATCGGAAAGAGTTTGCTCCAGATAAACCCCCTTATCATTAATCAGCAGATACATAGGGACATTCGCAAGACTCGCTTAAGGATCGCTACTTGCATCGGTCCATTTTGAAAAAGTGCATCAACTGCATGGATGCATTTATAGTGTCCCCTGATGGTTAAAAAAGAATTATACACAGCGACTGATTTATCGGGCGATAATAATTATATTTTTTGGAATTAAATTAAGATTTATAAAATTTGCGAAATTTATTAATTTTTTTTTTTTTACTTGTGTATTTTTACTGCATCGCCGTGCAACGTAGAGTTATGCTCCTGTTTTGACGACTCATATTTTTACGGTTTTTGGGAGCCGGGCCAAGTGTTTAGAGACTATTTCTAAGTATAGCACGCAGGACGGGGACAGTCTGCTATCCGAGACAGCCAAGTCCTCCTCCTCCGCCACCTCCACGAGAATCATCTTTCCACGAGTGCATCCTCACTTTTTTTTTTGACAACCCGAGCAGAGACTCACCTTCGGGTCCTGCAGTCAGAGACTTCGATGAACTTTTCCCGCTTGAGACACTCCGTGGAAAAACCGGTTCTACAGGGCGTCGCGACGGCGACACGTTCTTCGGACCTTCCCACGCCAGACGACGGATAATTCGGGCATTGTTCCTCGAGACTAAACGATGCATTATTATTCATAAGCGGTCAGTCTCTGTCTTCCATGAGAATTTTAGACTGGACGGTACCAGAGGGTCCCAGGTATACTGGATGTATAGTTTCCAGAGTGAAATCAAAGATCGAACATTCCATATGGTCATCGTTATAAATTCATGGGATACGTAAAACAAAAAGTATAATAAAAAAAATTTTTTTACGACGCTCTCAAAGTGTCGCGATAATGATATTTTTTGAATATTCTCAAAATTCATAAATTTATTACCAAAGCATCCCATAAGTGTAGATCATATTTTTCTTTTCTTATTTATCTTCTTTAAGTCTCGTGAAAGTCTCACACCTCCATAAACTCGCGCTCAGCCTCGTGGTTAAGGCGATTTGCCACAGAACCGCAGTGTAAACTGTTACTCTTTTTCTCTTGTTTCGCGGCCGCCGATCGATCCCGAGAAAGGTTTACTTCAGCAGTGCTGAGTATTATCAAAATCTATGACCCATGACTACGTGAGTTTTCTATAAGCAGGAATTCATATGAGGACGAAGTATTGGAAACGTTAAATATCAAAGCTGACAACCCATAATGAAACATTCATCTGCATGTGTGTGTACATATATATATATATACACACATGCGTATCCAGACATAAAGCAGACATCCAACAGCAGAAATAGCGACGTCCGTTTAATTTGTAATGATTTGACAAAGAGAGCCAACGAATTTATCAAATGGTTAGCTCATACGCAAGTACCGATAAACCAAAATTGACATGAGCCATATATACATACGATAAGCCATCTAGTTTTCGAGTAAATTTTCTTTATGACAAATGTCCCCGTATCGCACGTTCCCGTCTCCGTCCCAGTGAGCCGCAACAACGTCGCTTTATTTTGATCTACGATCATTACTTTTTCGTTCCCTGCATACACGCACACTCGACGAAAAAATTTTCCTAAAACGCTCACTCGCAGAATACAGGCAATTAACGTAGTATAATTTGTTAGTACAGTAGACATACGAATAAAGGGCTAATTAATACCATTGTGCGCTACCTAATCGATCAAATCAATCTAATGAAAGTCAAACAAATTATAGGCGCACGATGTAACATATATCAGTAAACCCGATTATTTTAATTTCTTGTCAAAAGTGAAACCAGTGAATAAGTAAACTCTATGAATTGATCCAAAGAAAAAAAATATCACTGAGCATCCGCCATTACGTAAATTCAACGTGAATAAATCTCGTAGCTGGGTACAAAGGTCACGTGACGGAATGGAATTCGAGAAATTCCATAAATGATACGTAGGACGATGAAATTGAAAAAATACACCGGCGCCGAGGGTCAAAGGGTTCGAGGTACCGGGTGGGGGATTACCGGCAGACATAGGGATGATCATCAATGTTTCATACGATTAATTCAAACGTACCCGAAAGTGCAATGGAGTTTGGCACTGGTCCGGCAAAAATGGCAATGAAACGGTAATATTCCTGAACGGGAGATGAAGGGTTGTTTATATACGTATATATGGCACAGGATAGTATATGGAGTTTGCGTGAAGAGGGTATATGACTGTATGTATGTGCGTGGCGAACAGCGGGTGGTTCGGTCACGTGGCTTGTACGTATAGCACCCAGTGGCAAATATCAGCAGTACCAACTTTCGTTTTCAGGGCGTTAATTATTCAAGCCCGGCTATCCGGTAGCGTATTCGTTTGCCGGCGTTGCGGCATTTCGCAAATAACCCGCGAATATGTGTTTCGCTCGGGCACATCGCTAGAGACGCGTGATATACGTACATACCAGTTTTAACGGTAACACCATGTTCGGATCTAGAGTGCTTCCGATTAATGGAGACCGGTTGATGTTTCCAGCTCGTATTCGGGTTCCCGTATTCAGGCTTCATGTTAAAGCCGATTATTTTACCTGCTGTCATTAAACCATGAATATGGATATACGTAATACGTTACACCGTATACTGATTGTGAGTGTATCAGCTGTAAGACGCAAGTTTGCGGTTTTGGGGTGCATCGTTTCGATAATCTTATGTGACAGCGATTGAATTTTTTTTTTCAAGGCTTTAACAGTCCCGGAACTAAATAAAAATACTTCCCACGAAAATGCAATTTTAGAAGAGAATATATCGAATTCTCGTTCCGCGTCCCCCTAACGGAATTTTCCGAAACTACCAGGAGTGCATGCATTTTCCTGTGGAGCATTCTCGATAGTTTATTAAAGTCCCGACAGATGGCGCTATTAAAGCATCTTCGATAGTTCCGGATAAGTCCGCTAGGGGATTGAATTTCAAAAATTTCGCTAGAGCCGGAATGCGTAAGGCTGATAAGGTTGCTAAGGTTACTGAAGCGATTCAGAGGCAGCTGGGGCTGCTAAATATGCCAGGGCTGCGACCAGGAACATTCCAAATCTCAACGATTCCCATGGACGCCAAAGTCTATGACGAGGAACACGAAGAATTCCAAATGGAATATTTAGTCTTCCAGCTTGTAATAACAAAACGGAAACGAATCGAATAATAATAATATGCGCTGTCGATGAGCAAATAAAAAAATATCAATCAATGAATCAAAATATGAATTCAAAGTCGTGTACCGTTTCACCGCAAACCTATAAATATAGGTATTAAAAAAAAAGGACCAGTTTGTTAATTGGCTATCAATTAGGAACTTGCTGATTATAATTACCACTATCGATTGCAGTTCGACATATGTGATTTGGTAATAGTCATTGACGTAATTAACGAAACTCATGTGTACCAGAATGAATTTAAATCATGATCATTATTTTGATTTTGATTTTAAGAAAGCTGACCTTTTTTTTATTACTTCCTTTTCCATGGCTCTATGGAGTTTCCATGTAGCGACTAATCGGATTAATTGGACAACTTGTGGCGAAGGTCTTTTTCTCACCCTACGGAAATAAGCTTCATCCTACTTACTCACTTTTGATTCTCGTCGCACTGTCTGCCGTTCTACGCGAAACAAATGAAAATCCTGTAAGTCTACCTTCTGCCTCCTACCGCCTGTTGACACTGTCTCGAGTCTTTTGGATCGATTTTACATGTAGAGGGAAACTTAACGACGACGTCTATCAATTATTAACGTTTATATCCACGAGCGATGATGCAACTAATATTTTTTTCAATATCTTGTGAAACCACAAAATTGTTTTTTTTTATTGACACTAGCGGTATATACCATACTGGAAAAAATGTTACGACATTTATGATGACTGTTCAAGCACAGCTGAACATATAAACAGCGACCTATATGAATTTCGAAAATATCCAAGACCCCAATTTTCGGTGTAAATTTGCAAAAATTACATGTGCATTTGTCTCATGAAAATTTTCGAAAGTGTCTATTATACTGGCGATCGTAACGTGGCGCCGTAAGTGCTTTGCCCGTGAGTATGCAAGAGCCTTACACATAGGGCCGGGGTCCATTTCCTGTGGCGCTTTAAAGGGGATAAACGCTTGGAACACTTCACTCCCGTTTTCAAAGCAGACACCTAGTACACGCCTATAAATTATAGCCTAGGCCAACTCTATAAATATTTGGACCCTTTTCGAGTTGAGATACTGCGCCTAAACTCCTACCGAGGAGCTCATCTACGTACACGTCAGGATATCCTAGGTTTTGAATACAAGGGATGCGACTGTATATGTATATTACGCAGGAGAAGAGAATCACAAGAAGGATTTGAGAGATAGGTAGATAGGAATGGTAATGGTGAATTACGAGAGAGAGAGAGAGAGAGAGAGAGAATGGACTGAAGTAGCGAGGAGAAGATTGTATTATGGAAGAGTGCCTTTTCGTGAGAGAAAGAGAGACAGAGATAGATGGGAGGAGGACACGCATAAGGTAGTAAGGATAAGGGAGAGAGGCCCCTTTACCAGCGTCCTTAATTAAGCCGTCAGATCCAACGAACTGTAGCCGTGTGTACAGGCATACGTCAAAATTCGGTACAGTCTTCGACAAAAACTCGAGACTCAAGACCCTACTCAGATTGACGATAGCCAGCCAGTTAGACAGTGGGCCCAACCGTACAGCACCGAAGCCAAGGAGTACCAGGAGCAGGTGAAGCAGACCCACGCCGAATGTATATATCTTTCCCTTTTATTCGTGGGAGGTTAAGGAGGTAGGCAAGTCTCAAAAACCTGTCATAATAAACGCTTTAATGGCGCCTTATTACCATCGCCTTGTGGCACAAGATAAAACAGTCTTGGCTGCTCCTCCGGTTCCTCGTGCTCGTCCACACATATCTTTTTCACCCGCTCAAGAATTTCTCTTAACGTATATACCGAGGATATTAATTTACATTTAAAATAATACCTATCCGATATAAGAAATGACCAATTCCTAGGCGTTTTTAAAATCAGCCAAGGGAGAGTATTTTGAAAAAATTTATCCTATCCGTACAAAACAATGCAGCTCGTCCCATATCGAGTGGCATGACTACGGTGGGACGGTGCTTTCTGGTGCTTTCTTCCTCGACGCCTCGTCGTCCCGACGCTTCGTGGGGTGTTAATGGTCCTCGAGGCCGCGGGCCATCTATCATCGCGGACTCTCTCTCTCTCTCTCTCTCTCACTCTTACTCACTCATTCTCTATATATCCCATGATGTGAGTATTCTCTTGAAACTGCTATGGTGTCTACCGCGTCTAGCCTGTCTCTCTATATATATAGCTATGGCTATCGTACAGTGAACACAATGGCGTTCAATGTTCAGCAGGGCACTCGTGAATCTATTAGTGAGGAACGATGGGTTATTTTCGAACGATGGTCTCACTCGTGGAGAAAAGCTCGCAGCTGAGGACCACGAGTGTTTAAGGGGTATCCTGTCTATCCTGTAGGGATTCTCTTTCTCTCTTCTTTGTCTCTCACTCACTTTTTTCTCTTCGTCTCTCCCGTCTATTTCCACAGTGACTGGACTGTCTCTACGCCAATACAATATTTCACCGAGAAATTCTTCCTGCTACCGATACCATAAGCGGACGGGTAAACTTTACCATAACGACTCGACATGGCGTCATAGACAGTCTAATGACAAAGCATTGAAAAATACTGGGATGGTAACCATAAAAAAAATGTACATAATGACACTGTATATGCAGTCGTAAAATTCTACAGCTGAGAGAAAGGGGTGGTTTATGCACTTTCAAGGAATTGCACGTGGTCGCGTGACTCTGTGAAATTGCACACGCGTCGATTTACTTGGTTTCTTTTTTTTTTATATAGTGTATGTATATAGCGATGTAGACGAGCTGTGTCTATAAGCTCGTCCGAATTATCGGCTGAAAAGACACCTTACGGGTTCTGGTAATTACAATGTGCTTTTCAGACGAGATAGGATCGCTGGGTGAAAACTGATAGGCGCAAAGTGGCTGACGTAGCGTTTGGTACTTAGGCTGTAACGACGATGTCTGATATTTATCGATAATGGAAGTGAAATGACAGTTGCTAATTTACCTAAAGTCTTTATGGGTTTGCTTCTGCTGATAAATGCTTGCGGACGATATTTTTATCAGACCCCACAGGGCGTCGCTGCTGATCGATTGTCGAAAATTTGTAGCTGGCGGGGGAACAAAATTTTTTTTTTCCAAGCGGTATTACAGCTCGGGAAAAACAAGTCGTTTCCGCGGCTTTGATTGATCGCGCGTCACTTCGTTTTAATAGTGGCCAAACTCTCGCGGCTCCACGACTCTGCGAGAACCGTTGCGCAATCTTTGACGTATTAATAAGTTTCAGGGGGGACCGAATGGATGGGCCAATAGGGAGTGTGCTTGTTTACGCCAATTATAAATATTTTTTCAAAGCTGCTGTAAATTGACTTGTATTGCTGACTCGCTATGCTGTTGTTGAAAATTGCCTTAGTTTTTTTTTTGTATACTTTGTCGTGACCACCCTAATCGCGGTTCTGAGAATTCGCGCCTGTTTTTCAGGCAACATTTTATTGAACGACTGTAAAGGTTTTTGGATATTATGGACGGGAGCGTTGCAAAATTTTAGCAGCCTACGTGCATGATATATATAAAAGATAATGTTAAAGACTAGATAAAAATAAATAATGTATAAAAATACAATGCGCTTATCTAACAGTACAGTGTTTGAATGATAAAACGTTAAAGTGCTTTTAAACAGTACCTAGTATTCGTTTCAATATGAAAAAATTCCTTGGTAAAGATATTCCTCGAATAAAAATTATCAGACCGTATGATTTGATAAGAAATGAAAAAATGGTATAATCTCCATTTATCTTTTATATATAAAAATGAATGATTCTTATGCACAGGCAAATTCGCTGGTAATGATAAAAAAAAATTCAAAAATATTCAGCCATTGATATTCACATAGGGGCTACCGGGTACTAAGCCCGGAGTGAAACTTGAGAAATGGAATAAAAAGATGGCGTATGGGGGACTGGTTGAGTGAGTGACAAAAAGATAAAGAAAGGGTTGAAATAGGGGATGGACAAGCTGGAAGACGCTCGAGGGAGTCTGTAGCCTCAGTCTCTTCCGACTCTAGGAAAAACGAGTTTGCTTCGTCCAAACAGACTCATCTTCAATAATTCCGTCAAGCTACGGATCCCGGTGTTCCTTATGGCTTCAATCCTGTCTCGCCTACGGGAATTCAGCTCCGGGCAATATTTCCCGAACTCACACTTTGGAGTCGCGCGACCTGCATCAGCCTGGAAGTATTAAAGAAAGTCATTAAAAAAAAAAGAGTTCATAACATACACCAGACAAAAGAAATTGAATCGACGATTAACAATAATAAAATTAAATGTAAAAAAAAATAATTTTTTTCCTTATCAAATATCAATTTCTAATCAGTGCCTCTGACATTGGGCACAATACACAACGTTATTAGACCATTAAGACGTTCAAATATGTCGACCCGACGTCCACTTGAGACCATGAAAATTTCTACAAGTGGTTAACTGTCACGCGTGCATTAATATATGCTCGTACGTGAACGCCCGTAGCACATATGATATATGGGATAGACCACTCGAGTTTCTGGAGCTTCTGAGAATTCCCAAAGCACACCCAACGAGAAGTGCATATGTAGGCTGGTGCATTTGCAACAGTTTCCACCGATGCATCTCATTCGCTCATCTCCCGAGGATTCAAGTTGCTCCGTCCTAATTCTCAACATTTCGATCAATTTTCATCAACAGTCTTATCAACTGCTGATGAGCTACCTGCACCTACGTATAACAGCCCCTGTTACACGCCTAAGGCCCATAGCATTAGTTATACACGAAGTCAGACTGAAACTCTCTTCCCTCAGCTTGGAAAAAAAACCAACATACGTCCGTATACCCGTTCGACTGCCAGACTCGAGTGTTTAGTGAGGTTAACTCGCTGATTTGGTACATGAAAACGTTTGCGCTACTGTTGCCAATCGCTAAAGGCTCTACTGCTGATATTGATAGGAACTGAGAAGCGAATTGATGAAAACCGAATAGTTGTGTATCGCTTTGAGATTCTATGCCAATCAGGAATCTTTTGCGTTAAATATATCAGTCTTTAAACATTACGCAGACAGTGTTTGTTGGTTCGATCGTACGTATTGGAATGACATTGTAATTTTTATTCGGGGTGGGGTGGGGGATAATATTAATTATCGCGAATTGTGATCAGCCATTTTGATCATATATACATATATATATATATATATATGTATATATGATGATGATCCACTATACAACATTGTCGACAAAGCTTTGCTGAGTCTGCCATTCCCCCTTGCACCCCCCTCACGACCCCTTTATCAAACCTCCGCGCTCGAGTGTTGCTAAATGAAATTCTACCGGTTTTCCATCGATTTTCATTAAAAGCCCATCCGGATATTCCTGCCATACTCAACCGGTAGTATAGCGCCTTTGAAGATGCGCCATAAAATTGTTGTCATAACGTCGCTATCGGATTTCGAAATTGGCGGGCTTACCGTCGTTATGCGCTGTTAGTTGCGGCCGACGACACCGACAGCGCCAACGAGGGTTTCAGTCGAGTGAGTACGTAGGATCGAAATGGCTGATGCAATTAAATCGCAATTAATCGACGATTACAAATACGAGTGGAAGCGACGCATCGGCCACTCAGTCGTATCGAGTTAGTATCGTTTATCTCGATTATCCTAACCCAGGATTAAGTCGATGTACAGTGCTTGTCGGTGGTGACTATTTATTTAAAAATTCGTCAGATCGAATTCATTCGAAATTAAATATCACAGTGATTACCCCGTTGCACGTTTCTGTAACGGTGCCATTGATAACAGTGATAACGATTTAGACACTTTTTGCCGTACCGTACGGTCTATCCGTAAGCGCATAACACTTATGGGTGTTATGAAATACGTATAAGGATAAATGCTGAATACAAAATATTAGATGGCTGTTAATGTATAGAGCCAAAACAAAGCTCAAGCAAGGAGTATAGGTTTTCCGATAGGCTGGAGCTTCGTATTATAAAGTTGCTCCATTCGATGTCCCGTCAGGTAGGAGTCGCCGATACATTAATAAATACTCGAGGTACGACTTGGGACACGCATGCTGGATCAAAATCAATAAACGACCTGCATGGTGACAACGTGACAAGGGCCACAACAAGACGAATGACTGTTCGGGAACGAAGAGTCAGTTCGATGTCTTCAAAGAAGCCAGTGAGCTTCGCCGCGTTCATTTCGAGCTCATAAATCTATAGAGAGATAACAGGATTCCGGTGAAAATATATCGGAGGGGCTAAAAGGAGTTGGTTGAATTAGTTGACGATTAATAATGTTGGAAAAGATCTATATATGTATAGAGTTAACCGAATGGGTGGTTAAGGTGATCTTTTAAAAAATTTAGTATACTGACTTGTACTATTCATAACTGTTGAATTAGGAATTAAGGTCTTATACGAGAATTGACTTTTTTGTTTTCTAACTAAAATCGTGGATGGGTTACAAAATGTTTTGAGTTTAGAGTCTCTGAAATAATTAAATTTAACTGGTTAGCGTTCGGAGGAGTGTATTGGGTTGCGGGTAAATGTGTCACTTCCTGACGTTTGCTTTTATCAAGTAAATTGTTTGGGTTGCGAAGCTCATTGTTGAAATTCTTTGCCTTTTGTTCGAGGTCACGTGGTTAAGGCCTTGGCTTAAGTTTGCATTCCGTGAGGTTTACGTGAAATTCCATAATAGTGGGTTTTCATTGTTTTCACCGGAAGTTATCTCAATTACGGTAATTGATATTTATTAACTTTTAATTGTCGATGATGGTATTGATATCTCAATTACGTGGGAATTTGGAGGTCTCTTCTTATTCTGTAATACTTATATTTTATCATTCCGTCAAATTGCAGTTTAGATTATAATGCAGGACTTTTTGATTATTCAATTATTGTTGGTATGTTTTTTGTGTTTTTCGTCAAGTCTGACAGTGGTTTACTTGGATTTACTAAAATTAACACGAAATTGAAATAATTTTTGATTCTTATTTGTAGATGATTTATGAACTGTGAGATATTTTTATATTTTTATATTTAATGGACTATTTCGCTTCTTATCTCTTTCAAATCTTATATTTCGACTAATCATTCAATCGCCTGTCTTCTACTGACAGTCGAAACTGTCACAACAAATAAAACATCGTGTCGTTAAAGTGTCAAAAATCCATCACTGAGAAAGGTACAAACTAACGTTTCCCTTGTCCGTCGTCAAAGCTCTGGATCCAGCGAATGGTAGACGTTCCACTCGATTTCTCTATATACGACTTAAGGGAAACAAACAAAGAGCAACCCTTATATATTCGACAATAAACAAAAGCCCCGAAATATCCAGTGCGTACCACTCTAATATTCCCATGTGCCATGGGAGATATCATTATAGCCCGAGACAAGAAAATCAAAGAGAATATTTTGTCGCCCAAGAAAAATCTCTGATACAGTCAGGTAAAAAAGTTCAATATAAAAATAATACAAAAAAATACTAAAAGTCCCACGTTAAATACCTGAAAAATTAAACAACTTAAATATATCATATTTATCAAATTAAAGTAACCCAAAAAGAAATAATTTTATCTTATAATAAATAAGCTGTTTTTATATCTTGTCTAAATCTAATAATTTCTAAAATTACACTGACTCGATAGCAAGTTAATGGTAATTATATTTGTCATAATTCCTAGATTAGCATATGATTTTACCCAAGAAATGATTTTTATACCTAAAATAGGTTTCTAATAATACCTAGAGCTTCCAATAAGTGAAATCGACCAATATCCACTAATAACCAACCAGCTCTCAATTTTCTTACGACACTCTCAATGATCACTCCAATTAGAGCGAAAGGTCGTGTAAGTCATCGAGGTCTTGTCCGCCGACGTCGGCGTCGGCGTCGCTCGACCATACTCTACACGATCGTACGCGACGTGACTCTATCGGTTTTCGATTAGAAGCAAGCTTCCACGTGTGGTAAGAGTACTGGTACCTACGCCAAGTCATGATGCGAATCTACGAGCTACTCAGGTCACAGGTCAGGGACAAACGATCGGTTATGCACCTCACCAAAGGCCATTCATATGATTTATACCATGTATAATATTCAGTACTTTTGTGATAAAAGAAATTCCTATAAAGAATAGATCAAGGTCAATTAATCTTAATCTTTATGAAAAAAATTTTCTACAAAATATACGTAATTTCAACGAGTGACAATAAATATTGAATATTGAAAAAAGTGTACTTTATTGTATTTTAGCACAAAAGTCAATTTTACCCAGACTTCTCAAATTGAGTTTCAACCTTTCAAGTACTGGACTAGAAAGAATCTATTCTAGCTCTTCTATAGTGGAGACTTGTTCTTAGTTAAAAAAAACAAACTTCACTGGAACTCGTTAGGAACGTCCACAGCGTACAAGAACAATCGCAACTTTTGTTCTTTCCGAATGCGGGAAGTTTGAGTTAGAACGCGGAATCGTTCCTTTCGAAATAACCCAGAAAATCCCGCATGGTAAATGTTTCGAAAGAATTTTCGTATTAAGCAGAAACTGCGAATTGTCCTCCTTAATAATCATATAGGAATTTCACAAGGGTAAAGTTATTATTTATGATAAGAGTTACGGTTCAGGTATAATTCATTGTCCATTTATTGCCCCTTCATAACCCCCATTATACTTAGTTGTCCTTCATTATTCCTAATTATCCTTCATGGTTCTTTGTTCCATTCCCGTTCATCCCAGGGCCGTTTAAAAAATAACAATAAACGATACCAATTACCATAAATTCATATCAAAGAGAAATAAATTCTTAGACCAAAAAAAATTCATAAATATCTTCTAATCGGAACCAATTTTTACTTCAGCCATGAAAAAAAATCTTTTTTCTCAAATCGCTCGTCGACAACAATTTTTTTTTCAAAATTGTCAAATTTCGAAATTTTTCAGTCATAACGATCGTCCAGCGTGTCGCCTAAGGATCATCCTTATGCCAAACGATATTTTCCACTTCGTTTTCCAGCACTGACACGCTAATTAATATCCGACTACTTTCTCAACTACTTACGCGATGTATTCCCCGTCAACTTAACTTCACGGACTCTTTTGCTACAGTCATAACATTTCATGCTAACTAACTTAACGTTGCCGACTAACTTTAAAAGTAGTACCGTCAAACCGGCACAATTTTCCAACCGTCAGCGACAGTGCATCTATGTATAAGCATACATTCAATTAAGAAATATAATTTTCCCATCTGGCCTCCTTCTCGCTATTGAAATCTACCAAAAGAATGTATACAGGTATAACAGCCATGTATAATAAATCAAAGCCAGTAATTACCCTTAAGAATGAATAGCCCAATACAGCTGAAAGTTCCTAATGAACGGAAGTCAAAGACAAAATTGCAATCGGTAACTTCAGCGAAACACGTTAATTTGCTGGACACGTAAAACTAAAGGGTAAGTCCACACGTAAAACATATCCATAGCACTAAACATCTCTCATACAATTTAAAATCAACTCCAAGTATCGTTCCTATACCAAACCGACAAATTGGTCGGAATCTAGCGTGAACGTTGACCTTTCGAATTAGTAGCAACAGCGTTGCAACTGCACCCTGTGTGCAGCGCATTGCAGTCTACCATAGCCAACTACAGTCTAGTAGCATAACGAGGTTGCAAGTGTGACGAAGGTACGATTAAACGTCGAGCCAAGAATGAACGAGTTCTTGACGTGGTAGGGATTTAAGTATATATAGATATATAAATATCCCTATAAATATATACAGATATAGTAGAAGGCAGGTTAAGGTATACCAGCTTATGGTTTCCTTGCATGGCGACTTCAGGAAGCAGGAAAAGTTTGCAGAGGGCGAGATAGGAGTTAAGGTGCTGGCGTTTTCTTGACACTTGCTAATATTAGGGAAAAAAAAAGAATTCGTTACCAGTAGAGATCAGATATCTTAAGGCCGTGTTTCCATTGCCACTCTTTGTAAGTATTTTGGGGCCATTTGCTCTATATGTTTTCGCGTGGCTCATAAATATTATATCCGTGTAATATCTCGGGCGGTATATATATATATGAGGGTGGTCTAAAGGCCTGTAAGGGTGAGCGAGGGCCACTCGGTAGCAATATCGGTAGCACGGGAGTGCTTCTCGCAATAAGGGGTGAGAACGAGCATGTGTCGGTACTGTAAGTCTCGGGAATATCGGGCGATGCGATACGATGCGAAATATAAGTAGCTGGAGTAGGTACTATATAGTTTGCAATTGCGTCCGAACGTGGCGCTGCTAGTCGATGGAAATGAAAAGGGCGGCCGTGTGAGAGAAGACAAAAAGAGCAAAAAAGTACTCGATATTGTTTTCACTGTTTATTTCCTTCGCTCTTCTTCACTTTTTTCTTTTATTCCGTTACTTTTTCTTCTCTTTATCTTCTTCTTTCATTCAACCGTCCCGCCCACCAGTGACGGTGAGTCTGCTCGGGTGTCTCGCTCGCTGCAATAGCGAAGACCCTTGGATACGTTTTCCCTTTCACCTTACAATCCTGGCTCCTCATCTGTGCCTGTAACAGATTGTGTTATCTTGCTATCTTGGAGCATCGACTTCTTTAGTAACAATGCAGTATATTTTTGCTGCGTGGGATTTCATTTCTCTAAATTATATATCCCACGAGGAATTCGTTCTGTCCAGTGACGTCAGTTTGGATTGATTTTTTTTTTAGATTTTAATATTTATTTCCACACGTACTTAACGTCTCGTATAAGAAGTATAAAGACATACTGGAGCACGTATGCGTTCAACTTAAAAATAGACTCTGGATGACGTCGCAAGTCTGCAGAGTGGATGGAAGTCATCGGCGTTATTTCGAAAATTGAAACCCAATTAACTGTGGCATTTAGATATTCCAGTCACAGACATAGGGAGTGGAGGGGTAGTTGCTCCCGGCAGTGTCAGCGGGGCTGTCACCAGATTGAAATTTAATTTTACTTCGGCGAGAGTCAACGAAAACGATGAATGACGTCAGGAATGCGACGAGGAATCGTTGAAAAATGTTCTCGTTCAGTCGGCAGATGTTAAATCCGTAAATTTTTTATTTTTTAATTTTCTTTTTTTTCTACGATACGCAAGTTTACCATCTTTCTAACTAGTTTGATTAATCATATCCACACTGGCGTATCGAATATCCGCAATTTGGATACTTTGACTTTTTTTATATTATTATTGATTTTACTCGATAATCTAATTTCGAAAGTTATATCGGTGCGCTTAAAAACTATTGGAATTTATTATACGATTTTTTACGATACTTGCACGAAATGGTCCACTTATCTGATGCCATCTCACTGCAATTCCGTAACTTGACCTTTCCCACCGACACAATTATTCGGAATGGCATTTCGAGTTAACAAGTACCAAGTGGGTACCTACTTCAGTGTATTAGTCAATACTAATGAACTGGGATGACTTCCGTCGTACATTCCTTGTAACCGATACCTGCTACCTCGTTCGGATTTTTGTATTACTTTTTTTTTTATTTCCATCATTTCATCCCTAATGATATACCTATTCTAGGTAATGAGATTGATATATACATACATGACGTGGAGGTTGAGATAACGATCTGATATATTTATAATGAATATATATATATGTATATCTAACAGAATATTCATCTTGGTAATGCAACTACTTATTATTAATTATATTTAAAATATCCAAAGAGGTACTCGATAAGTTTAATTATTATTAATATTTTATCTGTCATATTAAAAGCATATTTCTCGATATACCATACTAAGGTATTGCTGTGGTTAATTATTATAAAATTATTTTCAACAATTTTAAAATTGATGACAAATTTTTACTTTAGATTTTTTTGGATTTCTTGTACTTTGTAATTTCCATTACCGATGGTATATATAACCTCCCGCTTAATAGTATTTCATACGCAATACACTTCGATGACGAGAATCCCGGAGTATCTGTCAAACGGGACGACGCAGCGACACGAGCGAATGGCAGATTTTTAATTAAATAACAAACTTTTTCACTCGTACGTGCGCATTGGGCATAATTCATTTGTTTAAAAAAAAGCATTAACGATGCAATGCGACAGTGACTCTCGCGAAAATTTTAATTAAAACTAATACTCGCTAATGAATTTATTGCCATGCCGATATTCGCTTGTTTTCCTATTTCTTTCTCTCTCTCCCTCCCCCCCTCTCGCTCTTTTGTCTCTATTCGTATTTGTATTCCCAACGAGAACGATACGTGCATCCGACAGAATCATTCGGGAGAATTGATTTAAAAAGAAAAAAAAAATTGTCCTAGAAATTCAAAATATCGATTCCCGCCAGAACGCGCATGCGCAATGTCATCCGCCTTATTCGCGAATAACTTCCGTAATCTTTTAACGAAAAACGCTTCCCCATCTCGTCTCCCTGGCTCTCCTCAAATATCGTAAGCAAATTTTCGTTATCCAAAAAAATTGCATCCGAGAAAGTCGTGAAATTACATACCCATTATTTTTCATTACAACAAAAAAATTGTTCAAATATGTTTAAAATATAAATTTGAAAATCTGCATGTTAAAAAAAATATTTCAATTTAATACACAATACATTGTACACACACCAAGAACAATGCACTCCTTTCATATATTCACTTGCATATTCATCACTCATATCCTTCACTCTACTATCACTCCATTGACTTCAAAGTAATAGCGCAAAGTCTCGCTAATGTCTCCTACAATTTCTACTAGCTCTCTTTAACTAGCTGATACCTACGTACCGAACAAACTCTTACAGCTTCTCTATCAATACGCGTCACCACCACCATAATCTCATTAGAGTTCGGTAGCACGTAAGTACCGCAGGAGATGGAAGTAAGAAAAAAAAATAGTGAAAATTACAAAATTTCAAAATAACGCTACTGCGCTGCAAAATAGGATTGGGACAGTATCGTTAATCGAGAGAGACAGTGAGAGGGTCTTGAAAGCAAGATTGAGTGAGATAAGAATATCTTGAAAATACATACACGTTGAAAGGACAGAGTGAGGTGAGAGGAACCGGTGCAGCCGACCGGAGCGTTTATAGGTATGCACTACGTGTTTATGCACCAGGTGCCGACAGTTATGTCGTACGTGTCCCGTCGCAGAGTTTGTCGTTGAGTATAGGACAAGCAAACAGTCTTATATGCAGTCGGTAGCAGAAGCCTCGTAGCCTCGTAGAAACAAAGGCCCAGCGTTGAAATACACGTATTAAGGGACACGAGTGTAAATTCGTTACTCGATACGAGAAATAATAATTTCGAAATAGACTCCTTTGCTCTATAGCCATTTGCTTTCTAATACTCGCATCGTACATGCATTTCGACGTGTATCGATCGATTAGTCTTCCCGCGCTTAGATTACGTCTATCTGTTATGAGCTTTCGGAATAGAAACTCATTTTAAGCGTCGCTGCACTTTGGATATGCTCCGTATGTTTCGTAGTGTATATATAGATATAGCTGGTATTAAAAGCATAGAAAATCGTTCGTACGTCTCGCTATGACAGACGGGAGTATCGATGGGTTCTCTATGGGGAGATTTCACGTACAAGTGGAGGGATGTCTGTTTATAAGAGAAAGGGGATAGGAACTCTAGGAAATCATATAAATAAAAGGGTGTTTACTGTCTATAAACATAGCCGACTACTCTACGTCACGCCAATCGAAATTCCACCCTTTGTTTGAGTTACAGTCCTGGGATATTCCGTAATATCAAAGTCGTACGTCAACAGGACAACGTAAATTGAGTATAGATATACAGAGTAAACATGACGTGGGCGATTAGGCATTTTCGATGCAGTGCGATCGATAAAAAAAATTGTTAAACAATTTTTGTTAAGTAAGATTAAATTGTCTTTTTTAAAATTAGTATGTATATATATCTTTATGTATAGAAAAAATTCTCCTCTATCCATCCAGCCAATTCCGTATATGGCATTTCTTGATCGGAATTCGCGCACTGTAAATGCGGCTTGATGGAGTGTGGCAGGGCGCTCAGCCAAGTCGATCGACATGAAAGCTGCATAGAAACATAATGTACCTACGCATACGATAGACAATCACGTCGAAACCCTTTGAACCAATATTGACGTAGTTCGCTATCGCAATAACGGTCTGGACGTGTGCAAAGATAATGACGGAAGCACATATACGAATCGCAAGGTCTGTTTCCCAAGAGCCGACGGTTAAAGGGTTGATCCCGGTATATCGGGTAGTTTTAATGTACACGTCCCTGTCAATCTGTTCCGTTTAGACAGCAAACGTCATTCGGGTTCGGCACACGTGAAATATTTTCTTTTGACAGCAAGTCATTCGTAACGAGTATACAGTTTAAATGCAACGTGCACAGTATACCTATAGTGTCATCCACATTTGTTCCTGGATAAATTTCATTAACGATGTGTATATATATATATATATATATATATATTCCAGTATCTAACGTTTCTTCGATTTTCTATACTTTCTGTATTTTCTTTTGTAATGCTGCTGCTTTTTTCGTGCTTTTACTTTTTTTTTTTACTATATTTCACTTTTATCTCCACAAAACCCTGTCTCCGTACTTCCTTCTCGAGGGAATGCATCGAACCGCACTCGCCATTTCGCACTGAAATATGAATTTGTTTTCAAAGACTCCCTTGCACTTGGTTTGTATACGTTTCTGTATATATGAACATGAACACGTGGGGTTATCGAGATATATATATATAGCGTGTACCTACGTTAGATACGTAATATTTCTCTACGCACTTTTTTACGTACGTGGCGCACTGCATGCTTTCGTTTCGTGGGCGTTGTTTGATCTTCTGAAAACTAAAAGGCATGTGGCTATACATATATCGCTAGCTGCGATATAATAACTGTATGTGAGTTATGGGCTATATATATATACGTATATATGCGTATATCGATATTCGAAGTAATAGGAGAACGTTGAGACATGCAATGCTTGGAAATTTATTCGCAAATCTCTACTATACAGATACTATAGGTATATGATATAATGGGATATCATTGCCATTTCTAATTTCCTTTTGTATCCTTTGGATTTACTGGGTAGAAGGCTTAATGGAAACCAATGAAATTTCTAGTTACGTCACAATCCCCTTTAGGTACTCTGGGTACACGTATCTATTAAATTGAGGACGTACGATCGCTTATCGATAATCGCAAGTTTGCGGAGTCCTTATCGTGCTTGCGAAAATTGGCGAACATTTCCAAACGTTTGCCAACTGTCCGAGATGAATTTCTTCTTCACTGTAGCATATATATAATAATAACTATAACTTATCATAACACGTGTGTGAATAAAAATTTGCAAACTGTGTAGAGATTCATATGTGAAAAAGCAGTAGAGAGAATCCCATGCATGCTTGAACATATATATATATATATATATGTTTTCATGGGCCGCGCCCAGTTTCAATTGTTCCATTTTATTTTTTACTCTCTATTTTTTTTGCACAAGGCATTCTCTGTACCGTAGGTAAGTTACCTATAGGTATGTTCAGGCACCCTGAGCAGCCCCCCACGGCGCCATTCAACCCTTGTTTCCACTCGTGGTACTACCACTACTTCTACCCCTAACCAATTCCTTCTCTCTCTCTCGCTCTCTCGTCTCGTGTCTCCCGTTCCGTTCCGTTTAGCGCAATCCGCCTGAATATAGTGATTAAAAGTGGGCTGTCCGTACCAGGCTCGACCGGCCGACTAGCCAATGCATAATAACGTATATATCCTATACATATATATTAGGAGTGTATATATACACACACTCTTCTATTTAAATTCCATGCAGATGCGTAAGCGTTACCAATCCACCCCCTATGGATCAGTATATTGATTAAAATTGTAACCTTTTCATTATTTTCGTTCACAACGACAATACAACAACGTAAGAAAAATTAAATTCAATCATATGTCTGCAAAAGGCAGTGTTACCTCATTTTGCTTGTAATACTATAAAAAACACTTGGACGTTACATTCAGCTGCGCGCCATTGTTTTTTCGAGTTCTCACCAGAGAGATACGGTGTGACGCATTAGCATAATATTGGATCCAAAATATACGTATGAGGTTATGCAGCACGAGGAACGAGGGAATCGGGCTACTGATAATGCATAAAAGATAAGAATCGACGCATATAGCGTCCGCGGACAACAGCTGAAACTTTCCATCTTCCATCTCGTTCCTCGACGTTGCCACCGATGGACCCTGGACCAACGACTCTCGACGGGCTATTCTCGAGGAAACGTAAGACGCAGTAGCGGGATAGAAAGACAGGGAGAAAAGTTTCATGAAAACTTCTGCCGGGGTCCGGCGTCTATCCTTCAAAGTTATTCCGAAGAATTATTGAAACTTTTCAGACCTGACTCTCAGCCGGTTTTCTATACATATATTATATATATATATATATATATATATACACACACACACGTATATATGCTTTATCTTTTCATCTCAATCAGCATCTTTCTCTCATCTTATTGTCCCACCCCCCCCTCCCCAGACATTCATCTTGAGACGTGATGATAATAGTACACAGTACTGATAGTGGTTGCGCAGCTCCTATTAGTCCAAACCCCCCACTTTACCTTGGCTCTACTCACTTCCGGTGTAACGAATGGGCTCTTAATGGACGGCGCCTTGTTTACGATCAAACTTTTCCGATTAATTACCAAAACGAGTGGCACAAGCCGTTCGGCCATATTCTGCGACGTTGCCGTAATAAACGATGAAGTTTTACTTCCGGCACCATAATTTCCCGTACCGCGAGTCAGACTTCTTTCCGACTTCAACTCGACTTTTTCGTTTGCTTTATTTCCTATTAACTTCACAGCTACGTGCGTCCCTGTTAAAATTCGTGCGCGTTACGGTACACCGAGTTCGATATATGTACATTAGATGTATATCAGGACAGCATCTACAACGAAGATTCTCCATCCCCTAAGAACCTCTTGGACTTTATTAAGCGCGCGTGTTATGTCTCCCGAATGATGGACACCCGATCCTATCAGCCAAGCAGAACCGCCGTTCAGACTTGTAGTCCATAATGGCATAACGACGTAAAGCCAAATCCTGGGCTACATGGACTCCTTACCTCGTTACTGACCGATCGATCTTCGAGTCACGCTCTTCCCACGGTCGATCTCTTCACCCAGCGAAATCTCCTAGGAACGTGGATAATCGCGGTTTAACATTGCCAGGAGAATGCGTGGGGTTATAAGTATATACGTATAGTGCATGCATTACATATTAATACGGGTTATACCTATACCTACCTGTTTGACTATACCTTAATGCTCACAAGTAATCTTTGTACATGCGATACATAGTCATGACTGACAACGAGGGTGAAATTAGGTTAGGTAAGAAGGATATTAAATTGTTTATATATAAGATGGAAAAAAGTTGGAAATATTATTTATCATTGTTCGTGATACGAATACGAAAAATAATTTTTAATTCATTTACTCATCAGTCGTTAGCGCTTGATTGTTAATTTATAGTAATTAATTCGTCTATTTACGTGCATTTTGCACACGGTAAATTATACGGCTTCCATGAAGGAGCATGGAATTCCGGTTATCTGTTATCTCGATTGTGCTATCTAGATAGCGGATTAGTTTCCGACAGATAATAGTTTCGCGAGATACAAAGGAGCTCAATGCCGTGTTTCTTGTATCGCGTACGAAAGGGTCATCGAGGCGTACAGAAGTAGTAGATCTCTCTCTACCCATTGGTCCATGGGTACACGGTTGCATCGTGTTGCATCGTTGCACCGATGCAACGGGAACGAAGGGATCCATTGTGCTGCAGGGCTTGTTTCTATGCAGATGAGGAACGCACACGCGAGTTAGCTTTTGCTTCACTCTCGGTGTCCGGCGTCTATGTTGAGTTTACTGTCACCCACCTCCGCCTGCATATACGACTGCACCTTCCAGACGCCTTTATTTACGAAGATGCTGCGTCAGTGCATCAACTTTAGGATGCATTCTCATCTATGATCACGTTATCTTGCCGTTACACTTGCACTGTAGAAAACGTTACTACGTGAGCAAAATTTTTTTTCTCAAAAAAAATTTTATTTAATAAATAACAAAAATGCATGTTCCTACGATACTGAAGTTTCACGTAAAACATTGTTTCTGTGATTCGTTTAAAAAAAAATTCTTTATTCCCATAGAAAACAGACTCTATATACGATGTAGACCCGAGGTACTCGAACTTACTCTTATTTCATGTACTATGAAATTCTTCTACAGCATCCAATCTCACGGAGACTCCACTTCCTTGTGGAAGAACGTTACGAGTCTTTCCTTATATCCCGAACGATTCGCGGAGCGTCTTTCTATCTTGAAACTCTTTGTACGGTCTCTGATAAAAGTTGACTTGTTCGCGTAGGTGGATATACTATGTATATACGCGTTTCCATGGACTCCCATTTCTCTACGTGGGCACAGATGATCATTTCCCGATGCCTACACAGCGATGACAATAGTGACAACAGTGACGACAGTTGACAATGACATGCACATAGAATCATCACCCGAGGACAATGGTCAAGTCTTGAGTACATTGTCATCCGCCGGGATAATATTGTAAACGTTACTCGACCCGTCTGTCATCGAGTGACGTGCAGTACTGCCCAATGACATCTGTCATGTCAGTACGTATGCATCGATCAAGTTACCCGAAATTGCATATCCATATATATATACATATACATACATGTGCACAGTATACCCGATAATTATAATGAATGGGATAATTTCGAGCATAAATTTGACAATCGTCATAGACTGCTCCATTCGTCACTGGCTATAATTGCCAGTGTTGGTACGCCAAAAAATCAAAGGGCGTCCCGACGTCCCGGCGCTTTGGCTATATATCAATGAAGTTCGCATAACGCGAAAGCAAGGACTCTGAATGGTGGCGAGTCTGATAAATATAAAAGCAGTCCTCCATTGTGGCGAAAGGTTCCATTGAAAAGTTTCGCATTCAGCATCCTCCGGAGAGATGACCGACGGAGGGGATGCTCGACGCGTTGGGGTCGAAGTTTGTAGTTCGCATGAGAGTAAATTAGATTATGATTCTGAACTGGGCGTAGGTTCATTTATTTTTCTGTAACTCTTTTTTTTAATGTACGACTGTGTTATTTTTTTATCCGCCCTTTTCATTCGCGTGATTGTACGCTGGTCCTGAAGATACTGGTCCATGGTCTTTCGGATGATAAATTATCGAAGTAAGGGCGGACGTTTCCAATTTTAATAATATTATCACTAGCCAGGCATATGTCTAATTTTTTAAGATACGACGGTATAGTCACTTAAAAAATTTATCGTGCTTTTTCTTTTACCCAGGTACAAATTGTCTTTGGTTATTGTACACCGAAATTTGGTTATATGCGCGTCTGTATATCTATACCTAGCACCTTGGTAACCACGTGGTTCTTTACGGTATGCCTTACGGAGAGATCTTTAGGGTGGAGCGATCGTAAAGACAATTAGTGTCTTGTAAAGACTGTGGTAGAGCGGATCTCTTTTCGTATTTATAGAAATTTAAGGCCCATAACGCCACGCCTAATTTCCTTAATTAAAATTCTAAGATGGACTTGTAATACTTGTAGCCACACACGAAGGTCGCGATAATCTTGACAGGATTAAGCGATACCTAGCACACAATTTTTTTTTACCTATCAACCTTAATTCGTCGATCCAATTTATTCTAGTATTTCATAAATTTTTCATGATACCGAAACCTTATATACTATTTCTATGTTATTCCCAAAGGTAACTGTATACGAGGTTAAGAATCGCGTGTTACGTCGGATCAGTGAAAAAGCAACGAATTCCAAGATCCCCAGACAGCCTAGGGAATTTTCGGTATTACGAGGGTCTTAGATTCCAGCACGAAAGGAGCCTAGGCCGTCCGGGGAGTTTCGGGATCCTAGGACGCGGATAGGTAGGACACCTATATCTATAACGTTCGTGGTAAAAGACACGAAGGAAGATTCCGTGAGGCATTAGGGATCCCAAGGAGTTTTGATTTACGCTCAAGCGGTACGGATTATGATGCCGGCGAGGTCTTAACTTTTTAAAAGCGTCGAGAGTCAAATTTTCGAGTAGAACGCCCACCCGGCGACCATGTACACCTATAAATCTCTTAGCACCGTCCCAAACGCCGGTTCCTTAGTAATTGCGTAGGATCGGTACTTAGCGTCTTCTCGAAACGTTAACCGTTTTGAAATTAATTGGCTGCTTAGCCTCCCTTAGCGCCTGCCCACGCGAGACAATGCTACATCCGTTAGGAGGTACCTATACGTACAGCCTCACGGCCATGTACCCAACCTAACTTCATACGTATACATACGTACAATCTTGAAAAATTAAAAAGCACTTCCGTAAGTCAAGTTATACCTCGAAGGAATGAGTTACCGGATACACGAGGTAACCGGGGGGGGGCCTCTTGAAGCTTTACTTAAAAAGACAAAAAGTACTTCCATGAGCTGCTTTGCATATGGGAGTAGGTATAAAACAACGGGAGAGAGAGATAGAAGTGGATCCAAGGTTCAGGTTAGGTTAGAATAATTAGTATGAAATATGAAGAATCTTCCCACAGTCCCAAACTGATAGATCTTACGGAGCCAAAAAACACACGAAAATCCGAACGGATGCTGGAAGCATCGAGATCTTTCTCCCGGTGTCCCCGTCCCTACCTACTCTATCTCGGAGACTTAAAAAATAGTTGGGAGGGGACAACCGTCCTAGTGAGTTGTTTTCTTAGGAGGGAGAGCAATTTAAGGCAATTTAAGTGTTCGTAAGAACGATTGTGATTACCGTCCGAGAGAGCGGGACTAATGATGATGGCTGACTCTCGTGCGATGTGAGAGCGCATTCACTGTGGAGTCATAGAATATATAGAGTATACATGTAGATATGTACAGTATAGAAGGAAGATAGTTTCCGGATGATGATCCATGACGTAATTATCAAACGGATACTGGCCACTAAAAATGGCACTGAGGTAGAAAAAATGGGATTAATAAAGAATAGAAATTAATAAAAAAAAACAAAATGTAAATACGAATCGTTATTGACTCGTATTGTACTATAAAGTTTCACAGACGAAAGTATATGGGATAGTCGTCGCCGGTTTGACCTACTTTCCTATATACACACCCGGGCGACACACGGTCCATTTTCAATTTTCAATTTTCAATTTCCCATCGTCAATAAAGTAATGCCTCTATTCACTGTGCGCGGGACTGCCATTCGTATTCGGCTATTTTCATTCTTTATTTCCGAACGTATCCCGATCGGCGTTCGAACAAAAGCATCGTCGATTGGACCGATCCTAAAGTAAAAAAAATTTTTCTCTCTCAAACGTTCTTCTTTTATCTGCCCTCCCTCTCTCTCTGCCTCTCTCTCTCTCTCTCTCTCTAGTGGAACAGTACGGAGCACCGATTCCTTTGTTTCAGCGCTTGCAAATAATACTTCCGACCCTTACCCGGTCGTGGACCCAGTATAGGATTTTCGTAGCTTACGTACCTGTGTAATTACGTCACCAGCTATGCATTTCGATATACTTTTCAATATCTGTATTTCTGGACGATATAGTAACACAGTGAAAAATATATATGCTACGAGAATAATGGCACGTGCCGGATATACCTATATTGCAAAAGTACGTGGAGCATAGTGCACGGCGTATCCTTGAGAAATTTCATAAATCTATGAACCCCTTGAACGGGACAGACAAAAGCACTTGAATATATAATGTTCGAATGTATCGCACGAAATCCAGCAATATGCATCTAACATCCGAGGGAACAATGGATCGCATCCATTGGCTCCCGGTTATTCGTGTCTCCGTGAGGCCACTTGGTAGATTTCGATATTGAAAATACGAATTTTCCGTTATCCATGGGATTTTGCTAGCGGAATGGTTTTTTTGAAAAATCGCAGTATCAAGAGACGGAACAAAAAAATGACCTACGGGTCATAGTATCAGATTCTTGCATGTGACTTGTATGCAACTCTTGCGTCATACCGGCACGTATGCACTTTCTGATGATATCTAGAGATGGTCGATCCATAAAAATTACAAGGTAGAAGAGACGTCGTACCTGACATTAAAGGTATAGATCGGTAGATCTAAAGTCTGAATCGTTTTGTCAGAGACGTGGATCGGGCATCGTAACAGAACAATGGGGCCTCGTGTTCCCTTGGGACAAGGTACGCGCGAACCGAACGGGCCCAACGTCCGACGGTGGGCCGGATACACGGGCTGAACTTTCGCAATGCAAACTCACGTGGGCCGATGGAGCTCGATAAGTGCAATACAGGACGGAGATAGGTATATGCAAGTGTTTGCAAAATCATTGCACTTTGAATGCAATCCAAGACGATCTATGATCCATGGATCGTTCGGTTATTGCAGTTATTCATTTATTATTAATTTTATTGACCCTTCCGCTACTCCTTAAACTTTCTCATTAATTCCTTCTAGCCTTCCATGCAATTGCTTATTAAACGCTGCTGCGCCCAGAGATCATCGTAAACTCACGTAATCAACTACCGGCACTCGTTCACGTATTCACGTAATCGTTTCGCACGCGCACGTAGATCGGCGTGCTACGTGCTTCCGATCGGTTAGCCACGGCGTATCGGCGGTCCTGTAATTCTTCCTTGGGATAATTGCAAATCAAATTGCGGTATAAAGCCCTGACTTGCTCTTGTCTCGTCTTACCAATTATTTACCGGGTAACGACGTGCCCCTCGTCCTTTTCTATACCACATGAAGAAGAGCCTGACGTAATCGCAGCGATGAGTGAGCGGATGAAAATATGTGAACGAAAATTATGGATTTTATAATATATATAGGTATGGTTGGTTATTAATTTTTTAATTTTTACTTTAGGAGAATTATTCGTTATTCAGAATATATAATCACGTGGATTTATTTCCGTGGTTACGAGGGTTCACTAGCTTGAGCGAATGTCCAATAATTAATGGCGTCCTATCGATTCATTGCACATCGCACTTGAGTCCAGCGAACGGCTACGATGCACAGTGCTTCATACTTATTGGTACTTTCGCGAAACAGCTTCGTGGGGTATTGTATGCTGTAAAATGTCGATGAAGACGCGAGTCCTGTCGCCGTATTGAAATTCCCACGCGAGTCAGATGAAAGGGGTAGTGAGATGGAGAAAAGGAAAAGATGAGAAGACAAGACGCTCTTAGACTAAATTCTCGAGACGACTGTACCGCAGGAAATTTAGAGGCTTCCGCGTTTGATGTTTCACTTCTGACTATCAAAAAGGGACTTAAGGCCCAGTAATTCTAGGCGGTCCTCGAATTCCTGAAATTTTTTTCATCCTAGAGTAAAGAGGATTAACGCACCGCGATCCTGTTTAAACAAAATATTTTTCCCGTGATGCTCTTACCCGTAACCTCAGTCCCATAAAACTGGGCATTATACCTTTATATGGGGCCCTTTAAAGTCCCGAGCTGTCGGCTTCGTATAAAGGATTCAGGTTGGCCCCAGGGCTGCCAAAATGTACAAGCTAAACATTTTTCTTACTGGATCAATGGATGGACCAAACGCTGATCTTGCTCAACGATTGAGTTAGGCTATGACAGCTACTTCAAGGTTGGTATACAATGACTGTTTTGCTGAGAATTTTGAAATTCGCATTTTTATTATTTTCCTGGACCGGAATTCGGAGGACCTTGAAAATACGCGACACAAGATGATATTCTGTTCGAAGATGATTGACGCATGCGCGTTACGTTTCACGGCGCAATTAATGTGAACCGCCATACTAGCTACTGGTATCCAAGGAGATTGCGTTAGCTAATTAATTAGGCAGCCGTAATTGCCGGTAATTAGAGCATTGGCAGTAAACGTAACCGAGGTCCTTCCAGACGGAATGCCTTGTCATCCTTTGACCCAACCGAACAGTGCTGGCACTGTTAAAGTTTTTCTTCTTTACTTTGGCACAAATCCTTACGATTGATTAATTACGCAACTTTTCCATTTATCTTCATTAATTAAATGGAGTTTTTGATTGACGATTTTTACTTTTTTTTTTTAATTTTCGTTATGAGTATTTTATTGGAATAAAGTTCAATGTCTGTATACCTATATATCCGCTAGCAGTATGTTCCACAAAACGAACAAACATGGGATATCATCTTCGCAGTATTCGCAAGGATCACTATGGACTTTCTAAATTGTAAAACTTTACCCATTTTCCTGAAATATTTTCCGTGTATACATTTCCAAATCCAGGATTACCGCCGTTGGGATTACGCGAGTCGTACAGGTGCGCCGTACACACGGACCAGATGCGATATTGATAAACTACAGACGGCTGTGAATGGAGCATAATAAAAATACGATTGGATAATACATGTGAAAAAGAAGTAAGTTTAATATGCATTAGTAAGGAATTTCAATACCGCACTGTGTAGGATCTTTATTTTTTTTATCGCGTGGACGAAGAAAAAAAGTCTTCTACTCGGCAAGATTAAGACGTTTCGTCGTTCCCGGTTGAACTATTCCACGAGAACGGAAAGAAGAAGTTTCCACTAGAAAGAAGCTTAGCGTCGATCAAATATGAATAATACCAGGATTAGGAAACAGGCATGAATATGTTAAAATAACGTTTAGTAAGAAACACGTCACGAGTATACATGGTCGCCCATCTTCATTCTCATTCAATTATTTCTCGCTCGTAGCATTAGAAAAATCTTAACGTCATTTTCAAATCGTGCACCCTTTCATCGAACTACCTTCATCCGCCATTATTTATTCGAATTTATGGGACTAATAGGATTACGATTAGCTTCTGCTTCTCTACCAGGTATACTACAGCATAGGAAACATAATCTTACCCGTCTACAAGCATAGTCCTATTGAACAATACGATGACCCAATCGTTGGATAAAACATTGAATTAGTAGATCGAATAAAAAATTCATTTTCAACAATCGATTCAAAGTATTGATATTATTTTTAAAAAAAGTAAATACCCTAAATATGAAAATTCTTTTCATCGAATTACTCGATGGTAAAATATTCACGTGAAATAGACGTCTTGTGCGTAAAGCGAGTAAATTCCTTTAAAAGATTCGCCCTTTTCCCTCGTCGAAGTGGAGACGTCGACTGATCCCTAATCCCTCTTCCACTCGTCCAAGAGTGACACGCCGAGCCGAGCTTAGCTTTTAACTCGAAGCTGCTTTCAGGGCAAAGTCTCGTAGCGAGTCCTGTCCTCGAGGATCAAGTCGCCTTCTCTGTCTTTAGTCTTTGTCTTTCTCTCGCCCGTTGCTCCCACCTATCCACTGTCCATAGGAGGCTCTTTGTTCTTTCAAAAATCGTTTAAATCTCCTTTGGCTAAGAATTCCATCCATCCACGAATGAGTGCCCAGCCTCCGTGGGACACTGAAAGATTCGTGAGCGCCTCGTTTACATGGCTACTCGCCGCGTAATCTTGCCAGGACATCAGGGCGGAATTCGGACCCTTAAAGGTCCGTGACGCGTAAAATAGGTCCGTAGCCGAGATTTTCACCTGTAAAACTATTCGTAGGAAGAAACGGTATCTCGAAGTCCTTGTGTAACTTTGTATCGGGATCAGGTGACGTATGTACGTATCGTTAAAAATTTGTCGTTTATTTAAAACGAAGATGTGAACGAAGCTTTAAGGTACTCAATGAAATTGTCGGTATACTAGCTGTACGGATTACGTATAGTCCTGGTGCAGATGCACGTTAAATCCTTCATTCCGGCAGGGAGCAATAAGGGCTTATCTTTACACAGTAGTAAAGAGCGTCGTTAGCGCTAAAGCGAGGGACAATCGTTCGTAGGCGTGAGAACAGAGCTTAAGCCCCGCTACGGCGCTCGAGCTGTCCAAACACGGTGAAAAGGAAGAATCAATGTTGAAACACAACTCGAAACACGCACCAAGACCGCTACCGGTTTTACTTACTGTTCGGGACTGTTTTTGCCTTACGACTTCCTCCTTTTAGTCTGTTTCATGTTGCGATGTCGCGAATGCTCTTGTTTAAAGGGACCTGTTTTTTTTTATCGCTGCTCTTTTACCGTGAGAAAAAGAAGATGCTGCACGGATGAATGACTTTTACTTCTACCGTATAAGTGTGGGTATCTATATATAGATAGATATATACATACGTATCTACCTTAACCACATTAAAATTCTCGATCAAGTCAATGGGCAAGTCCCGAATTGTGCTAGGGGCCTCCCGATCTGGCACAAAGATTTCCCTTTTCACTCGCTTTATCTTACCGACGAATCAAGGGACCACCGCGGCGTATGAGGCCCATAATTATATGCGGCCCCGTCGTAAACTGCGCCAAGCATAAAACTCGAACTCGTCGATCCAAGGATACGCGGTTTTTTTTTTCAAGTTTTACAGGGCCTTACGCACCGGTCCCATTTTTGACAGTATTAATGGACGATGTATCGCTCGCTTGACACGCCCGTTACATAAATTCTGTCTCATAGACAAGCCTCTGACCAATTATATATGATTAATTAATCGTTGAACTAACTTTGAAGATATTCATATATCCGGAGACGAGAGACTTGTACGGAGTATCAGGCTTTGATCCTAACCGGAAGGGCCCTATGTGAAAACTTCTTGGGCCTCGTTCGATGTGTATCTATCTCCCGGTTAAACTGGCATTCGAAAGGTTCACTTCACCAAGTGCTGGTGGTTCGGGACTACCGAGCTTATCGTTTCGAGATGCTCAGGGCTGTGGCTGGAATTCGAACCCGAGAGGAATACGTCCAGCCAGGCCCGAATACATTAGGAGATCCTATCGGGGCCCTACGGCCCGTTACCTGTGTTTGGACCCACTAAATTGGATCGGCATCACCGTACCTCTATACAGGAATAAATTTAAGTCTTCTAAAGCTTATATACTTATATCGCGTAGGATTGCCCATTGCATTTTCTTATCCAAAAGGTGACAAATAGTCGACGGACTATAGATGGACGAAAAATTATTATTGAAATTTTTCGAAATTTCACTCAATTCAAGAATTATACGAATCGTAGTCCATTTACTAAATGAATATTTTATATACGTGTGTGTATGTATAATCGTATTTAGGGTTCATCCGCCTTCCATTTACGTTATGAATGGCATTTGCCTCCACGTGGGTGGCACTTTACGAGAAGACAAATTTGCGTTAACAGAGTGGAACGACTTCAGGTTCGTTTCTATGAAACGATTGGGTCTTTTATGTTGCTACGGAAATATCCACCAGACGTTGCGACGACCGCGTACGTAATTAGAAACGTTTACAAGTGTCCCATGACGATGACACCGTCAAATAATGTGGCGTAACGTTAAAGAATATATTTTAAGTTTCTCGTGTAATAGTCGCCAATTGTTTCTTCTTGAATTGCACGAAACCGACGTTACATTAATATCTTTACGTCTAGGTGAACGTTAACAGGATACCTTGAATATATTCATAGCGCAAGAATAAATTTCCTTTCGTCAATTATTCCCTCATCGTGCGCTTAATAGGATCTAAACGTTAACGAGCTTATGTTAATTGCACAAAAAGAAAACACTATACATTCACGTATACAAGGCAGAATGGAAGGTTCTCATCCAGAGCAAGTACGGACGATAAAAAATATACTCTATTAAAAATTGATAGTACTAGCGATTTTGCTAAACTTTTTTTCTGAATTTTGATAAAAATTTATATTTTTGAAAAAAAAAAATTAATCATCAAAGCAAAACTTTTACAAAATTATCACCCATAGAGGCTCTGGAGTAAAAATTCGTTACACTTCAGTGATGCAAATTCGGGCATTTTTTTCAAGGTCATCAAGTAGCCGCGGGATTTCCGGTTCAATAGATCCCGACATTGATCCACCGACCGAATAAGAATCGTTCGACCCGGAACTTGACTTACAAGAGATAGAAAAGGGATAACGAGAAAAGAGAAAAGAAAGACATTTCAGCCAGTATATATAGTAACTGTATTCATCGAAGGAAGAATCCATTAAGCATTTCCCGAGGAACCAAGAGAATCGATTATTCCTATTGGAGGATGAGAATAGAATGACGGGAAGGCGGGGGAAAGGGAGGGAGACGTCAAGAAGATGGAAGGATCCTTCCTTCCTTCCGCAGGACAATTTGTTACTCCTACAGGAAAGGTACCTACCGAGAGAAAGGGTTCCCAGCCCTCCCTTCGTCCCTGTAGAAAATGATAGGCTTCCACTCAAAGGACAATTTCGAGCCACTTCTCAAATCCAAAGCTCGCAAGCCACGAGGCGGTATCCTTCTGGTTTACTAGTTCGTCCCGTCGCCGCTAAAGGGAATGGCGCTGCTATAGTTATATGGATTGCGTCTTAGGACCATTGGAGGTTAGGTACGGAAAGGCTATTCCCAGCAAATTGCGCGGAAAGCGAAAACAATTGGAGGCACGACCAACCACGCATGGGAAAATGTCTGGAATTTTTCGTTTCACTTTCGTCAGTCCCGATAGCAAAAGACCCAAACCCCTATCTGTCTATCCTTTAGATTCTGACCGTCGCCAGTGTCGTTCCGAAGGGATGAGTACACGTATACGAGTCTCCACATATGCACGTACCCAACCATACAAAACATCGGTACAAGTTCCTTTCATAGTCAAAGAGTGTCTCGTTTTTTTTTCAACCGTCTGTAACTTCTTCAGGGTGGCCAAACTGGAATTCTTAATACGTCTCGTACCAACCTGAATTCTTTCGATATACTTAACATTTCTCTAGGAGTGACTCAGTTCCAAACCATCACGATTATCGCTCTGGCAGAACACTGCATTACCGACCGAAATACCATAGTACCAGCAACGAACCCAAACGACTATACGTTATAGGTAACTAATTCAGCAACAGCACTTTGTCAGTTACTATTATTTTTATCAGTACAATATTCCCACGCACAGTGCTATATAGTATACTCGTTACAATTATTTCTTAGACACGAGGCAACTCGATATACCACACTCAAATTCCCTCACTGATCCAATCAATCATATATTTCTCAGAGTTGAATGGGTAGGCCGCAATTTACCATAGTGTATCGTAATAAATCATCGGGGTGCCGGCAATACAGGCCTATAACTAAATTTAACCCTTTCTCACTTGGCATTATCTTATACCTCTATAGGATCTATATAACTATTGTTTTTCTTACGTGACGTAAACTTTGACCCTTGGTCCCGAGTCCAGTTACAGATTCCACGTGGACCGGCACCTTACGATAGAGATACTTTACATAGTCAGCGCACCCTTCGCTCATTTGATGTGGTCACGAATCTACCCTTGCGCAATGAAAAGGGTAACAGGCTAGCTAGTAGCCACCCTTTAACCGGTATCTTACACCCCGGCCGGATATTGCAAGCTGTACGATGTTTGACTTCCCAAGTAAACCACCCTCTTAGGTATATACCTTTCTCTCGCGGTAAGACCCCCCTCTTCATCCGAACGCAACACTTTGGTCTACCGTCCCGTACAGTCGCCTCCTAATAAGGGATATTATGTAGTAAAGCTTTGTCGGAAAACCCAACTTACCCCCTATCGAGGATAGAAATAATATATATATATAACCTTTATGCACATATATATGTGTATATACATATATGTATATATACACACAGCAAAGACCCTATGAGCCAGTTTACATAACAGTGGAAATCGCGACGCGTCGCCACGTTAAATTGTGGCTTATAATACCAACCCCTAATTAATTTCACAAGATTTATACGAGTGTCCTCGTCAACGATGCTTCAACCCTTGACCTTCCGACATCCCACACTAACTCGATTTCTCACGTCAACCCGAGAACCAGAGATTTTTCCAATTTTAAAATTTTGAAAAAACAAAGCAAAGTATATTTACCACGAAAATTGTAGGGGAAAGATAAGGGGTGGTAGGGCGGGGGGGAGAGATAAAAAAGCGTCAATATGGAATATCCGAAGGGATGCGCACATAGTGAACCAACCCCCCCTATATGCCGTGCTCTCTATACGTGCTTTGGAAATATTATGCACGCTCGGCTTGTAGAACGCGGAGAAGCCAAAGGAGGCGTTCGTCGAGCTGTTTTCATAGCAAATACACTGGAAGATGCAGGCGGAACGGAACGGAACGGGAACGGAACGTCATGCACGGGGCTCTCCGTGTCGAAAAGGGAACACAAAGAGGCGTGTTTGATTTCCTCCTTCGTTCATCAAAATTCCCCCGAGGATATGGCGGATGTTCGCGCCAGCGACTTTGCGCTCTAGTATGTTTTTTTCCTTCCTCCCGTTCTATTCTTTGTCTTTCTTTATTTATTTTTATTTTTTTCCTCTTATCTCTCTCTTGACTTTTCCGTTCCCGTACGCTTTTTTAGCAAGCAAAGCTGCAGTCGCTACCAGCTACCGAAAAGGTGGGAACTGCAGGGCATGTTTTAGCGCGTGCCAAACCGACCCTTGGATCTTCCTCATCTGAGAGAGACAACTGCTTTAATTCGATTTGCGTTAATTGACGGTTCTAACGAACCTCGACCGAGATAGCCGCATTGCAGCTTCGTCGTCGCAATTTGCGTACGCGGCTTGAAACTGTGGAACGGGACCGTGGTACCACGGCTGGGGAATGTTAACGCAAGTATGTTGTGAATTGTCTGAAAAAAAAGTAAAAAACTTTTTTTTGCTTTTTTTTTGCAGCAAGTACTTTTTTAGGACAGGGGGATGAGGGGGAGCCACAACTTTTATGTTTCGTCTTCCAGCCGCTGTGGCAGTTCGGTCGTAACGTAGCTTCGCAATGGTAGAGGTCGAGCTATAGCGACTCTGCTACCTCGATCCTCGTAAATTTTCATATTTCTCCTCGACTCTTCTTATTTACGCTTTCCGCTATATCCTGCTGTTATTCTCCGTTCGTCGATTGCGTTACGAGACCGTGCTATCTCGTACAAGATATCTAGTAGGCCACGAGAAAACGGTATTAAAAAAACAATCATTGAACTGGAAACGTTGGTAATTTTAAAATCCAATCCACGAGCTCAGCTGAAAAAAGTTCATTAAAAAATTTATCGAACCCATATGCCCATTGCTGACAGTGCTCAAAGGTACGCACGTGGAAATATTTGTTTAGTCGCGCAGAATCATTCGGCTGTGAAGATACCAGTCACAATTGACAGCTGTCATTCCTCTGGTTAACTCAGGTTCGGCAACGGCTAATCGATGGTTTTGTTGATCGATCGTAAAAGGGTATCCCTCTTTTTAAACACTTATTTTCGCATTTCCCTATACCCGCTGCGAGTGCGAGAGAGACGGATTTATATGCGTTACCACGTGCATGAGAAAGACGGACATACAATTTATCAAATTCTCGAAGATTTTTTTATTATTAAACCCTACGTTAAATCGCATACTCTAAACGCCTTATTAACCCGTCAAGCATTAAACTGATATTTGCGAGACGAAGATTCTAAATGATTCAAGAGAAAAGGATAAGAAAAAATAAAAGCCGTCATCGATACAACCGCGCACGGTCACGCACGCTGCGGTCGGAATGACCCTCCGTCACCATATATGGCACGGGACTGCAAACCACCCACGGCTTCAAGATTTTTACCTCTTCAACGTCCGTCCTGTACCTTCCTAACCATCCCTTAACAACAGCGGCCATTGTACCTCGTCGCTTGCGCGACACTGATTGCAATAAATTGCAGCGCCTTTCTATGTCCTTTGCCTTGGATACTTTTCTCATTGTCAGTTACGACCGTTTCTACCGTATCTTTCCAGTCGGCGTAACGTTTCACTTGACGCAGCCAATAGTTGCGTTTCGTACGCCTGGAATAATTTTTTGTAAATTTTTTTTTCGTCAGTACAGAAAAGACCAAAAAGTCAGGAAAATAAGAATTAGATAACCCAAGGAGAGCTGCTTTGGTACGTTTACTCTGTGGACTAGGCTTAATCACTACTACCGAACCATCCACTGTTGTGACAGGGCGATCGTAATGCGATTAGATTCATATACGGTTGCCACGTGCATAACTATATGTATATACGTGTCCACAACACGCTGCAGAAGAGGTATCGAAGCACCAATGTAATCCGCTCCGTATTGTATCGACACGCCGACTCGGTACCGATTTGTTGCCACGATACCGGTCCGATTACATAAATTATACCGAGTCTGATTCTCGGAAGGATGCAGGGCATCTCTTAACGAACTGGCTGCTGGGACTTCTTGCTGTACGGTACGGCGAACGTCTATCAGTTTGCCGGTTGAAAGGAGGAAGAAGAGAAAAGAAGTACAAGCTGAGACAGAATATTTGACAGGATACGAGTGACACTTAAAACTCATGTAAAATTGGACTTTGATGTTCCTGCATATCAGACAGTGTAGATAAGTATAAGATATTCCGTGTGCTTTGAATCGCGCTGTTACGTCACGTCACTTTGGGCGGCTGCGTATGTCTGTTGGCACTGTGGTTACGTTAAAAAAATGTGGTTACGTTAAGAGCAGCACGTCGTCGAAGCTCCGAGGTCGATGAGACGTTGAAAAGACGCGAATCGGGTAAAAGAATGAATATTGATGAAAAATATATATAAGAATTTTCAATTATTTTATATAAAAAAAAAATGAAACAGGGTTGTTTTTCTCACGCGAAATTAACTTTTAATCGTGATGGAAGTTCGTTGCGTAATGGGAAAGGTTATGTGAGTAAGAAAAAAAAAATTACATTCACGTCGCGAAATGAGAAGCGGAATTGACCGGAACCCGTTCGCTGCAATCGCAAACTGGAATACGGGCGTTTACGTAGCGCCGACCACAGCGCGAACGAAAGTGACGAGACTCGACAGTCGGACCCAATACTCAACAGTCGGGCCCTCAACCCTGGCCCAGAAGAGCAGACAAACAAAGTGGCTGATTTGAGATTTAGTGGGCCGTAAAGGCGGGTTTACGTGTCGCCGCCGCGAGCAAAAACAAACGCGCCACTGCGGTTAACGATGTCGCCGTAACGAGGCAGAGTCAAACACGTGGGGAATGGCTATAATGAATACAATTAGGTTTGTCTCCTTTGATTTTTTTTAATGGCGCCGAAAGACGTCCCATTCGAGCCACCAACGGGACATGGCTTATATACGTACGCTTATATGCCCTGTACTGAGATAGGACGAAATTGCGAAGGCGTCGAAAACGCCTCCAGGTCATACTTACGGATTCTGATAAAGTAACTAACTCAGTTGGCTGTCTGAGGTGTCGGACGGCTGATTCTTTTATATTTTCTTATACACTGCTTTCTTATACGTATACGTAACACTGAAAAATATATGCTATCTGGGGGGAGACTTCTTAGATCTCGTATACTCTTTTGTCACATAGACTTTTACGTTGGACGTGCGTTGTTATGATTAATTCGTAAAAAAGTCTAGCGCGGTGAAAAAAGTATTGTCCCTATCCTAAGATCGATAGGTAGTATGTGGCTGACCTATGGCAAATAAATAACGAGGAAAAGTTCTACTGGCAAACTTTCGTAAATACTGTACCGCGCGAGGCACTTCTCTAGCGAGTAAAAGACGAGCTAGGAGAGAGATAAAAAATATTGACGATTCTAGATACTCTAAAGGAGACAAAGAAGCACGTTTCTAGCTACGTAGAAAGACAATGCCCCGTATTGTATACCGGGTGACAATAAAACGTATCAAGCTACTGTGCACTGTACAGGTATGACAGCCGGTGTAGAATATACAAATATAATATAAATGAGATATATAATATAATATAAAGATATATAATATAAACGTATCCAAAGTCACGTGTATCGTTCGACGCTATTTTATATCACGTGCAATTTGAATTGAAAGAAAGGAGAGGAAAAAATAATGGCTGTGTCCGAAAAAAACTTTGCTTCGGTATGTTATTTTCAGTGACGCAATCGATCTAGATACTTTTGTGTGGAACTACTCACCGTGTGTCACGTGTGACGAATTATCACGGAAAATAGACGGCAGACGATTGACTTAGAAAAATAAGATATCTTTTTATGATACTGGTATGTTGTACAAATTGGGGAAAAAAGTATATTCAAATAAAGTTTTTTAATTAGTCATTAAAAAGTGTATGGTGTCAATCGAAATTACAATCAACATAAATCTTCGAATTATCATGATCGGAGGTTCGAGTCCGGGTGGGGTCCAATTTTTTTTTTACGCTTGTCACGCAATGCATTGTAATTACGTGAGAATATACGTAAAGGCACATACGTTCGATGTATGCATGTAACTGTATCTGTCATTGGCACAGGTTACATTCGAATTCTCATGCTGTTTATATGCATGTAGATACGTGTATATACATATATATATTTTCGATGTCCGTATACAGATAGACGCAGGTTGTATCGTATAGATGCAAATAGGCAAACGTTAATTACAAAGACCCCAATTCGGAGAGCAGTCGATCGGAACAGGGTTGACAATGCTATTAATTCCAATTAACTCTGATCGCCTAGCCGATAATTACTGGTATGCCGATTTAATCGGACTGCTGGCTAAGATTTAATCGCGAAATTGAATCTCTGTCGAGAGCACGTTTCTTCGTCAATTATTACCGTATCGACTATGCTAATGATAAGTGCTGCGATTATACAAAGTGCATGTCCAGGCTGATATATCGTAATTTTATTTATTTGTACTAATTGATTCGCGATAACACGTGAACCACTAAAATCAGTGCTCGTTTAGGTCGAAAATAATTCTAGTGAATCATCAATGGCTTTCGTCTCGTGACTGAAGTGAAAAAAGCTGTTGCAGCTTTTGCAACTACAAATGCAATTTCTAATAGGTTTAACCTACATTAGAAGGGCTTCAATGAATATTCTGTTTAGTGTCCCACTGAATAAATCATATACGTGTAAAACGTTCGTTTCGTCTGGCAATTAAATAATTTATATGTATGTTAAACCAGATGTGACACTCCTTTTTTTTTACGATCACAAATCAGATCGTTAAATTCATAACACGTGTAAAGTCTTGCCGTACTCAATTTATTATTCTGTAAGATCGTAATTCTTATCTCCGAGCTTATCGGGTGCCTGTGGAATTTCGCGAAAAAAAATTAATGATATATATATCTGTCCGATCGGGAAAATCATGTTAATATTAAATCGATCCGATATTAATAAATTATATGTATATCTATGTTTCATAATACACTCTATACTGTGTATATGTATTATACAGTAAATAAAAAATGAAATTCCATCATACTGCCTGACTTATGCAATTACGTAAGCTTCGATGAAGCATATGTGTTCACGATAGGAACCATCAGTCTCCAATTGAGATCCCCATAGAATACTTTGGCTTTGTTCGTAGGAATTGAATTTGTCTAGAATGCAAATAGAACTTGAGTGAACCGGTTATCAGGTCTGGTTTCACGTGTCTAAAAGCATTGTCAAACAAAGAGTCTAATTGAGTTATGTCCTATCAATGTCCATAGTCATTTCGACGATGATAAAGTCTCACCAAGTTACCAAGCAGGTACTTGGCCGTCGAGTGAAATACATGAAATCGCACTGTAACGATGATCGGCCCCTGTATCATTAGCCGATTTAACCGGAGCATGCCCCCCCGTAAAGATAGAAAATTATTCGAATGAAACGACCGGTAATCTGCCAATTGCCATATGAAATACATGGAGCCTCATAGATGGTTAGTAATAATTTTTGAAATTCCCCATAAACAAAGCAATCGTAGAAGCCCCATAAGGAATTCCATGTAAATTTCAGATATACATATATATAGAACCAAAAGTACAGGGTGTTTATATAAATTCGCATGAGGACTCCTGAGGGCACCGTGAACGTGGTAACGGAGAAAAAGAACGGAGAAAAAAGGTAAGAGCAGGTGGTATCACTGAATTATGCAACTAGGCGAAACCCTTCTCTGAGTTTCATCGGCAGGAAACAGACCGCTCCGAGGGCTTGTACCCCGTAGATACAAAATTCAATGAATACGACGCACGCGAAGAACCAGGCCTACCAACCATCGACGAAGAGATGAAATTTCGAATTCACCCTCGCCTATTTCGAAACGAGCCCTAACGTAATTTCTCACGAGCTGTACGGCTACACCTACGTATCCGTATGTTGGTACCTAATGTACGCTGCTGTTCCACTATATACATATAGCAACGGCGGTAACTTTTATTCCCGAAAATTTCAGTTTCTTCTTTTTCAATTCTTCGACTCGGCAGACAAAAGCTAAAGCTACGTTTCTAAAACGTAAATTCGCAAAATATTTTTTCGATCCTTTCAACACCTACCGGATACATCGTTTTAATTTTCGTCGCCCGAAGAAATTTATATAAAATTTACGAAAGGCAGGTGCAATTTTCCAATAAATTAAGGTCAAGGTATCGACGTCATATCCTTGTAGTCGATATTATAATCGCGTCCTGGTAATTGTTAGCCTAATCGTAAGGTCGTATAAGCTGGTTTCCATGGCGTAAAGGTTAAACCAGTTGTAACCACGTGTCGCGTGACACAGATGATCGATGCTCCAGCGTATTAAATTATTTAGCAATTTCCGTCGTGCTTTTGCCACCTTTCCGTTACCTATATGCACATACTATAGGTATAGACCTACCTAGTAGTATCCATATACAGTAAGTGCATCCTTTGTCAGTATCCATGGTATCGATACTATGGATACGGATAAAGTTCAATACTATCTCCTACGTAGGTATATAACGAAGAGAGTAAATTGGCAGAGTAAAAAAAGTTTTTTGAAATTACGATCTCAACCAAGTTCCCCATGGGTTATTACTTGTTTCCTCCTGGGTACCCATCCATTTCCCGAATGAATCCTTGCATCCGCGTTTCCTTTCCGATTTGGCGCAATTCCCATTTCAACATTATTGACGAACCATAAAATTCAACCGGAAGATCCCTTCCAGTAAATTCTCGATCACTTCCGTTTACGAATACCGTACACCGTCGTTCGCTAGATTATCTTCATTGTCATTGAAGTTTTTTTTTCCGCGTTACAGTGACTGCTAATGGTATTCGGATATAGGTACATAGATAAAGGGAATCTTATGGGGGATGATACGACTTTAAAGTACCTCCCTTTTGCCATTTTTCAACTTTATATCCAATTTCATGGAATAAATAGTCCATTGCTTGTATCCCGTGTGGAAAGGTAGAGGGCTACCTATAGGGGGTCCGTGCAGACCTTATGGGAAGTAACTGGGACCCCCATGGGATTCCTAAAAAAATACTTTGATGTCGGGACGCGTGTCTCACGAGATGGAACGGAAAGACATTGAATTTCTTAGGTGGTGAATTGGACCCCCCACGTCCAACCCCCCTGACTACTATCAAAACTGAAGAACAACCCCACGTCCACGGGTTTGGTGCAAGAGCTTACGGAGTTTTTTTTTCTGTAGCCTCTTTTGCCTTTCGCAAATTTTTTTTTTCTTTTCATCTTCAACCTGACTGAAAGCAGATTGTATTTGTCGTAAAAACGTCACGTTTCCCGAGGGACGTGTCTACGCGGTAGAATGTAGTATTTTGTACGCACCCTAAAGAAAGAAAAAGGAAGAGCATCGAGGACGAAAAGACTACGAGAAATATGGTAGGTGATGGAAAATTTCCAAAAAAAAATCTTATTTTCATTTTATATTCCTCGAACACAAAAAACCATTGCGTACATACTGCTCGTACGTTTACTTCTCTGTAAAGCAGAAAGGATAGACCAGTTCACGTTTCGAACGTGCTGGAACTTGCAAGTCAGCCAGCAATTTTGACAAACTAATTTGTCGCGAAACAATGACGACGTCCCGGCGCGTCGTGACGGCAGCGAGGAAGAATGTGTCCAATCATCGGCTTGGGAGGGCCGTATCGCGCGCGAGAACCATCTCTCTCTCTCTCTCTCTCTCTCTCTCTCTCTCTCTCTCTCTCTCTCTCTCTCTCTCTCTCTCTCTCTCTCTC
>JAYRCB010000291.1:162266-204266 GCA_036026315.1 Trachelus stipa | reverse complement strand
TAAGCCCCAGTGCCACCGAGTCTCTATACTTCCCTCTGGCTAGTTACGCGCGTACGGGTAGCTGCTTCTACTATATATATATATATAGAGAGAGAGAGAGGTACAGATGCGTCACTGGGTATACGCAGAAGCTGGTCCTGTAGATATTATGATTATTACTAGCTCGATCAAGCTGCGGTTATTTACAAACTCGCCACAATGGAAATCACCTATATATGTAGTGGAGACGGAAACTGCGTCCTATAACAATTATATTAAATGAACTTCCTACTGCGTGTATATCAATAACGATTACGGATCGAATTTCATATACAAATTGATTCAATTGTAATTCGCTGTACGATCGATTTCGATAGACACTATAGATACGCGTGTATGTGTCCCAGGAAATTAAGCTTATATATCGCGTTAGTGTGCATGATATTTTTATCTGTCATATTTCATGTGGTTTAGTGTTACGAGGCTTTAAGTAGGGGGGGAGGGTAGAATCGCATACAAAAATTTTCATGGATACCGTATAGCTGGGATAGGGCAGGGAGGGCAGGGGTTTGATACGTGGAAGACAAGTAAGTGAGTGTACTCGAGATAAAATCAAAGCCGGAACATAAAGGCAAGCATGCATGAAGCATTTCGAGTTACGCTGAAGAGTCAGTCGGTTGCGGGATTGTAGGTAAAGGGGTAGCATGGTAGCTGTAGGTACCTTGGGTTGTATATGCATAAAAGATGCTAATCTCAAACGGTAGCCAGTACCGCCGCGAGTGGCGCAACTTGCGCGTTCGCCAACTGTTCACTTGCTGCCGTAAGATCGTCAGGGGAGATTGTATCCCATTCAGGGTATAAGGTATATAGCGTATAAGCTATACAACGTGTATAACGTGTAAGGGGTGATGAATCTTGATACAGTGTATCGAATATACGTATATGTATATATGTATGTAAAATACAATTTATCAATATGCCTGTTATATAGGGTCTGGTGAAAACAAAAATTATTTATAGTATTTGAAAAATAGAAATTTTTTGTAACGCAAAAAAAATTAGTTTAACTACGAATAACTATTGATATTGATTTTCTTAAGTCCGATGTCTATCCGCCTTGAGGTATAGACTATCGAGAGATACAGCTAATGGATTCTGCTTGCGACATGTACCTCTTAGAAATACGTCTGATCGTTGTACGTGATCCTCTTGGTGGTAATGGGGTTATATTGGAATTACTCGGTAAATTCGCAGGACTTTGATACAGGAACGAGAGAGAGAGAGATAGAGAGAACTAGCCGCTTTTCCTCTTAAAGAGAATGTCGCTACGTATCCTCACGAGAATTTCGCATGGTCTGAGCTTTACGTTATGTCTCGGTTAGTGTGCAGACGACACGTTTCTTGTCTCGGCCTCGAAATTAGCACAGTGAGAAACTTCAATACTGGTTAACCCATTCTCCAAACGAATGTTAACGCAACACTGCGAGAGCGGCTTAACCCTCGTGGCGTCTTCGCGAATTCGGTTTGCTCCGCGCAGTTTCCACCTTGCGGTTATGCGAATTTCTCTCAGGTCCTTGAGTGCATTTGTAATTAGTAGAAGGTACCGTATATACGTATTGTACGAATATGCATATAGATATACGTATCTTATACGTCTTATCTATATGCGTGTATCTATATACCTTGATCATGTATATATATTGATCCTTAAACACTGTCATATACCTACTTACTCGAGATAAAATCTAAATAGGATTTTACTTCAAATGCTCGATTCTTATTGCGCAATATTTTATAAAGTATCAGCGTAAGAATCAGCATCTTCCCTCTGAGCCTTTAAGAGTGACTGTTCCCGGGAGAATAGAGATGCACTTATTTATAAGCCTATAGGAAGATTCGATGTGGGTAGAGAATCGTCACCCAATAAAGATATCAACCCTCGAGGTAGCAATAAAGTCATTGAGAACCACGTGAAATGTAAAATAAATTTGAAAACCCCAAAGATATCGAATTTTTTTCGAGCGGTATTTTATCAAAAAAAAATTTAATCTGTTTTACGTATAAAATCAGTCGATTTAGTATAACTCGGCAATCTAATCAAATCGATGCTTTGGTAATCTTAGGGGTAAAAGACTTGAAATGACATATAATGAAATATCTGATTTAACTGGATAGCGAAGAGTGGTCCAGATTAATCAGAAGCTGAAAATCTGAATATATTGACGTACGAAGCTTTACGTACAGTTCACGGGCCTGGACTCAATGCTCTATTTTTAAGTAGCAAAAAGCAATGAATTTTTAATGTCAAACCCACCCCGTGTCGTTTCCAACCCTATAGTTACACAAGGGTATATTATCAGGGGACACAAAGGCTCCAGAGCACGTGGTTTGGATACCAAGAATTGTACGTGGAAGATTCTAAAGTTTCCTCTACCTTATCCCGTTTCATCGTTCTTTTTCTCAATCTAAAATTTCCGGTATTTCCACAGTGGCGAAGACTGTCAGAAACTTAAGGCAAACAATAAAGTCGAAGCCGGCACTTCGACCCAGCCAGAACGTACGTCTGATAGATAAGGTCGACAAACACTCGTCTATATGGTAATCAAGTACGGTCCTGAAATTAATACTCCCTTGTATCAGCAGACACAGTTGGAATTAATTGAAAGAGCGTTAGTGCCGATTATGCCGATTTTCTCAGCCCCTTCGAGCTATGCATAACCGGTGCGTTGAAAATTTCGATAAGATCTTACCAACAAGAAACGTCAAGTCGACGGACACGTGCGCGATTACAAAATTGAGTAGGTGAATTTATATCGAATCTCTACAGTTTGACGTATGAAGTCTGACGTTCTCAAGTAACGAGAAAGATCGTCGAGGCGTGTCCCTTTAGAGAATACGAAAAAGAACCCTGAACTCCTCTACCCAGAGATACGCATCCCACAATTATTCAATGAATACATGAATACAGGTCCGGGCTGATACATAATGCAGCGACATAATCACGGTACAATAGTGCTACCGTGTATACGTAGCGAGGCTACAATTTTCACGATAAACGGGTGACGAATAATTCGGGCCTGATTCACACGGGCGCGGTGTCGCGCCTGCGGCGAAGCCTCCTGCCAATTCCCGATCAAAAACACCATAAAAATTATAATGGACGATACGCAATGAGAACGCGCCTGAATTTCGAACACATGAAAATTCGTAAGCGTAGCTGCGCGGCTCGTGAATTAGAAACGATACCAAAGTTCGGGAACCCCACGAGCCATTAACGTCGTGACGCCCCCCTTATAGAAAATCCCCAGGCGTATGTCCCGATATTTTCAACCCCCCATGGAGTTCCCCATTGGTGTCCCCCTTTCGACGAGATACATAGTCATGAAGCGTATGTGGCCAGAGGTAGAGTAGAGGGGTGCAGTGGGTAGAATGCATAGGGGATGAAGGTGGCGGAAAATAGTTACAAAACAGACGTAGTTGAGGGAGAGAGGGGGTGTCCTAGCGTTATGGTGCCCCCCTCAAAATAACGGGGCACCCTGAATCTCGTTGTTCGGAGTGTGAAAATATTCCAGGGGACCTGGCACGTTGGTTCCCATATACATCCCTTATGGGGAGAGTCCATGGGGAGTCGCCCGGAGATTAAGTATGCTGCTGAGACACGTGCGTCTACTCCTACGATGTGTCATGCTGCACCATGGACCAATGAAGGATGCGAGATAATCATTCGAACGCGTATGGTGTTTTTCCGTATACTCAACGTTTTCGCATGATATCGGATGAACGTCGATAAGAGGAAAATTATTGTTTGCCCCATGCAGCCACATGTGGGCTTGGGGATTTCATTTACTTATCCAATGTAAACCAATGGATAGGGAATGTCAAATAGTATCGGACTATAGGACTATAGGAATTCTCAAGACTATCCATCAACCACGCTACATTTACCTTAGTCGATCGAATCCCAGTTTAAATTCCGCGCGTCTCCACGACTTTAATTTCGTTACGCGGTCCGACGCGCTTGCACTTTGCCCAAACGCAATCATCCTGCGACTGTACAGTGGAACATGTTCATGTATATATGTGGTACAGAGAAGGGGGTGAGGTGGGGGGGGGGGGTCGGGAGGGGAGGCAGAGAGTAGAGTATCGTCACGGTGTATGCTGCGAGGGTGACTTTAATGTTTTTAATCTAATTCCCCCCTCCCCCTCCCCCCCACCCTTTGGATACATATCCAAACTCCTCCCTCGGGGTTGGAATATTTTCTCTGGCTCGCGTAATACCAGAAGTAGAGAATTAACCATGTCACAATCCGATAAAGCACACACGTGCCATTGTCATATAGAAAATTTGATAATGAACCAGTTTCCGCGTTAGGTCCTCCAATTATTCCGAGTGTCTTGCATAATCTTTATAACGTCCACGTGGTCGCGGTTATATTGTTGTCGTTGGTAAAATTTTTGACAGCTCGAAGATAACGAGTTATCTTGGGTGTGCGCGTGTGCAAGAAAAGTGTATAAAAAAATGTGCAATAACGTCGACAATCGATCCATACCTTACAGCATCAGTGATCTGGACCAATTGATAAATCACTCGTTAGAACTTTCACCGTGATCAATATGCTAATTTAAGGAGAGCCAAGGAGTAACGCGAGGTCGGAATAACGCAGCATCACGGAATGGACCACCCTGTACAATTTGGATGTGTATAGTTTGCCAGTAAAATCACTTAAATTGATTAAGCACGAAGAGCACGGGGTTCAGGTATCGTCTGAACGGTTAAGCCAGAAGGGCCTACAGTGATTTATAATCCACGTCGAATTTCGCGTTTTCGATTCTTGTTCCTGATTGCCGACTCCACCCACTTCCAAAACCCACAGAGAGCTTTTACATGCACGTGTATAATGCACGTTCGGGTGTAAGAAAAAAATTCTTCTCAACAAAAAAATTACCGATACCTGCCTATGGCTGATATACATACAGATATGGGTTTCATAGAAAGCATGGGGTGCCTCGTGCAAAGTGTCGGAATTACTTGTTATACTCTAGGGGAAAGTATGATTCACCGTATCGCACTGTACATTGCAATCCCCTACGCGGGTTAGGTGTACCCACCCTCATAGGGGTTGGATACATACGTATAGCCAGATAGTTAGGGTGTTGTCCTATGGACCACGCAGCGAACCATACCGAATCCCTTCCGATTATCATGCCAATATTGTCACTACGTGTGATGGATGCTCTTACATGGAGATGCAGGTTGGCCGGGATGAGTGTCTGGGTACATAGAGGCGTTTACCACTGGCTAGCAGTACGTCGAACGAAAGTAGATTGGCCGTTACATACTGCTACGAACACAAGCTATATATATATATATACTAGTACGAGCATACAGTCGTAACTCGACGAAGGATTTGAAATTTATCAGTTGTTCAACATCGCGTCGACTAACGAATGAGATGCGTTTATGATAAATTCAAATTATCGTTATCCAGATTGAACGACTAATTGAACAATTAATATAACAATATATATATCTCGAGCGAATCGCGTATATCGAATATCGTCACACCCGTAGAGAGGTAACTAAGCCAAATGGATAGGGGAGCTGAGAATAGAAAGTGAAGGCACGATATAAGGCATTTCCTGAAATTGAAGGAATTCATGGGGCTAAAGGAGGGAGGAGGAGTCTGTACTGGGGTAATTAATAATTATTCCATAGGAGTTTCAGTGAAAGTTATAATTACACGAGGAACAATCAACAACCGCGTTCATGATTCGAGAGAACGACTCCGATAAACTTTTACTCGACCCCCTCCCAAATCCCTCCCGCCCTACGATATTCAAAGTTCGTATTCAATGCTGCAGGCTATACCGTAAATTTAAAAGCTCATTACATTACCACTTTGCATCTTTTGGTTATACAGTATTTATTTCAATTGTATTAGCAGCTGTTGAAATTTTGTAAATTAAGCAAGAACCCTTTTTCGAGACACCCGGTAGTACGCGAAATATCATTGTTACCGATAACAAACGAAAACTATGATAAACTGGTCCAAATCTGTGGTACGAAATATACCGTGTGTTCTACGTAATATACGTATGTGACTTTACTCGTAGCTGTAGCATTACGTTCTACGGTACAGATGTTCCAGAATGGTACGAAATTGCGACGTACGCTCGGGTGCATTAATGCAGCAGTTCGCGATTCGACGATGCAGGGAAACCTATGAGTTCTCTTGGTACCCTGTAGTATAATTATATTGTATAAGATAGTGCTACGTTGTATGCATAAAGAGATACGAAATGTATCATATGTTATTATTCCTGCTACAAATTCGTATTTACACAGTCTGTATAAAGCCGTATGAATATTACCCAAACATTATTGGAGTAGGTGCGGCCCTGAATTTCATCGCGTTAGTATTCAGTGGGCACGCTCGCTGATTGGCTATTAATTATCCGAAAGAGGTTGTACCGTCCAATACTACTTCGTACGTGAATACCGATTAAACCGTGGCCAATGTTTGCTGGACGATCCACGTAGATCGATCGTAGATCGTAGGGAAAGGCGAGGGATCGTAAATCAAAGAGAAACGGATCATAAATTCGTGACGAGGAAATAACTTCGATTATATGTACATTGTTACGTCCTATGTCTAATTAATAGTTTATAATCGCGATTAATTTTTGTAATTATCCAAAATCACGTAATTATATCAATTTGACAATATGCAGACATATCACTGATAAATATATTCGATATTATTTTTTTCTCGTCATTCGTCTCTGCGGCAATAAAATTTTCCATTTTCGCAAAATTTTTTTAAAAAAATTCTACTTTTTCAATATAAATAAATTTTTGCAACGGTATCGCTATATCGTTGGACTTTCTTTATGGGGTTATGATAGGTATATGGAAAACGGCCACTCCTACGACTCTCTTTATGGTTCGCCATGCTATACTCCACGAGTATCGTGATTAACGATCGCCATATCGTAATGATTCGCCCAGTGTTTATGCCGATGGCCATACGCAATATTTAGCGTGATCGTAATGTACTCTTTTTCTACACGTTTTTCCACATCCAGAATCGTCATGGGGGGTACACCCGTTGTTCCCGCGTCTCGATTTATCAGAGCACCGTATACGTATACCCCGTGAGATAAATTGTAAAGATGCGAAAAAAAAAACATTTTCTTCGCAAACAAACGTAAAAAGAATTGTCGAGGTAAACGAAGAATGAAGAAAAAAAATTTTGTCTAGAAAAAGTAAATACGGTGTATACATTACTTATGGATATTCTTATATTGTGTATACATACGTGAACGCACTTTAATTCACCATTTACTTCGTCGAGATACGAATTAACACGCGAGGCACGTCTTACTAGCAATTTGCTGCACTTACGTATCTATAGGCGTACAGAAAGTACAGTCGACTCCTCGAATACGAGATAGCGCTTAGTTCGGTAGCAACGTCCGATGATTGACTATCCGTAACTATATCAAGTGCAAGGCTCTTTTTTCTTGCGTGTTCGGACGCACGTGTGGCACTGCCAGAAAACCAGTAGCCGCACGCAATGAGTAACTCGGGTGCAGGCCACTTGTAATCTGTCTTTGCGAAATTGGAGGAGCAGTGTTTTTAAGTACAGTCAGTCGTTATACCGGCTCCTACCGAATTATCCTAGCGGACGACTGTACTCTGTGGATCTGCGGTATAGATATATATGTACGTATGTCCACAGATGCCAAACTGAATCGCGTGTAACTTGACTGCGAGTCATTAAGTATTTACCTACCTACCTTAAGCTACTGGGTATAGCATTTTATGGTACTGCGAGACTCGGGGAAACATTTTGAAATTTTATCGCAAAGCTTCGTCGTTGGAAACAGACTTTAAAATATTTCTCTAAATCTTTTTTGTCTCACGCGTTAACTTGATTATTGCTTTTTAGCGCATTCACGTGTGTTATTTGCTTAATACGCTTCGTGCACGTTGCATGGAAAAAAAATCTAGCTGATTTTCCCAGCATGCACCTGGTCGTTTGATAAATATTAAATGGTCGTTAGACACTTTAAGAATCTTCGCAAAGTCAACGCCAACGCATCGTGCAGCTGCATGAAGCTCTGAAACGTTTTCACAAGGGTGGTAAAAGGGGGGTCGGGTATTTTTATGGTTTGCAGGAAAATGTGCATCGTGTATTTATACCGTGTACTGCACCGCGCACTCGTTGCAAACATTTACTGGCGCGTATTTTGGAATAGCGGACATTTTTTTATTACAAAAAAATAATGTTTTTTTTAACATTTAAAAAGTGCAACAACATTGTATATTCATATACCGGACAAGCTGCGGGAAGAATTCAGGTATTTTGTATGCAAAAATACTGCAATTCGTTGCACTTGATGACGCAACCAGTAAATATCTTTTAATCAGGCTAAAAATAATTATTATTATGAATGAGTGTGTACGAAGTAACCGTACAATAAAAATATCTATTATTAGTAGAGACGGTTATCCAAGTCGCACCTGAACCTCTAATTAGTTACTTCTAACAGATTATTAATGACACTCTTCCCGCAGTGGCCACATAATAAAGTAACTTTATGGTCTCATTTCTATGTAATGGCATTCATTGGTTTCTACTAATATATTGCATATTCAGCGAAGCGTTAATACCGCATGATTTCTCAAGTCAGTTCGTTTCATTAAATAATATAAAATTGCATTCCTTACGAAGCCCCGCGGTTAATGTCAATCGTCTTTCGCCGTTCGTATTTTCCACGTAATATCAATTTCGCTAACGTAGAAATAAATTCCAAAAAAACGAGAGTCCGTGAGAAATGAAAAAAACGATACTAGAAACGACAAAAGAGACGTTTAATAAATGACATTATATCTCAAGACCGGTAAGTTTCCAGCATGAAATATATAGCGCAGGTGAAGTCTTACGAGAAACGTAATTAGCGTCCAGTAGCTAATTGACTTTTTAATAAATAGGTCTTACCTTCCCTCTGCAGTGCCGTTTTCAAGCAGCGATCCGAGCTCGCTGATCGCCGTCCTGTCTTTAATACATAAAGTAACGAGATGCGCTTCACCTTAGCACTGCAAACAAGATTTCAAAAAAAAAATCCATCTCTTTGACACGACCCATCTCATCGCCTTTCGCGAGTGCGAAAGAGCTCTGAATAAGATTTTAATCGAATCTGACTAGGTCACCCGGTACAGCCAAAAGTATCTGGAACCCGTAATTCTTGTCAATAAATAGTACACGGTACGTTTAATAGAGCCGAACTAAGCCAAAGTCTACCGAACCCCAAAGCCAATAATATCGTCTATACTCGTTTAAAGAGAGTAGCGTAAAAGTTAAAGGCGGAGCGTGACGGGGCGGTCTCTCTCTCCAGCGCTCGTTAAACGGGAAGTTGCATATTTTATTTCGGCACACCCCGTATACCTCGGTGCACTAAGTGCATACTTGAGAATTTTACAAGGCAATACCGGTTAGACGGGCTAGCCTTCGAGGCCTCACTCGGTTAGGATTCCCTTTGGTCGACGGCAGGTGCGCGGCCATTCCGAGGACTCGTGTATTTTGATCCCGGCCGTTCGGCCTCTGCTTCGGCTCCATTGGATTTTCACTTGCCTCGAACTTCTCAATTGGCATCGGCGAGCAGGAGACCCAACGTAATTTTACACGGTTTCTAAAACGAGTCCATGAGGAGATCGCCGGACGAAGGCGCAGGAGCTGCAGCCTCAAAGGCGAAACTACCAATCGAATCTCAGTTTGCCCAGTTTCGTCTCGAGAGTTCTCTGTGAACTATCTTACTTAACCCGACTCGGCCAAGTCTTGGAAGTACGTATCCAGACGTTTGCTACCTATCCAGGTACCACTTCTGAACTTGCAAAAGGACCCATTTGAAAATGGCTTGATCTATAGTTAATTCACTGGGCAAGAGTATACCTGAGAAGTATTCGTGAACCCTCCTTATCTCTGTTTCCATGACATTGGTTACCTTGATCCTTCGAGTCAGCCGATACCCAACCCGTGAAACAATGAAAGACACGCGCCAGACTATGCGTAAACATAAAGCCAACGTTATGTCGTGTTATGACTGGGACGTACCGCGCATTCCGATGTTTTCTTGCCGTCACGACGTCCTCGTAACTCACCGGCACCCGCGCTAAATCACTTGCCACGCACTTACATATATTTGAGGTTATCTCAAGTGAGAAAAAAAAGTGTACGACTCGTTCCCGGGCAGCGCGTCGGTGTTTCCCATGTAAATAAAACGGTAATAAATTGTTGCCAACGATTCCGTAACTACGTGAGTCGCAAACAGTCCAGACGCGATTTACGTGCCGATCAAAAATTTCGCCAATTTTTTTTCTCTCCAGGATATTAAAAAGCAATTTTTCGTCGTTCGCATAGAAATTGCTGGTTATCGGCTGAGCTAATCGAATTTAATAGAAACTCGAGACTCTCCGCTTCTTCCTCCGTTACGGAGACATTTATGGGGTAACGATCTAGTTGGTTATCATCTGGGATAGGGGGAGGAGTCAAATGGAAAAGACAAGACTAGATGATGGGAGTTAAGAAGGGAGCGAGATGAAAGATGTGAAACAAGAAACAGGGAAGGGGAAGAGAGCGCGTGCAGCATCAGCGCAGAATATTACGGAACAGGACGAGAGATCCGAGGAAGAAGTGGCGATGTCGGAGAGGGGTCGTTAATAAACCTTAGTTATGCCTTCGGAGTTGAGCCGTCCGCTCAACCATCTAATCTCTTTTATCCACATTCATTATGCAGCGGTTCTCAACTGAGCGACGCTTCGCCGAGTACGATTATTTGCAAACGCGTTTCATAGTGGACGAGAAGGGAAGAACCTTAGATTTTGTGTTCTTGGGGGGAGGGTAGGGGGAATTTCTATTTTTATATCATTCCACACAAATCACTGACATAATTCACGATTAATTGCCATTGTTGGAAATTATTTACTTTATAACGCACAAATCTGATATTGAGATTCATCTTGATTATGTACTCGCCTACGGTAGGCAGTGATCCATAAATTCTAGATGCTTGTTGAGGGAGCTAACGAGACGCAAATTGTCGTGAAGTTGGAATTTAGGGTAATAGTATAGACCGAATAAATAGCGCTTCGGCTAGTTTCTATGCGCCCTTCGTGCATACACACGTATATATATATATATATACTCTATAGTCAACTTCTTATGTACATCCCCCAGAACCCCCGTGTACGTTTAGCACCCTCGACTATAGGAGTGACGCTCGTTTTGTTCCAACTCGAAGAAATTCACGAGTCAGCGAGCATCCTAAAGCATTTGCTCCTCTCGTGGGATCCGGGTAGAACGTGATGATTCCAGTCAAGTGAGAATTTCGAGCATCCAAGACCGACGTTCAAACGTCCATAAATAAGTATTCCTTTCGTAAAGTCAAACTTGTCCGAAACGTGTTCCTGTTACTGCGGCTACGTAGTGCGAGGTTCTCTGAACTTTCTAGGTTAAGTGTCAGAGAGGTCGATTCGCTTGATGTCCGATAGCTTGAAGGATAATCCCAAAAGTCCAGGAAGTACGCTTTGATCTCGCACTTCCGGTGGTACTCGTCTTCTTCGTATTATCCGAAGCAGCCGTTACTGGCTACGATAGCCTCCAGAATCTAGTGCCCAAAGGATCCTTGATGCACGGTATCCTCCCCTTCTCACGTCTTTACTCTCTTTGCCACTTTGTTTGGACCGTCTTACCGTTTCTATGTTCAGCTATCACAAAGGTGCGTGTCTATCTTCAAGTAACGACCGAATTTAATCGTCGGATCACGCGCAGCAGGAGAAACGGTTCTTTGACCCGTGCACTTGAAACGTTCAGAAAGGATTACCTAATCTCAAGACGCGAACCGGGTGTCCAAGAAAGATGGCATCGCGCACGACTTTTACGTACCCCGCGATGCACTGCCGTTGATGGATTCGTATTGAAAATTAAAATCTTCAAGAGGATTAGTGAGTAAATCAATGATAATCGTATGGCCACGCGATTAAGTTCGAAACGTACCTTTACGACTGATACTCGAAAGAAAGTTTCGTGCCCTCCTGACATTTATATTTGGTACCTACGTTCACGGCCCTGCTATTGATAGTTACTCCGCGTACCGCAGCGCTCGCAGCGCCGCGTCTCGGAGGCTTTCAATTCGAACAGCGGGATATTAACGCGCCTTGGCCAAAACATTAACTCGAGACCTGAACCTGAAGCAGCAAGGCTGGTATCCAAGATAAATTAACATTATCGAACGTCGAATCAAAACTTGGCCCGTTGATCGGACTGCCGGGGGAGCGTCGATTAAAGTACCATAAAGCCAGATGAAGACTCGGATTACGTCACCGAGACTTCGGACGTTGCCTTCTTCAATTCTTATTTCTTATTCCCATCTTAGAAACGACCTTAAGCCGACGATTTGCAAGGACTTAAACACCCTCGCATACTTCCGTTATAAACTTACCATGAAAAATTCAATCTGACAATCTGCACCCGTTCGACGGATCGGTCCTTTATAATACAGATTTACAGATCAATTTTTCACATTTGTCAACCAAAAATTTATACCCTCAATTCGTCCATTTGGAAACCACCGAACGGTCAAGAGTTCGGAAAGTACAAAAAATTCAAAAATTATCGGTAGCACTAGACTATTTGTTGTCATACGACAAAAATATTGTAGATTCGTTAATACGTATATTTCCTATATATTATTTTGTACCTATTATCGAGGTTGGCTACATTAAAAGTGATAGTAACACCAACAGGAATATCAAACACTTGCTGCATACAAGCAGCAACGACGATTCACGTCCTACAGCCATAATAGGATCCTATAGAACGTTCGTTATAATATCGCCATTAAACTCTGGTTACGTTATTAGAAACACGGCGAATGGAGGTCACCCATGGGACCTTCGGTAACGACTTAATATAATGGCCTCCGTGCGGTACTGAGGGACGTAGTCGGTAGGTAAAAGGAATACGGAGGCTGCCTAGGAGAAGAGGTTTAAGCCACCTGGGCATTACGATTCAATTTGGTCTCCCACAGGCTTCCGCTGTAATTGTCCTATACGGGATGACCACGTTACCGCCAGCCTCAAGTACCCTACGCTTTTCGCCAATTTACTTTCAATATCCCTTTTTCATATAATTTAACAAAATTTCACCACAACCAATCTTAATTATCTTCGAATATAATACTTATAAGTCAAAAATACCACGTCAAAAATGTCTGTTTTTATATAATATTTATATTTAATAAATTAAAACATAAAATTAAATTAAATTTATACTATATTAAAACAGACATTTTTGGCTGTTCTCTAATATTTGACAGATTGGCCCACCGTTGTTACTGCTCAACTGAATTCTCATTAAACCGTCAACTTATTCGTGATCACATACGCATATGGTAAATCCGTGTACCTTTCGACACTAGGTGGCTCTGACTAATCTCCTATGGCATGATACGATCACGTACGCATTGTTTGTTTCCTAATGCATTGCCAACTGGAGTGAATAAAAAAAATAATAATATGAATACGTCATCAGGCCAGGACAAATTTACTAACGTACATAATGGCGATTCTAGATTTTAGAAACGATATTTTGGTATCAGTTGGCATTAGACTGCGAGTCACGTGCTCGCCTACTGACTTATGACTGTATAAATTCACTTCATTATCTTCGACAATGACGATGATAATAGTTTTTGTAGATGCTGGGATATTGATAAAAAAGCCCATAGCGGATCGGTATGTTTATGAAACGGCTGTAGACTTAACGTGGGATGTAAATGACGAAAGGGCTATAGAAACAGATTTACAGGTTATTATTATTACGCTATATGGGCCATAAACGTGCAAACATGCGAGATAAGAGAAATTGTTTCTCGTAAAAGTTACTTACTTTTATATCCCTACTGCGAAATACAATAAACCGATATATATATATATACATATCAGGAAATAACGATTATCAAAGAAAAATCATTCAATCAAAAAAAAACCTACGATAATTTATCATTCGTAATTTTTAATATTTGGTAAATGGCAAAAATTTTTAGATACGTTTCACGTCGCCTTTACATAGAGAATAACAAGAAAACGTTCGACCCAAAAATTAAAGGTAAAGAAAATCGTGCTAAAAGCTCACAAGAATTTTTGGTATTTTCTCATTTCTCCAAGAATCCATTTACCATTAATCCTTCGGCCAATGAGCTTTCTCCTCTTAACTATTCTTCGCGTGTGGGCGCAGATAGACCGCAGTCCCTTATTATCTAATCTGTACTTAGCCCGTTGTACCTCTTACGTTGTTAACACAGAACCACAGAAGTACCCAGGAAGATGAAAGTTCAAGATCGAAGAGCACAGGCGCCGTCATTATTCGAAAATAAGAGCACGAAGTGGACCGAGCAAAAAAGAGATAAAAAAAGACAATTTCGTCTTCAAAGTTACGCTTCGCCGAACTTCGATGCAATTAGTTTTTAGGGAAAGTCCTATACCATGTACTGACGTCATCCATGTCATATTCAGTTGGATAACACATTAAAAATATATATATATATAAACTCATGCACACTGTATATATACATATATATAAATATAAGCTAAATCTGGCGCGTTCAATTGATTCCTATCAATTCCTATGGTAGAACCATCCTCAGCTGACACAATAGCTCTGAATAACACACTGTGAATATATATATATACCATATATACACATATATCCACAATTGAGGAAGTTTCTTTGAAACGAATATTTTTCCATACCCCCCCCCCCCCCAGTCCATTCTAGCTCTCTTTCCAAGTACAAGTATACTGAAATGAAATGTACCTTCAGATAAAAAGTCTCGCGACTCCACACAGCCTCTTGAGAATTTTTATGTTTCTCCAGGTTGAATGAGCTTTTTCGCAATAACACGAGTGGCCTTATGTCGAATCGTGTTCCTAGCCGTGACTTACATACGTGAGATGAGTATACACGGTGCATATGCATACGCAAGGCAAGTACAGGTGTTTTTTATGAATAGAAAAAAAAATTAAAAATTTACTTTTTAGATACGTATGAGAATTCGTGTGAAATAAAATTAGTATTCTTTTTTAAAAAAATATTTAACAAAAATTACGCGAGTAAAGTTATTTACTTTATCAAAGTTATTACCTTAATGCATGATCGATAAAAGTACGATATGTAAACGTATTTGTAAACGATATGTAAACGTATTTACGTATAAAGTACCCGAGTGGCTACCTGTCAGTTGACATTATAAAAATTAAATTACGTATATATTCGTACCAAAAGGCCACCGTATTACACGCGAGTAGTAGCATCCGTATACGAACGCTAGAAACGTAATCGTATCGTTCTGTTTTCTTTTTTTTTCGTGAGAATGCCCGCCGCTGTACGTAGCTATGGCGTGGGCTTTTCTCTATATTTAAAGCTACGCCCTCGCTCGGCGCGCCAGAAAAAGACGTCGGGGCAATTTCGCACGTGCAACGCTGACTCCGCGTAAAAGGAGCAAAAGTGTAAAGCGTCGACCATGCCGGACGATATCCGTGACGATTTGCAGCATAATTAGCTGGATAAAAAGAAAGTCACTAATAAACCTTATGAATATTTAATAAAATCAGAATATTCACTGTACCGGGATTATTGGATGCCACCAGATACACAAATATATATATATATATATACACACGTCACAGTAGATTATTTTGAAAAACCAAAATGGCTGTCCGAGCACAGTTTGTATACCCATCCACCTATATATATATGTATATTGACTCGGCTTTTAGCCCGTGAGGCATTAAAGCCGCTAATAATTACTTAGACCATAAAGCGTAATATCTTTATGGCAGTCCTCGGGCTTATTAATATCAATCTGATATTGCGGCCCGGCCGCAAAGAGGCCAAAAGGCCCACCCCCCCCCACCCTCCCCCCCAACCACCTCCTCGACCCACCACCAGTGATTACGATACGCAGAACCCCGCGACCGCTTATAGATCCTCTCGAAAATTTCTTCAAGGGGTCGAAAAGGGCATATTGGTATTTTTTTATATTTTTTCTCTTTCCTTCTCTCTCTCTCTCTCTCTCTTACCATTCGCGTAACCCCTTCCACCAACATGCCCTCCTTCTCCTCTTCGGCTACGGGCAGACTTGGCCACCCTCTTCTCCAAGTACGGTCAATATTAAATTGTGCCGAGACATGCGAGGTCGGTCCGTGGTCGCAGGTATTAAGATTATGAATCCATTAGTCGAAGATGGCCAGATGAGGTCGTAGTACTTAGGATATAAAGCTCGAGCACCCTGGCTGAGTTGTTTGATGAAAATGATATTTTTACAACTGGTTACACACGCTGGGAAAGGTACTTTGATCTTTGAATTCATGAAATCGTGATGCATCACGGTACACCGGTTGTACGTGAGTAAGTATACCTATACCGTAACGTTTCGTTGAATTTTATACTCGAGAGATTTTCATGTGGGCTGACGTGACGACAGAAAATATTATTATTATTGTTTTTAACGATAATATTAACGTTCTTAACGAATAATAACGATTGCTCGAAAAAAATAATTTTTTCAAGCAATCGAAGATAACGCGAATAAAAGTGTCAGGTGGTAAGGTAATAAATACACGAAAATTCTCTTCATTATTATTATAATTAAAACGCTCGCGCTTATTGCCATCTTCCGGCAGTCATCCGAGTTATACGATGTCCCCTCGTCTTTTTGCTCGGCGCGACGTAAACGTCAAATCGTTATACTCCGATCGTGACTGCCGCCGAGGCCGATCCTCGAGTCCGCGATCGGAAAAGATCGAAGAGGATCGAACGTCGCATTGGTGCGAACATTCCTATAATGACCGAGCATAACTCAGATGCCAATATTTTAACGCGCCTTTATACACCTTCGCACGTAGTTTCGTTATCTGCCGACCAGGCTCTGGTTTGCCGTATTTTGAGGTTAGGATTTCACACGGAAACAACCGGAAGGAGGTCACTGGTATATTAGCAGGGAGGAAAATGTATTTTCGTGGATAGTCGCACCAGTCGTGTCAGTCAGCTGGTGAGTCAGGGGGGAAAACAAAAAAAAATCAAAAACTCATTCGTCAACGGACCTTTAACGTCATAATGAAATATTAACTTTAACGTTAATTAAGCGTGCGGCGTTAACAGTAATTAGTTGACGTTTGGTCTTATGACGTTTTAGCATGTATATACATATATGCATACATACATGTGTATATATACACGTGCTCCTACTAGTGTATAGGTGGTCACTACTTGCTGTTTGTAACCGCGACAGTCTGTTATATCTAAAGTAAGAGAGAGAGAGGGAGAGAGAGGAGAGAGAGAGAGACAGCATCGTGTCACGGCATCGTTTAGATTTAGACGCCTGATTTCCACTCGTGAACCCACGTACGTACATACGCCATCACGCACCCTTTCAAGTTCCTACCCGAAGAATCCAAACGTTAAATCAAGTAGCATTAGCATCCACATAGGCGCTGCGTACGTAAAGCGCACGGTTAACAATGAAAATTACGTGCTTTAAGAGGAGACCGTACAAAGGATTTTTCGTACAGATGCACGTGTAGAACGCAGTAGGCGAAACATACAGGGAATGGTAGGAAGATAGAGACGGATGGTAAAAAATCTTTTTTTTTTAATAAAAAATAATTTCAAGATAAAATACAAGGTCCGCTCTGACCATTTTAGCGTGTAAAAAAACAGCAGCTCTTTTCAGTAACGCTGGCTGGAGGGCGGGGAGTCGTTCTTTCGGTGAGGGGCAAAGTTGGGTCAGAGGGCCGAGGGGATCGAAACAAAGCTTTATAGTCGGTCCAGGACTTTGGAATCCTGCTAATTGCATTTTATGCAGCCTCTCGTATAGCCCAGAATGCCCGTTCCTCGTTAAGCGTACACTCGGAGAAGCAAATAGCGTATAGTAGATTATGAAAATAATTGCGAGCGGTGCCAACGACAAATGCTCGGCCATCCGTGTGGGTACAGCTCGAACTTCCCCCTCCGACCATTTCCTACTCGCTGTTATACACGCATTAGGAAACCCTTGCGCGAGTATAAGTACATCGCCGCCACGGGCGTATACGTAATAACAGAAATAACAGCAGTATGGACATTTCGCACGAGCAACGAGCAACGTTAACCCGGTAAAACCGGGTGGTCTTTGTTTCGCGTCATAAATTATCAGGATGCCCTGGTGCTTCCAGAAAGCAAGGACCTCGTGCTGGTCTATCAGTCTCTGAAGTCCCTTGAAACGAGCATGACGTCACGCCGGAACGAGTACCTGACGATAATTTTTTTTTTTTTTCCCACCAATTAAATTCCCACTAACATTCACAATCTTACGCAAACTATCATTGGGAAAAATTTTTTCATTTATCTGACGTCATAACTTCTAGTCCAACACCCTGTATATCTATTATCTTGTATATAACGCACGGGTGCTCCTTGTAGAAACGACTTTACCTGTTCCTGCCCAACCTACCCACGCTCTTACGAAAGATCCCGCGAAGACGAGGTCCACCGACGTGACTGTACATCGTATGTGAACTATCAGAAAATTATCATACGAGTATCATAATGTATATTTCTATCGCGTGATGGGTACCGGCACTATCGTCGGGTCCCTATAGCGTACTCGTAAAATTCTACAGGGTGTCCTACGAAATGACGCTGTACGATCGTTCCGAGTTATGTAACAGTGATTAGATAGACGTCTTCGATGATGATGCTACCTTAAAGGCTGCCTTTCACAAGAGACGAATATACCATCGTGAAATCGTACGCTCTACAGGGGTATCACGTGTTTCGAAAGTCCTCCAGGGTCTCCTCTGATCTTCGAAAAGGGAGAAATTCATTGCTGCCGTTGCCGAGCGTACATGGGCTAAACGGGATTGCTGAAGGATCCCGGGAACCGCGCGACGCAAGGACAAAGATGATATCCTTGTGGTTCTGACGTGGATCTTCTTCCCTGCTTGCCCCCCCCCCCCCCTTCTCATTCAAGCCAGAGGAAACCGAGTGGCTTGTCTGCAAACTTTGATTACATCTACACTATCGCGATGCCGGTTCCCTATACTTTGCTTCGTATAAATATATATTTATACGTCTCGTGCGATGCTGTTGGTCGCGCATATGAAATTCCACGAGGTTACAACTCCAGTTCTATGGACCTAAATAGATTACGAGAATGTGACTTCGTTAGGCGAGTGCAGGAAAAAATGCTTTTTTTTTCATACGTCAGATTATCTGGCTATATTATGACAGCTAGACGATGACACGTGCCTTTTAAATTATATATATACATATATATAGGCACTTATATAGTATGTATGATAAATAGTATCTGGGCGATAGTAACTCTATATATATATATTCCTATAGGAATTCGTTATCACAAGGTCAAATCTGAAATTCCATAAAGGATAAGAGCGACATCCATCAGCATTAAATTGTATGTCAATTTCTCTGCCCCCCCCCCCTTCTGCCCCTCCACCCTCTTTTCTCTCTGATTTGTAACGATATATAACAGTCTAGTTGTAATTGGTTAATAATAATTGCACAGTTACGGTCAGGTAGCGCAATTCCAGCAATTATCGTTATCAATTTCCGAGAAGGTGCGGTGCTATTTTAATTGAGCGTGAAAGCGTGCTGTGCGCGCCGCGCTGGACCGCGGTTCTTGGAAGCACAAATCTGTCGCGGGAACCAGACTCCCCGTGTGTGTCTGACGGTGAACTCTAAAGGCTGACATACATGCAAACTGCCCAAGTACGAGTGTACTCTGTGTATCTAATTAACGCGATTCAATTTATATTGAATCGGCGTAACGAAAATTGATTTTTTCATCGACATTGAATTACTTTCGATATTATATAAAGAAATACTATTCTTGGCGTGTCTCAAAAATATACCGGGTGATCTCACGAGTAATGCATTTTTTTCTTCAATGGTGCACAAGTGCCTTAAAACCACATTGCTTATGGGATAACCTGATAACACGGTTGGTATATGAAATTGCATTCAAGTGCGATCGGTAGCAATTCCTGATAAGTTTCAACTCGAAGAAAGTTAAAGTTGATAAAAGACTCGTCGACTGGCGAGATCGATTAAAGTAAAGTCGACCGAGGTGAATTTTCGTTACAGGGACAAGATAATTCATACCGGCAAAAAGTAACTGAAGGAGGTTAATAATGTTGGTCGCTTCTGCTTTTCACTTGGACAAAAAAAGCAGCTCGAAGAACCCGTGTAATAAACCCTTAATAACTTGCACGTCAAAGATATTCAAGTACTGCAAGTTTCTACGGCTGTACCTGACAGCTACGCGTCTTCGGTTTAACTGCAACTCGTAATATTCCTTTTTTATTCGCTTTTCTGATTTTCATTTAACGTTCGACTTCGCACACCGTCCGTTGACTCTTGCATTGGAATATTAGCCAAGCAACTAAGAAGCACATTTGTATGCAGTACAGTCAACGCGTGTATAGCGCAATATTGATTCTTGCCAGACAGAATTCAATTAACAATTAATTAACAAAACATCTCGAGATTAAAAAATTCTTTTATTCATTTTTTAACGAGTCCCTTTGTTTCTTCTTTTTTCAGAGACCTCCAAGGGAACAACATCTCCGTAATCTTCAATACGGACTTTGAGGACATGGCGACTCTTCATGTTCTGTATGTATTACAATCTTTAATTAATTAAATTTTTTTTATAATTACGATTACCGTAATGCCAATACGCACGTGCAGCATCTGCGTACCTAAGTAATCGATATAATCCAAAGTAATACGAAATAACAGACATGAAGCTCTCGTTGTAAAAAAAACGTTCCTGTCACTCGCAACTGTACAATTAAAACTTTGACAACTAAACGAATTTATGTTCGCAGACAATTGTCAAACAATCAAATCCATACAATTGAGAAGGGAGCGTTCAAGGATTTGGTGGGCGTTGAAAAATTGCGACTCAACAACAATCAGATACGTCACTTGCCAGATTTACTGTTCAGCAACATGATGAATCTCAAGAGACTGTAAGTAACGACAATAACAACTACCGAGAATCCCATTAGAATATAAGAAAAGCACGTGATCGATCTGTCAAAAAAAAATTCAAATTTTTTTTTTCAAAATTCTTTATAAACCGCGTGACCTCCTTTAAATTTAGTACCTCCCCTCGCTCTCCCTCCCCCCTCGCCACCACAATATTCGCGGTTGGCAACAACCATCACCCGCGGTAACTGTTGACGTTTAATTAGTAGCATCGCGACGGTAATTAAAAATTGCACGAAACGTCAACGAAAATTCCCGATCCTGCACGAAGGTGCCCGAGAGAGGCTTTACGAGGCTTCGTCCTTCCATGAGAATAATTCGCAAACGCTTAGGTAACATGCACGACACACATGAGAAAAGTGTATACATATTACAGTACATATAGTATACACAAATATACATATGATGTTGTACAATACCAAGGAAAAAAAAGTAATGCATACATAACGGTATTCGGTAGCGTGAAACCCGTATGGAAAAATAACGTAAAAGAAGCGTCGCGACGCTTCGCAATAGGTTGTCGGTAGAAAAGAAAAAAGAATAATAAAAAAGGTTTCCACCGGGTCCTATAACGTGTCCTATAGTTTTCTCTATAGCACGTTCCAGGACACGTGTGCATTGCAAACTTCGTGTAACAACGGGAATCCTATGTAGCCGCATAAACTTTTCACTGTTACCTATGACTCCGTAAGCGACCTACATTTTTATGTATTGTGTATGTACTCTCGTGGGACTAGGTTAGGTTAGGTTACCGGGTGTACTTACCCTCTCGTGCCTTATGAAATATGAGCGATGTACCATCGAGCGCATTAACCTTATGCACGAAGGTTTTCTTGCTGTCGAACTTTCCAAGAGACCCCCGAATGGTGACGTCATTTTTTTTTCTTCGTTCCATATACATTCCATACCCTGTACCGTTAAGTTCTACTTTTTGGGTTATCATTCCGACCGGTACGCCTTATGCATTGTTTCTACCCGCCTTGTGATCTTCTGCTTCCTTCGTTGTCCCTTTTCTTCGCGGGAAAGTTCAAACGACGTCGACATCGATCGGCGTCGAGATCAGAGGCCTTTTACTGGGTTAAGACGAGTCCAATGAAATGGTATCGCTATTCAATCGTTTTATACGAATCGTGCCGACTCCGCGTAGGCAACTCGCTGTAGCAGCGAAACGTACGGCGATGCGGTTTCCTTGTATACAGCTTGTTAATGCGGCACTTGGCAGCTGCCACCACTTGATAACTCGGAATGAAAACTGTGCACGTGATGAATCCTAGTTCGTAACACTTTATACAAGATGAGCAAATTCCATGGGTCCAGACCCGGTACAGAAATGGCATAGCCACCATCCATCATCCTGTAAAGTGGATAGTAGACGCCATGGATGGCTCGGGCTGCTCGAACGAGACTCGAAAGTTTCTAGTGCTCAAACGTCGAGCCAGTTTTTGAGATAAGGCCAGATTCCACTTTGAGCTTCCCAGAAGTGGCTGACGCCACTTCCGTCGCGTCTTCTTCGCTGGATATCGCGAATTTATAAGACGTTCATGCTGGAGACTTTGGTACCTAATTGGATTTCAAATTGATGTGTATAACTCAAACAGCCGTTCGTTCATCCATTTAATCAGATACGTATCCAGGCTAGTCATTCTCTCTTATCCACCTGCTGCTTCTATGACCTGTATATATCTGATACGATATATCCAACTGTTTAGCCGGTTAAAGTTTCTGGATGATGAAAGTTTATGACTTTGAGATTCTTTCGTTTCTCAAGATTTTCAGATAGCAAAAGTAGGCGACGACGTTTCATGACTAACGACCTGGACCCTTGTAGACCGGCGTCCCGACGCTTGTAGCCATACGTATGTACATCGGTATAACTGAGACGTATGCACTGGCAATCTCCAGCCGGATAAGTACCGTCGACTTGCTGCAGTATTCAATGCACTGAATAATTTATCGAAAATGTAGGACGAACTCGCGACTGCCGTTCGAAGTAGTTCAGGCCAGTGCACCGACGCCGATTGTGCCAGAACGACGCCCCCTCCCCCTGGCCATATCAGATACACATCTACCTACACATTTCAGGCTCTCGCATTTACCCCTATCGATGATGGATTGAATTTAATCAGTTTGAGCATAATATTTTTCAAATTTTTATTATTGTCACTGAATTGCATGACATTGTAAATAATGAAAAAATTTAATTATTCTATATAGAAAATTATGATTATGTTTATGAAAAATTTTTTGTCTTCGTTACAGAGATTTGAGTTACAATCAAATAACTATGATCGGACCCAAAACCCTTAGAGGGGTGTCATCCCTTAAGCATTTGTGAGTATTCGATCTTATTAATTACCGTTATTGATTTTAGTTGACTGCCTTGTAGTTTGTATTGATTATGGAAAATTTTTTTTTACAGATTATTGGATAACAACGTTCTGACCTGCATCGACGAGGCGTCGATACGTGAACTCAAAGATTTGGAAGTTTTGTAAGTGCCCGAATATATCTCGCATTAAGTTTTCGGAATGCCGTCGTCGTTATCAAATATTCACACGGCTTATCAATTATTGATAAATTGATCGTTCTTACGCAGAACGCTGAACAACAACAAACTGACAAGTCTCGGCAAGGAAATGCTGTCAGGACTGTCGCGTCTGCGAACGTTGAAGCTTGCTGAAAATTCGTTGACGTGCGATTGCCATCTCGCCTGGCTCTCTAGACTGTTAAGGTCTTTCTCGCGTCTCGGCCAGAATACACGATGTGCGCTGCCGCCGTATCTCAAGAATCAAAAACTCTCGGATTTGCATGTACGATTTATTTTTTGTTTTCTAACAAATATTTCATCCTCGATAAACGTATATGTAATTTTATCTTAAACGTTACAAAATTTCGAACCATCAAGGAGCACGAGTTCAAATGTTCAGGACCTGTTGAACGAACAGGTTCGGAATGCAGTGCCGAACCACTGTGTCCGCATCCGTGCAGATGCGAAGAGGATATCGTTGACTGCAGAGAAAAATCTTTAACGAAAATTCCCACCCATCTGCCGGAAGACACTACGGAACTGTAAGTGAAAAGTCCCTGTGACAAAGACAAATGGTGATAACGATATGAAAAAAAAATTTTCAATACGACATACTTTTGTTTTGACTTGCAGTCGACTGGAGCAGAATAACATCACGGAGATACCACCCAAGGCTTTTTCACCCTACAGAAAGTTACGGAGACTGTAAGCAACCCTTAACTCTGCCTTACGTATCCCACCACCCCGTACCAAGAGCCGCCCCACGTAATTATATTGTAAAAAATTTTTTTTCTTTCAGAGACCTGAGTAACAATAAAATTCAAAAAGTAGCAGCAGACGCCTTTCATGGCCTCAAATCCTTGGAATCGATGTACGGTTATAACGACTCTTTTGCGTAATTCCAATTTTTCATAAATTTAATCAATTTTTCGCCTCTATCCAACCGTTTCAGTGTACTTTACGGAAACAACATAACCGAACTGCCCGGCGGCGTCTTTCACGGGCTGACCAGCCTGCAGCTACTGTGAGTAATTTTTCTCTGTTTCTAGACGTCAGCTAGCGTTATCACGCATGTATATTCATACGTACGTAGATAAATCACGGTAGTGATATTAGCGACAGTTAATGATTCGCGCCGTAGGTAAATAACCGCGAGCGATAAAACAAGTTCAAACTGCATGTAACACTTCATAAACGTGAGAATTAGCATTGATGTGATCTATTAATTTGTTCCGAGAAAACTGTGCCACGTCAGTCGTACTATGCCGTGTACAGTATTAGCACCATTACAGTCACTCACCTCGGGCCAGAATAATTCCACCGGTGCTACACAAGAGATTAGCATTATGCATAATACCTATATATCCCACGCCAGTGTCTCTGTGCGCCTTTGGCCTTTATAGTTTCTTTCCCTCGCGACTTCAGTCTCTCTGACAATTGGACGATTGTTTTATTCCAGGCTACTCAACGCTAACGAGATATCCTGCATCAGGACGGATCTCTTTCGCGATCTGACCAGCCTGACGTTGCTGTCTCTCTACGACAACAACATCCAGTCCTTGGCCAATGGAACTTTCGCCAACCTACGCAGCATACGTACACTGTCTGTATCGAGCTGCGTCTGAGTTTAATTTTTAACGTAGCCTCCAGTCTCTTTGATACGTTTCTTTTTGTACTGCTTGGTCTTAAACCTTATTCTAAAAGTATCCATTATTTCCATCTTCCCCTTTCAGGCACCTGGCAAAGAACCCATTCATTTGCGACTGCAATTTACGCTGGCTGGGCGCGTACCTTCATGCTCATCCGATCGAGACTTCGGGTGCGAGATGCGCCGCGCCGAAACGAAGCGTCAAGAGGAAAATCGACATGATGAAGGACGACAAGTTCAAATGTAAGGGTAAGCACGATTCGACTTCCGAGTTTCTCTTCTTACTTCGACAGGGTGATTAAGGTTTGTACCCCCTTATCCCACTTTGGAATTCATATCATTCAGCCATCCGCATCTTCATCCTCGTCATCGGTACACTATTGTTCCTCCTCTTTTTCCTGTGCTTGTTGATCATCAACGTGACGTAGTCTGTCCTGGTTCAATTTCTACGATAATCACTATTGTCTTCTCTCTCTGTATCCGTATATATATATTTCTCTATCTTCTTTACTCCGCTGTTCCTATTCGTGTTCGTTATGCCAATAAGGCATATGACTACATACGTTAGCGTCCCTTTAAAGCGATTTCTTATCTGCGTTTGTTCCTTAAAAATTGATATCCCACCTCTACGAGGATCACGAAGACGGGCGTCCTAGGGTACGTATTGATAATGCGTACCATCCTCCGATACGCACGATGATCAGACTGCTCGATGCATTAATCGATAAAGGAGGAGGGTCTCGTGATAAGAATTGGACGATTGACGTAATTAATTGGTCATTCAGTCATTATGAGCTTTTAACGGATTTCTACCGAGGTCAAGGTAATGTTGCATGTGTCACTCCTATGCCAAGCTTATTAACATTCGTTTAATCGCGTTAGGAACCAAAGGAAAAAAAACGGAGAAATCAACGATTTATTCGGATTTAAAAAAAGGGTCACTGTCATCGACGTAGCCTGACCTCATCTTTGTAAGAATTTCCAGATCATCCTCGGAAGATAACGATTCTAGGCATCGTCACGATCATCCGCCTCATGAAAAAAATATTTCCACTGGATGAACACTCCTTCCTACGATACTCGAAGTCATCCAAATCAGCCCATCCAATGAAAATTCGTGATAACGCATGATCATCGTAACGTCGTCAACTCCTGATCAACCGTTTACTAGATCAGGCAAAAGGACCTTGGAAAATCTGTCTCACGCCAAAGAGGATTGTTCGCAGGTGACGAGGAGTTACTGACCAAAAGAGCCGGCGAGTGCGTACTACCTGGTGCGTGTCCAGCATCCTGTACCTGCGACAAGGCCACCGTCGACTGTTCCAATAAGAAACTCACGTCGATACCAAAGGACATACCGATCTATACTTCCACCTTGTAAGTTCTCGTAAAGGTCTTGAAACCGTTAACTGGTCCAGGACCAAGGGTAAAGCATTGGCCCAAAAGTGGTCCATGATCGTGCGGTACTAAACTGCATTGAGATTAACGTGGGGGAAAAGTTCATCTCGTACAGAGGAGAAAGAGTAACCATGTCCCTTTTAGGTTGTTGGGAAATAACGAGCTGGATAAGATCAGAGCGGATGGACTTTTCGAGAAGCTGCCAGAGCTACGGCATCTGGACCTCAGGAGGAACAAGATCTCACGGATCGAAGCATCTGCCTTTCAGGGAGCCCACAAACTCACTGACTTGTAAGTTACGCAATACACTGTCAATAAGATGGAATTTAGCTGTTCTTGGTAAAGAAAAAAAAAGGAAAAAAAAAGGAGGAAAATAATAAAAATAAAGGAGAGCCAATCCGTTCGAGATCCGTTATTGGGACTCGCTGAGGCGTAACGCGTTTCATTTGGTACCGGAAGGACCAGAGGCATTCCCATTCTAATGGGGATGGGTTATTGGTACCTTGGACCGTCAAGTAAATTTTCGTTAACGATGACACTAATGACACTGTCATTTACTCACTGACAGGCTCCTCTCGGAAAATAAGCTGAGGGAAGTGCACAACAAGATGTTCACGGGTTTGGCGAATTTAAAGACGCTGTAAGTAGAATTTAAAAACTCGCCTTGCTGCATTCCTCGGCATCGTAAGGAGGCCCCGCATGAATGGGGTCTCCGCGAGGTCGTAAACTCGAATATTTTCTTTTTCAAAGAAAAAAAGAAAAAAAAAGACTCAAAGTAATATAATTTACGCAGGAACCTTCATGGCAATGCCATTACTTGCGTAATGCCAGGAGCGTTCGATGATCTCGGCCATATACATACCATGTAAGTATCCAGGAATTGCAGATATCTCGGAGGCTGTTAGATATAATTCCGTAATCAGCGTGACTAATTGACTTTATCGTATGGACAGTAATATGCAGGGAAATCCACTCTCCTGTAATTGCCATCTGGCTTGGTTTGCCGAGTGGTTGAGGAAACGCGATTTGCCTGGTATTACCGGTCGCTGTCACGACCCTCCTCGATTAAAGGATGCCAATATCAAGGATATTCCCCATCACGAGTTCAAATGCAACAGTGAGTTCGTTAGGCGTACAGCTGCGTACTGAAATTACGTAAATCGAAAGTTCATAAATGCACGAAAGAAAATTCCTTTCATCCTCAGGCGACAGCGTTGGCTGCTTAGGCGACGACTACTGCCCGCCGCAGTGCAATTGCGCCGGCTCCGTCGTCAGATGTTCCCGATCGCACCTGACTGAAATTCCACGTGGAATACCGCCGGAAACCACGGAGCTTTATTTGGACTACAATGACATAAAGACCATTCAACCGGAGCGTTTGAGTCATCTTAAAATTTTGACGAGGCTGTAAGCACGCGAGACATCCTTAATCGAGAGATTAATTGAAATTTATATATTTATTAATTAACCATGCCCAATGCTAACGGTGACCATCGATTTTTCAGAGACTTGAGTAACAATCAAATTGGAATGCTGTCAAACGACACCTTTCGAAATCTCACGAGATTGTCTCATCTGTAAGTATCATGATATTCGTCATGAGGATACGGAGCCCAAAGAGTTAACTGCGTGGACCCTTTCTATTTTCAGGATCATCAATTACAACAAGCTACAGTGCGTACAGAGGAATGCGTTGGCTGGCCTGAAATCTCTACGAATTATGTGAGTGGTCCCCGTCTTCTCTATTGGTATTTTGAAAATTCGTTAATTAATGAACGCTCCTACATAACCACTGGTACGATCCATAGATCCCTGCACGGCAACGACATATCGTTGATCCCGGAAGGTGCCTTCGAGGATCTGAAATCCATCACGAATCTGTAAGTATATCGCGAGAGATAAAATTTCTTAATTTGAAAAATCGTTGAATGAATATTTAAAACTTTACAGAGCACTTGGATCCAACCCGCTATATTGCGACTGCAACATGCGCTGGTTAGCCGAATGGGTAAAGAAGGATTTTATAGAGCCTGGTATAGCAAGGTGCATGGAGCCGCCGTCGATGAAGGATAAAATATTATTAACGACACAGGCGAGCGCCTTTCAGTGCAGAAGTAAGCATTTACATAAAGGCATTCCGGTTCCTCGTCATTAATCATTATCATTCTCATTGTCGCAACGCTGTAAGATCATTCGCAAAAGCACTTGTCATTCGATGAAAATTAAGGGCAATGTCCTCGATCATTTTTAATTTTCGAATTAAGCGCGTTTGTCCTTTTTAGTTCGTTGTTTTAACCCACGTCTTTAGAACGGCACTAAAATTGCTCATTAATCGTAGACCTTTCTTCCGCTCAGCCAAACAGCAGCCAGCCGAGGTCCTGGCAAAGTGCGACGTGTGCTACACCGTCCCCTGTCAAAACGGAGGAATTTGCGAGACGTTACCCGAGCGACAATTTCGTTGCAAGTGCGCGCCAGGATATCACGGAGACAGGTGCCAAAATAAAATTGACGCGTGTTTTGGAAATCCTTGCTGGAACGCCGGAACTTGCAAAGTACTGGAGGAAGGAAGATTTGGGTAGATATCACCAATCGTCAGATCCGTTCGTCATTAGATCCTATATAGATTTACTGATTGGCAGCATCGGAATTAATGTTGAAAGCGTATTACGAAAAATTGGCACGATTACCACACTGTATATTATTTATTTTTAAGTATTACGTCCGAGTGACCATTCAAAATTGTCTCTCCTTTCGCGCGCAACTTCAAAAAAAATTATCTAGCGGAGAGCGATTAATTCTATTGATCTAGTTTTATAATGAGAGTCGCGAACGGTTTTGCTGGGTTTGGCGGAAATTCCGCGATCCAATATCAGGCTCAATGTCTCGATTGACGTTCAGTCGGTGTGTGACAGTTGCCACTGCGCCCCCGGCTACGAGGGCTCCAGATGCGAGAACAACGTGGACGACTGCGCGGAGAATAAATGCGCCAACAACGCGACCTGCGTCGACCTCGTCGAGGCCTATCGGTGCGAATGCGCCCCCGGATTCATGGGAGAATATTGCGGGGCGAAAATACCCTTTTGCACAAAAGGACACGACCCCTGTGAGAACGGTGGACGTTGCGTCGACCACCAGACCCACTACAGCTGCGAGTGCCCACTCGGCTTCGCAGGTCTCAACTGTTCCACCAACCTGGATGACTGCGTTGATCATTTGTGCCAGGTTGGGATGAGCTTGCTCTGTAATCCTCATTTCTCCTGGTCTCGATAATTCAAATCTCTCATCGTCTTCTTTACTCCTAGAACGGTGCTACTTGCATCGACGGCATAAATGACTACGAGTGTAAATGCGCGGCCGAGTTCACGGGAAGGTATTGCGAAGGGGCACCATCCACAGCCATGCTATATCCTCAGACTAGTCCGTGCGCCCACCACGACTGTCAACATGGCGCCTGCTTCCAACCATCCCCTGCCTCTGCTGCTGATTATCTTTGCCAGTGCCACCCCGGCTATACCGGTATGTACGATTAAATGCAGAGTATCGAAGACTGTCTTTTTCATCTGTGGTCCTTCGATCAATCCCTGATCCGTTATAATTATCAGGAAAACGATGCGAGTACCTGACGAGTCTGAGCTTCGTGGACAACAGCTCGCTGGTCGAGCTGGAGCCGCTTCGCACTAGGCCCGAGGCCAACGTGACTATAGTATTCGCAACCAGCCAGGAGAACGGGATTCTTCTGTACGATGGGAACGATGGAGAACATATTGCCGTCGAGCTTTACAATGGACGGGTCAGGGTGTCTTATGATGTTGGTAACTACCCCACTTCGACGATGTACAGCTACGAGATGGTCTCTGATGGTAAACCCCACATGGCTGAGTTAATCGCGATTAAGAAGAACTTTACCATGAGGGTGGACCGTGGTCATGCGAGGAGCATCATCAACGAAGGACCCAGGGAGTATCTCAAGCTCACCACACAGATGTACGTCGGTGGAGTGCCACCCGACGTGGCTAGCGTGGCTTTCACGCAATTTCATCTTCGTAATGTCACCAGCTTCCAAGGTACGACTTTTTTTTGTTCTATTTTCAAAAGTCCTACGACCACTCATAATTACGTTATTGACAAACAGGATGTATATCTGGAATGTGGATCAATCACAAGCTCGTAGACTTCAACAATGCTGCGAGAAGACATCATGTCTCACCAGGATGTACTCTTGGCGAGGAGGAAGCTGACGAAGCCGGAAGAGACATCGTCGAAGCTGAAGGCGCTAGTAATGTCGGTAGCAGCGAGGAATCCATGCCACAGGAACACCTTGCCCATGAACATTCTGGTGAGTGGCTGGTCCTTCTTCAACAAATTAATAATCGTCGATGATTCTGAATCTACAAATATTTTTTTCAGACGTGGCTATTTCGGTACCAGGACTCGGAAGTGTGTCAGATCCATGTCAGGATCATGATTGTAGGAAAGAATCGCAGTGCGTACCATCGCCGTATGGAAATGGCTACTCGTGTCGGTGTCAAACCGGCTGGCAGGGTCAATTTTGTGAAAAAGGTTGTCTATGATTACCAGAATTGATAATGAATCCATTACTGGTACACTCTGATATTCATACCATGTTTTTCTTCTCTACTTCAGCGCCATCCTGTCGCAAGGAACACACTCGCGAGTTCTATACCGAAAACGGATGCCGCAGTCGACGTCCAGTTAAACTGGCGAAATGTTGGGGTAGTTGTGCCAATTCCTGTTGTCTACCGCGTAAGACCAAACGACGCAAGGTAAAAGGGAACTTTCATTTAAAATGTCTGTCGACGTTCACTCAAAAGAGTCTATCGAATGATGCAATGACTTTCAGGTCCGTCTAATGTGCAACGACGGCACGCGATACACGAAGGACGTGGACCTGGTGCGCAAGTGCACGTGCACACGCAAGTGCTACTAGGAAGCCAACGCACACTTCACGCGCTATAACCTCAAAGGCAGAATACGTTGAAAAATAATCCAGAAATCTTATGCAACATTATGCCGAAATTCAAAAGGGACGATTCAACATTCTAGAGATGAAAGAGCGTCGTCTCGACGTCTTAGTGGTACCCCGAGAATGGCGCGTGCCTACAGCGCCACAACGAGTGAGTGACGAAGTGCGTGGCTAAACTAGATGGACACACACAGCTGGCTCAGTGTGATATGTATTATTAAAATATTATACATAAGCGAAAAACTATCTCGATATTGGCTAGCTATACATAGTGGATATTCGTCTATGATCAATCTACCTGTAAAGATGGACTTAAAGGAAGTCATCTGCGAACCGAAACTACGTATAGATATATTACACGAGCATCTACGCGCAGCAGACATGTAACTCAGCCTCGTATGCCTAGAGCCGTATCTCGCGGCAGCTGGAAGTCAGGAATTTTTTTTTTTTTCTTTATCCAATCAACAAAATTACTCAATCACACGTGAATTTATGTAAAGCATGAAGAAACGTCTTTTCTATACTTGCAATTGCCATCAGGGACGTTATTTCATGCTGGCGACTTTTGATCTAGCGTATTTCATGAATAAGCTATCGTTGCTTTTTCTTCTCTTACGTTGTGTCCGATCTTGGATTCTCAATGAAAATTCTCACGTCTTGGAGTTCGTGAATTTTTCTCAATTGCGCTGCAGTGCTGTCCGCCACTACTTTTGCGCGATATTGTCGCTTCTCCGTTCGACGACGTATTTTCAAATAGCAAAATAATTTCGTTATCACGTAGAACAAAGCGAGGTACAGATGTATATTACGCGGACAGGGACGCGAGACCTCTGTGTATATTTAATCCAATGATCCAAACTAGGAATTAAATGCAATTTAACCGTATTTCGCGCTGATAATTACCTCGCGTCTGGTAACAGTGAAATTTAATTGAATTTGCAAATACAACGTTCGCCAATAAATTGTATGCATTGAATAAATCTTTCCAATTGATTCGTAATCGAAACGAATTTTCGTTCGACAAAAATCTCTCCGTGTGCATTGTAAACAAGGCAGCAGTGGGAATGCAGCATAATTTTTGAAAATTCACGAAGAGCCAGAGTATCCAAAAATATTGCGGAGCAACGCTTCTAAACATGATGATCGTCACATTGAATTCAAACTGATCCCATAAACTCGACTTACGAGCCACGAGACGAATAACTTGTCAATTTCCGTGAAGCGTCAAATTCAAAAATCACGTTCGCGATCGTACTAAAGAGAAACGAACAGTCAATGCTTCGTATCCCTGTAGCAGCTGATAAAAGATAATGTAGATAAAACAAAGTTAATCTAAAATCTTCATATTTACTTTATACGATGCATCCTCACGTTTTTCAGAGATAGTTTTTCAAATTTGAATATGAAGCGAATCCTTGCCGATTTTTAAGTTACATTATCCTTGTCGCAGCTATCGTTTAACCGATAAGGACTACTTTGCAGACCTGGTGAAAACTGCGTGCGGAAAGTGAAATTAATCGGTGTAATAATTTATTTATAGAGTAGACATAAGTCGCTTGCAATCTCGTGGCTTGCCATCGAATATACGTGGAACTCGTTAATCGATCGTCCCGACGATAACGTTCGTTGAAAATTCGATTTTAGACGGTCCCCGCGAACCTATACGAGCCCGTATAATTAGTACCTACTAGGAAACCTAATTATCCACTGCCAATATTTAACGTTTATTTATTTAAATTCAAGATGTTTATGGCCCACGGGCGAGTTCTATACTAATTCTACGTTTATTCTTCGAACTGCATACTCTATATTGTTTACGGCTAATTTTTTTATATGCCTGTACCTTTCTCCAAGCATTTATCATTGTGCCAGTTTTTTTACTCCTTTTTCTCCTGCTCTCAGAGTTAACCCGTCCCAAAACCTATCGCTTGAATATCCGAGGCATTAAATGGCTCGAATATACTCTCCATTCCGAATCCTCCCCCCACCAAAAAAAAAGCTAATATCGCGAAATCCCTGAATGGCAGATAATAAACGTAAATAGATATAATACAAAAGAGCGTGGGAAAATAATGAGCCTACGAAAGGCAGTACTCATAAGTACCGCTGCATTTAACATCCATAAAACAAAAATACCCTACATCCTAATGAAAGTGACGAAGGGGGAACAAAAAAAATCTGCCCCACTATTTCTCTAGCCCACCTCGTCGACTAAATTAATAATAGGTGTACAATAATAACGTCACGCATAAGTTATATAATAATATAATTTCATAGTATTAGTAGTTACATAAGTTTGGCCCACCCGTTCTTTTTACAACTTTGTAAGCCGTCATTAGTACCTAAGTTGAGTATATGGGAAATTATCGTTAACAAGAGGGGAAAAAAGGAAATGGAGAAAATCGAAGAAAAGAACAAGCGTATCCTGTTATTCAACTACGATGAATCTTAAGCTTAATAGAAAAATTTATACACTATTCAGTAACACGTGACACTCGCCAAACAAATATATATATGTATACAAAAACAAATGCCGGTAATACAGATTAGTCAATGGTAGCCAATCTAAAGTTTCTGTCCATGCGATAAAAATTTCTTCTTTACCGACAGACAGATGGCAACGAAACAAGAAGAAACAGATGCAAACAAATGAAAAATGTAAAAAGCAAAAGAGTATCGTACGCAACGCGAAACTCCAAATTTGCAAAAAAAATCGTACGTTCCAAGTGTTATCTCTTATCTGTATAACCGAGTTAACGTTTGAGACGAGATTAATCATCTTTTGGTAATGGTACAGCCTTGGTGGGTACAGTGCATGGCGTCTTTGTGGACAATAATTAAGGGGAAGCGAGAGTACGTAATGCCGAGAAGAGTGTCGTGTACCACTTGAGCTCAATAAATTGTCAATAACAATTTTTGAAAAAAAAATGACGCAACATATTCCATGTGTATAAAATTATTCGGCGTACGTAACAATTTAAAAAAAAAATGTATGTAACAAATTAGTCTTGTGACATTTTTAATGGCCGTGAGTCACCGTGAGTGATCGAAGACCATCCGGAAACTACCGAAGATCGTTATCCAATGCACGAGACCTCGATTGATCGTGGGATGAATTGAAAAAAATTATTAAAAAAATGAAATGAAACTTTAAAGTGACAGAGGATATAAACTGTTCACTGATAATGGTGTCTGTACGTATTAAAGTGCTCGAATGAATTTTTGTTTTCGATTGTGTATAAAAAAAATTTTTTCGTGCATCGACACTCTTTTCTAATGTACACGCAAGCCAGTACCTTTACAAATTCCAAAACTATCATCGGTAATATTGCGAATGTTATTCAATTTTCAAAGGTACTGAACGCTGCACATTAAGGTTCAGCTAATCGATAAGTTCAGGACGAGCGTGTAATTGCAGGTATAAAAGTTTGAGAGCGCGAGCGAGAATGAAAGATAATAAGAGTGCGTGTGTCCTTGTGCGTTTAGATGGAATAAAAAGGGGGTGAAAAAAATAGAGAGAGAACGAGTGTGTATGTGTAAGCGAATGAGGTTTGAGAACAAATGTGTTTAGCACGACGCACTTTTTACCAAATAAACAATGGAATACTGCATGCCTAGGAATACTATTAGCTATACGTATATATATATAAATTATTATATGAAAATCTATATATATATATGTAGGCATTAAATTAGGAATTAGCGTGGAAAACAAAATGTCTATGTTTATATAATGTAATAAATCCTCGAAATATGAATGCTATTAAATAAATGTATGAAAAGTTTTTCGTCTCCTTCTTGCAAATTGATAACAGATCATGACGTAAATGAGTTCCTTATAACTTTTTACCATTCAGCATTGGTATTAACGTTTTGCTTTACACGTTTTTACAAATTAATTTAGCTGCATCCCACCTCTCTACCAATCTGCCCTTTGTAAATATTGGAGCAAGCCGCTTGACCCATACAGATGCAACTTATGCATTGGCTGTTGCAAGAAAATAAAATTTTGGGAATGCGGAACTTCGCAGCAATTCCCGTGTATGAAAATTTTGTCTGTCATATGTTTAACAATACGAATATGAAACTTACGTTATTCGCGCACCTTCTGATCCCTCGACAACGTAGAGAATTTTAACCCAAGGTACCCTGGGATGCTGCTGCGAATTTAGGGGGACATTCTATGTCATTTGTTCAAGTTTGATCCTTCGTTTTCACAGCTCGGAAAAATACAAAATTTTGTTTATTTAGTCGGTATCGTTAGCACTCTGAACAGTCTTAAATGCGTGATTCATACTATTCCCGTTATCGAGTTATAACCTGTAATCGAATTTTCGAAGTCTATGCATACGGACGAATAACAATTGAATTATCACACGCACAATTTCGCTGTTTATTATTTATTTATGTTACCCGTTGACACCATCTTGCGGACCGTTCGTAACACTGGGATTCGAGTCGGTAACTAGATTGACGTGTGTCCGCGAACTAAAGTTCACTGCTCGCTTATCACGAAACCCGATAAGACACCTGACTTATTTATCTTCAGTCAACGTACTTACCAAGATTTCATGACACTAGCGCCTCTACCGATACTACATTCTACGTAGCCGCGCACATAAAATGCTGCCATCTAGCACAAGCGTCCTAGTACTACAGTACAGTAACTTAGAGAAGGACGTGAGATACATTTAACATGGAAGAGCAAGAAAGAGACAGAAAGTTCTATGAAGTATCGAATGAGCGTCTAACTACACTAGAGCAAGAGAGAAAGAGAGAGTGAGTGAGTAGGTGAGTGGGAAAATGGACGAATCACGGGTCCTCCTCAGGCAGGCGCCTCTCGCTGGACCTCCCGAAGGCTGGAGAGATTCAAACACAAATTCTAACGCGAACTCAGAGCCACGCGAGTGGCCGCGCGATGCACTCCGAACGTTTGAACTGTGAAAAAGTGTGAGGCGCCATGTGCACCGAAGGAGTTATTATTTCTACTGGGAAATCAACCACCATCTTACCTTTGCTACTTATTATAGGAATCGTTATCACGTGCGGTGAGTGAAAATTGAACATACATATTATTATCATTAAGAGCTTTTATCAAGTGCCAATTAACTGCAATGCCAAAAGTATTTTAATAAACCAATTGACTCACCGAGTAACTAACTTGTCAGGAGAAGCACGGTAAACGTAAGGCAGTTCCTTTTTTTTTCGAAAGTCTTTCGAATGTCTGGAGTCTCGACAATCAAGCTAGACTAACAGTATACAAAAGATATACCTACATGGAGACTTTCGAAGTTACACTTCAAGTTGCACGAGGAACTTTAAAAATCTCTGGGACGAGTTCAGCGTCCCAGAGAAACGTCTTAACGTTAATATTGCCGTACAGTTGTTTCATGCCGGAGCAAGGAATTGTGGGTACGTGACATGAATATTTTTAGATAATTTCATAAACTGTTTCAAAGATCTTGAATTTTGAAGGAACGTCCTTTTTCAAAATGGGAATTAATCGAATATTAAATATCGTATAATAACAAGCAGGCCGTCTTTTTCAATTGCAAATATTCTGGCAATCGATGAACTCATATACTTCGACCCCTTAGTTACAGCTGAATGCATCGAGTTCAAGGGTTCAAAGGTTACTCATAAGATTCTGCTACCTAAAATATTCATACTTCATACTGGAAGACCTTATGCCTTTCAAGTCCTTTTATATTTTCTCCTTTTATTTTCTTACCTCGATCAACAATTTTCTCATTACTACGCTAACAGTTTTATCAAATATCCGAATATCAAAAGAATTCACTTCCCTCACTTTTCATTAATGCAAGACAAAATACTCCATCACGCATATAGCTGTTATCATCCTTATCACTACCGCACGTTTCCTTATGAGAATATTAATCGAACCATTCATCTTACGAGATGAACGATAACCTAGAATCGACCGTAATTATCCATAAAATTAGTCGAATGGTCAATCACCCCTTAGAAAATGATTAAATCCGACTGCAATTATCGAATCTACTTACGTACCCCCGTTATACACAGTTAAAAAGGAATACATAGTATCATATATATATTTCTTACTGATCTCTATAAATCGATTATAACACAGATGAAATACCGATCAAGTCCAGACACCATACGTCCGCATGTCCGTCGCATTACACAACACTTTCGTGATCAATGACTTACAATTACAAGCAATACTATGGACCAATAAATCATTTAACGCTAGTTACACGTTTACGTGACACAAATTCCCAATCGAAAGCCCCGTGTCAACCGTGGACTTTTGATTTAGAGGCTGGGACAGTTTCCATTGCTGTCACCGTATGCATATATAAGATATGGTATACAGTATGTGCATCTATCGTCTACCCAAGAACAGTTGAGCCTCAGCATCACTCAATATACACCATGACAAACTTATAGGGACTTCCTAAATCCAATCGTCAACTAATACGGCAAATACAGTGGGCGCGAGTAAATAACCATATATGTACCTACGCAATATAAAGATCACACATGATACTTTATTAACCACTCAAATCGCAAATGTACTTACGCGAAGCCTATAAATACTTCTAATATATATAAAATCCAAAGTACTTATCTGTCCCATGTGAAATTTGCATATGACGCAACATACGTACAGAAAATTAGAAACCAATATAATTTGTCAAAAATTTAAAGTCGTGTCCCATCCGCACTATCGTTCTTTCGACCTGTAGAACAGCAGTCGTCTTATTGTTCCGTCAGTCAACGTGATCAATTTTGCGCAATTCGTCACTGGAGAAAGTCAAGCAACGCGCGTTATTGCAGGAGACGATGGGATACATATTCAAAATTCGATCCAATAACGTCCGGCACTGTTGGGTCCTGTGATAGCGGTCGTATTTGAAATTCGAGAGTAGGGTACATACATAGATCTATGTAATACAGCTTCCGTATATAGTATAGCATATAGGATATATGTATTACTGAGAAATTGGAATATTCGCGATGCCACTCAGTCTCGATGAGAGACCATGGACCTTTGAGAAAGTGCCTGAAGTTCTGGATGGCAGTGGCATGTATGTACATATGTCTTGAAGTACGTTAATGTACTTAAGAGCTTATGGTATATATTGGTAGATAGGTATAGATATATAGGAATAAATTATAGCTATACATATATATAGGAATCAAATATCTTGATACGTATGTCACATTTATATGGGTAAGGTATCAGATATTTGTGACCCTTGACATTGGATTCGATTCCAGTGTGTGGTTAACGTATTCCTAGATATTTATCAGTACGAAATTACTGTTATGAATACAACTATCCAATTAATGTCCCTTTTGGTGGCTACTGTGGAACCACTTCACCTCCGGTAGATTAATCGATAGGACTGATCGTTTGAAAATCACTAGGGAGCTGGGGATTATAGGGGAGGGTACACTCGAGAGAAATGATATCGCTTCATGGGTGGGAATTGAGAGCGGTCGTATTTAAAATTAATAATTTTGTATTCACATGGCATATTTGACACACACTCTTTTTTTCTCTATTTGCTTTCTTACGTATACGTATAGAGTATTCGTAGTATATATGAATGTGGAGTAATATGAATTGCAGTATGTAAGGTAAATTAGTAACAGTAATTAAAAAAAAAACCTTTAAGAAAACCCTACCGTGAATGGGCAACAGTTTTAAAATCACTATATATAGATATAAGTAAACGCAACCATTTACTAGGGTCTGTCCATTCAGGGGCGGAGTCACCCTATGTATTAGTATTTTTGGAAAGTTGTGTATTAGAGGATTTTCAAAATTGAAAAACGATTTAATATTTTCTTTTTAATTTGAAATTATTTTATTTCAGGGTAATAATAAATACATATTTTTGTCTTAGAATGTCTCTAGTGACGTGTGCTTCGAACATAACCGATAGAGATCTGTTCGACGACCTTTGACCCTTTGGATTTGGTATCTAAACTGCATCGATGATTTATAAAATGGGATAGGCCAGGCATTCTTGGCAATTGATCGGTACAGCCTCCTGATATGTTAATGTATAACAGACGTATATGAGGTATACGTGATTGAAACAATCGTGCGCGTCACACATGACACGTAAATCCAATGACAAATGTCTCATCTTAAATCCTATACAGGAACCTCACACGGATTCTGCGTAGCCCTTGGAATTAGCATTGTAAATGAGAAACTGCTGTCATCGACGTCCCATCTCTTGTAATTGTCTTTCCGTCGATCAGCCTGCGCTCTTTGTAGTCAGCCAACGCCGAACTACCGATACATCCTTAGAATCCCAGGAGATGCCGGTCCAGCCCTTTGCGTGCCACGGTGAAACCTAAACACCCATGTATGAATTAACGGGATGGATTGTGGAAATTTAGAAAACCGAGTACTTTCTGATAAGAGATGGTAATGTGTATGAAGTTATTAAAAATCTGCCAACAGCAATTTGTAGACACTCTGTGCACAGTGTATATACGTATATAACCAATGGTCTACTCTAACGAAAAAAAGTGATTCAAACTGAAATTTATCAATGATCAATATACGTAATTAATATAAGAATAATATTAACTATATGAAAATATTCTGTCGCTACACTTTTCTCCTTTCTTTCGATGCAGGTCACAGATCCACAAAAAACACGCCGTGTAAGATTAATTTAACGATAAGCCGCCATTTGCATACTATTTTGGTAAGACGTTTGATTGCACGGTGTAACTGTCACTCTGCGCTCGAACAGAAATTTGTCCGTTCTTCCGACGGAGTGGAATTTCTAGAATTTATCTTTAAAAAATATATTGTTCACCTATTACGTAATTGCCGTATCAGAATTGTCAAACATTTAAGATTTTTAAGCTCGTATCTATAGGACTCGTAACAGGGTAAAAAGTAAGATGTCGCCACCGGCGGGACAATTCGATATTAAAGTTTCCGCGGCGTATACCATGGGTTATGTGTACGAGACGCGAACAGGAAGGTAGTAACAAGCAGGAACGGGGTCGCTGCTGTAGTTCATACGTCAGTATTAGACATCCTTGATGGAAAAGTTCCATTATATTGTCTGGTCGTTGTCCAGGAAGATGAATGTAAAGTGTTTAGCTTAATAAAGGCTGGACCTAACCTGTGCACTGCATTAGGTACCGAGGATCTTAGTGCGAAAGGATTATCAGCACAATGGCAGTTGACAAAGCTGTTCCTTGTTTGGTAACTGTATAATACGTATATGTATATATAGCATTTGCCATTAAATTAGGTTAGGTCTGCCGTTAGGTATGGCTGTAACGCATTTGCGTCGATTACGTCGTCTTGATTGCATTCGGATCGTTTTAGTTCACGGCATGCCTCTTATATATAGAGTTAGGAATAAAGAGAGAGAACGAATGAGAATGTGGGAGTGGAAATGGCCGAAGTGCCACAGCTAGGCTTACCGAGAATCAAGAGTGCATTCGTCGCGTGCATCTACTGGTTAAAGTAGATGGGTGCAGGGCACCGATGCACTGGCGAATAGTACGGATAGCATAATCGCACGTCATGCTGTACTTTAGATTTGTGTGTATGAGGATTTGAAAAGAAAATAGACTTCCATTCGGCCTACTTTTGTTAATTAAAATCCATGGGAAATTTCTATTCTACACACAATGAACAATTTAACGAGTTATTTGCCGCTGCGCGGAAATTATTCTTTTATCCTGGAATTATTATCGCGATCATTTAAAAACTTTTTGTTTTCCTTGCATTGTTATTTTTATTTTTCAAATTTAATCCCACTCTTAAAATCTTGCCGCGTTTTCCTTTCATCGACGACTCGTCCACTTGGTTTAACCCCTCATTTGAATACGAATAAATAAATGGTACGATCTCTATCAGTATGGTGAAAGAATTTTGAAGTATTTTTTTACATGAAATTTCGCACCGTATACCCTTTCATAACGAAAAGTCGCGAATGATTGTTTTCGGTTTTCTGCGATATTAATCAGTCCCGTAATGTGTGTGAATCTGATATTTTTGACAGCTAGAATTATCGGCGACATGACAGATATTGACAAATGCCAAATAAATAAAAATTTGTGGCTGGAGACAGTTTCAGTTACATCGGTGGGAGTCAGTGTTAGGGTAAGAAGATTAGTGGTTTAATTTATTGATGAAAAATGAATTAAATTCAAATGAGGAAGAAGCTATTTTTGATTTTGAAAGACAGCAGTTAATTTTAGAAAATTTTTTTTGACATTCAAGAGAGACACGATTCATATACGAGGGTGGATTGATAAGTTTCCGGCCTGACTAAGAAAAACAAGGTTATTTAAAATTTTTTTTTTTTAT
>JAYRCB010000291.1:104167-162200 GCA_036026315.1 Trachelus stipa | reverse complement strand
GCGTGTTGTTCTAGTATATATATATATATACTAGAACTAGAACAACACGCGCCCCACAAGAGACAGCAGCGCTTCAATGAATATATATATATATATATATATATATATATGCATATATTTATAATTGCACTTTTAGTTCACACGTTGGCGTTATATTATACTTTGACTGACTTGCGGCTGCTAACTGCTTGAAAGTCAGACTTAACTAAACTTAAATTATTTTCTACAAGTTTATACGAGAACGCGAGTCTGGAACGAAAATAAAGTGAAAATTTATCTCGTTAGCATGAACTACGTTCTATGCAACCTAGACAATTTTGAAATTTTACTTATATATATCTATATACAACCTTCAGCTAAACTGTAGCAAGTTGCTAATTTATACATAAACGTCCTAACGGGCAGCATCCCTTCTGCAAAGGGGTTGACTCCATTTGATTAGCACGGGACCGCGAGCGAGTTAACAAAATAGCAAAGGCGCCATCTCACCGCGAAACTAATTAACACGAAACCTGAATTCCCAAATGGTAAAATCGTCCAGACACAAAATCCAAATTGAGATACTCCTGATACGTTTATAAGAAAACTAATATGAAATTCTTAATCGACGACACTTTCTACGCGAGTAAATTTTTTCATTGTGAAATACAAATGCTGATCAACTTTTTTACTTCCGGTGGAACGTTATCGCGAAAAGTTTCTGCGCTATGGAAACGACTCTTTGGATAATTTAAATTATCAATTTCAAGATGGAGGCTGGAACGAAGTGTCCGAGTCAGTATATAGAAACCGCCTTAAGGCGAGCCTTAAAAATGATCCACAGTAACATAAAGTGTAATTTTTTAAATTTTTATGTAAAACAGTACAGGCTTACCAATAGGGCGAATACATAAAAAATATTTATTACTCGAAATCATTTTTCTTTATATCCTATACTAGTCTAGGGTATAGTGGTCCTTTGAAAATTAACTTTTCATAGTTCTGCATTAACTGGGTTCCGATAATGGAGTCTCGTTCGATAATCCAGTTGGTCGCTCGACGCCGTTACATTGAAAACGAACATTTTTCTTCCACCCAATAATGCCACCGTTGCATTACCTATACCTGCCCTGACTCTGTCGCCATATACCACCGCATAAATGAATAATACTGGAATCCACACAGTGATTTTTTCGAACGGCAAAATTTCGGTCGATTACAATGGAACCCTCGTAGGGTTGTACGAGAAAGGTAAAATAAAAAAAAATTCGCATAAAGGAAATAAAAAAAATTAATTGAAGCATTGTGTTTTTAATTTATTGAAGAGTGGACACTGTAATTATTTAGATTGGCAGAATTGCGAGTTGATGGATAAAAAAAGATATTTTTAAAACGACTGTTGGTATTGAAAATATGGAAAAATATTGAAAAACGGCAGACAGGATATAACGTAGCTTACAAGGCGGAGGTAGATAATGAAAATCCAATTTTGGGCCCTTTCACGATTGGATTTGCAATCCTGCAGATTTTATGCGGATGCATCCATTCCCCTTTAGCTTATCCCGACTGAGAAGCTTTTCGATATTTTATTTGACGCAGGTCTACCAACCAACAGAATTTCATTGAATGTAATTCATTTAATCGATATTCCATATACAATTTCGTATCCATTACTTTTCTTGATTGGATTGAATTTTGTAAGAATTCCAAAATTCATTTTACTGCACGACAAGATAACTTTTTTTTTATTTTGATATTTATTCTAATCGGTACACCTTATCTAACATAAATATACCCTGGAGTAAATTAAAGTTTGACTTTTGACTCAGCACAGTTTATCTTCTCTGCTACGCGAGATGAACAGGCTCGACAACCCCAGGGAAACGAAAGAAGCTTCCTAGATGAAAACTTTTACTTTAGTGGAACGTCGACTGGTAGCGAACATAGAAGTTTTCCTGTTTGTTAACCAGCAGCTTGTCGTAATTTCGAATTCGAATTCATGAAAACTTTTAAATCGAGAAGTCATTCGTTCCGATAATCAAAAAGTCGAGGACGTCCTTTCCAGGCATTCGACGTCTTCCACCTTAAAGTTAAATAGACCGAGAGATAAGATATATTAAATTGTATAGCCCGAAAGTATTCTTTTGAAAACTCGAAAGAGACATCTGTCGAATAAAGAAAATAAAAAAAAACCATTAATAAAATGAAAAAGGAAAAATGAAAAAAATTCACGTAACTCGTTGAAACTGCAGAAAAAAAATTCTCTCCATATTCACAGGACTCTGCCAAAATGCCGAACCCTTCAGGAGCATCGAGAGGAAATCCATATCAAGGATGGACGAGGATTACGTAACCGAAGCAAATCGAAAATTATTCAAGTAAAAATCCAAATTATACAATCTTATTGAACATCGTACACGATCGATAATTTAATATCAGAATTAAAAATTTTTTCGAAATAAGAAATTTGCATAGTATTCAATAATCTTATCCTACACACAAATAATCTTATCCACTTAAGAATTTCGTATATGCATTTCACGAATCTCTACGGCGATATATTTTACTATTCAGTTTTGCGTGAAAGAAACGCTTTGTTGTCCATTAGCTGGGATGCTGCTCCTATGGGAGAGAAGATGCTCAATGAGAGTAAAGGAACCCTCTTAGCCGGGAGCACGGTCGAAGCGAAAACGGAAGTGGTGCCTTGGGGAAACAGTAACAAGGACGTCATTTCTCTGGTGTCCCAAACTACAGTAGGGTCTACAAGTTATCATCCGCGTAATGTCAGTGAGTGTTAAATTCTAAGTATCCACCCCTATAGATAGAAATGGTAACGATGATTGTCTCTTACTAATTTACAAGTCCAACAAAACGTTATTTATTGCATGTTTTATTAAATGGGTTATACCTTGCAAAACCATAAATTTGCAAGCGCGGTTACTTCGTTTCACTTCAGATTTCAAATTTATCTCGAACAGTCATTTACATTTTATGTACACCGAGGCATATCTTCCAGCCTGAATAGCACCCAAGATATAAGGTACACCCGATATAACCCCAATGTACATTACTATGCACTGTTCCGCTTGCAATGCGCCCTTTTCGGGGCACTAAGTGAGTTTTCTGTTATTATGAATATTTAGCTGAATAAATGTTCGCGAAACTAGAATGAACAGTGGATATTTGGTCGTAGGATATTTGCACGGTGATATTAGGATTTCGAATGAAGATGTATGTACAGATATATGAGAGAGGTTTATTTCGGTGAGTATGCCTTTAAAATTTGCATAACATTTACAGCGACGATCTCTGAGTCCGGACGTCGAAAAGATGGCCGACGGGGTTCCCACAAGAAGCGTCGACGTAACAAGGAGTTAAGACGGAAGGGTTCTCGCTCTCGTGAAAACGAGCCTGAAGTTCAGGCTGAGATTCTCAGGTCGAGCAAGAGGAACGAGTCCAACGTCGCGTTAAATGAAATAAAGAGACGGGTGGAGGGTCGCGGTAGAAAAGGTCAGGGCAAATATAAACTCGGTAACCGAGGTCGGCAAAAAACAAGAATACGCACTGGATCGAAGGAGAGTGGAGGAAAGTTTGGAAATGCGAAAATGCAAATGGAGCGCAGGAGGAGAAATCGCGAGAGGAGACGCAGACGAAGGGAAAGAAAGTTTAGGGAAAATAAAACGTTACGTGGGATGAAGAATACCCAGGTCGACCATCCTGCACCCGCTGCACTTTTACTGGGAAAAGACGGTGGCACTGGTTGGGATGAAGATCTCGCAAATATCAATAAATCCGATGCTAGGAACAAATCGATAGACTGGAAAGTCCCAAGTAGTACTTTGAATTCGACAAGTTCAGTGATCGAACTTGAATTACCAAGCCCGGGTACGGGAGCACCGTCAACACCTCGTAAAACGATATTTCCTATGGATGAGGTAGATGAAACCGTGGAGAAGGAATGGTCCAAAGAAGTTCGAAAAGACATTAGCAAAAGCGACACCAGGATGCAGGATCCGTACGAAGATCAAATTAATATAGAAGAGTCTGCAAGGGCGTTCAAGAAAAGATTAGAAGGACTGGAAGGCGCCAGATTCGACGCTGATAAGATGTTGGGTTACTCCAGGTCGGAGAATGACCTTCCAAACCTCGACCTGGGACAGGATGTCCTGGCTAAGTCTCTCAAGGACTACAATAATTACATAACCTCAAAGTTAGAAGCAGCTAAGCTAGCTGAGATGCAATACAAAGAAGACGGGGTCTTTGATCCTGATCAGAATGGAACTGGTCTCATGGCTGATACTCCGCTCAGTGCGGTATCCTTTATTCGAGATATACCCAGGGCACCCATCCTCGTTCAGGATGAACCCACGACGACTACGTCTTCCGACGCTGAAAATTTACACGGGGATCTGTCTTGCATAAATGGTACTTTTCTACCAGCACCACTAGCCTGGCACGCACTGATCAAATATGTTAAGTGAGTAGTGGCCTCATGAATAATTCAATCCGTAACTACCAATCCGAACTCATCCATTTGATGTATGGGATTGACGCTCCTCCTAAAAATCGTCTTACCTTAACCTATCAGGCAAGCTTGCCATCCAATTGGTTGGATCCTTCATAAAATAATATTAGTTCACGTTATCATATAAGTCTCTAATCCAATCATGCCAGTGTGATAACAGTTCAATATTTCTAAGGTCCTCAATCCCAGGACACGAGTACCTGGAGGCAGATTACGAATGCACGCCAGGATTCTACATGGTGAGCCAGAATAGCAGGCTGCTCTGTAAAAATCGACAATGGATCGGCCGATTACCGAAGTGTAAAATACGTCAGAGTCCTGGAAATGTCTGCGCTGATTCGTCCTGCGATCAAGTTTGTAAGGAGGTCGATGGGATTGCCCAATGTTCATGTTACAAAGGATTCCGATTGGAGGATGAAAGATGCATCGGTAAATATATATGATTCTGATGGAAGCATCATTTCAATGAATTCAATATTGCTAAATATAATATCTTATCCTGTGAACTTGTAGACGTGAACGAGTGCGAGGATAACAATGGCGCCTGTGAATACAAGTGTATCAACACGCCTGGTTCATATCGATGCGAATGTCCTGCGGGGATGCGCCAGGGTGAAAACCGATATACGTGCATGGGTAGGTCCTTGGGAAGGATTTTTTCAGTGGAAATTATAAATTTGATAAATTGTCCTCAGACATCAACGAGTGTCTCCTGAATAATGGCCATGGTCCTTGCCAAGACACATGTCGCAATCTTGAGGGTAGTTATCAGTGCTCGTGCGAAGGACTCCCTGACACTATACTCTCCATCGATAAGCATACTTGCCAGGATGCGAATCCTTGCAGTATTAATAACGCAGGATGCTCTCATACTTGTTTGTCAACCATGGGTCGCGTTTTCTGTTTATGTCCTGACGGCTTTATGCTTGAGGATGATTGGAAAACTTGTCAAGGTACACCGCCATCGTCCTTAAGGTTTTAAAGTCAAGGATATTTATTTAAAAATCATTACGCAATAAAGTCCTGGATAATTTATGACTATCAGATATAGACGAGTGCTCTGTACCGGATCTGCAAACTGAAGTATGTCATCACGGATGCGTCAATACTCCAGGATCTTACAGATGCGCAGATCCACTTGAATTAAAGGACCAACCGATCTTGGACACTGCACCAGCTATTTGTGGCTTTGGTTATCAAGTTGCAGCCGATGGCTCCTGCATTGGTGAGTCTTGATAGCTACTTTTGCATACTAACTACCGTATACCCAATGCAATCCCCAGAATTGGCATGAAAACAATAGAAATTATCTAGATTGTAGACAGTAAAGCTGGCTGAACAATGCATATGAAATTTTCCTTAGTGACGCTAAATCGTAACTATTCCTAATTGCATACTGAACAAACGAACTTTCTAGAGGGAATATGTTTGAGTGATGTGGGGTTCGAGCAAGATCAGAACTTTAATCGCTTTCTGGCGTAACAACGTCGTGCCATAACCAGGAGCAAATCACATTACCCAAACAGTCACGACTTGGTATCTAGTTTATTATTGAAACAGTAATAATATAAATAACATAATCCCAAGGCATTACCAAGCGTAGCTTAATTCCAGATTACATAGCAATCTTGTGATTACTGATTTATTTTTTGAAACAGTGATTATAGGTCGAGTCAGACGGAGAAAAAAATACACATCAATCCCAAATGTATCCCGTCTCTCCTTACAGACTGAATATTTTCGGATATCGCGCGATTTCATTTAGTCGCCTGTTTCGTAGGGGTGGAACCCCCTTAGAAATCCCTGAAGCATGGAATATATCCATCGTCCTCGCTCATCCGTAATGCATGGATACCTTTCATCTAACGTTGTAAATTATGGAAATGAAATACGTCCCAGGAAGGGTGGTTTTACTGCCGATGAAATTTAAGGGTGAAGTCGACAGATAGATGATGGTAGATATAAGTACGTAACGTTTTGTCTTACATAAAAAAAAGGATATCAGAATTACAAGTTCGAATGCATTCAGCGTCGAAGACCATTATTTACCGAACCAGTCAGTATGGTATCACCCATATAAACCCATAGCGGCCATTGTTCCAAGGGTTTCCATTGTCGCTCGAGTATTCCACCCCGATAATTTCCGACGTTCGGACGAACTTTCGGGCGGAATCGGTTCACCTCGAAGAAAGGCGGCAACGCGATTGGCACCCTTATCTACTTCTCGAGTCCTTTCATTCCCCTTTACTGAGCCATTCTGACCCTGTTTTTTTCTCTTATTTTTACGATAAAAACTAAACCGGGAAGATTCAGTTGCTAGAGATTACTAGATAAATTCTAAATAGTATTTTAACAGCTATTTTTCACAAAAATTATTTTCTATTTCGGCTCAATCTACTGATCCACAAATTCCCTCTTAGCGTACCCTGCGTTTGATCTATTGGATTATGCAAAGTATCCGTTTACTTTGTCACGGGCTTTTTGTAACGTGTCGGTCGGTAACCAAGGGATCTTTTACTGGGCATGTTAATTGCGACCGCCCGATTACCATGGGTGGCTTTGCAAAACCGTTCAGGCAACCCCCTCTGTTGGCTATTCGTAAACAGTAAAGCCCTCTTTACTGGTCGCGCGTGTATACAGTTTGTAAAGTATCGAGTGTGGAACTTTTCATCATTATTTTTTACACTTTTATTTTAACGTCCCTTCGCCGACCCTCTAGAGTAACGCCATTGAAGACTTTTGAGCGAGGACTTTAGTAAAATATAAAAAAAAACACGAATTGCGTGGTAACATCACGATTCTCTTGAAACTTATCAGACGTTAATGAATGTGCTACGGATAATGGCGGCTGTCAAGAAGTATGTGAAAACACCGAAGGAAGCTTTTTCTGTTCCTGCGACGGCGACGAGAAAGCTTTGACGCCCGACGGAAAGTCTTGTATAGGTACGTCATAGTCATCGATCATCGATATCCTGTTTCCGGTGATATATTTTTTATATTTAGGTACAATCATCCAAAGTTGACCGAGTTATCTCAAATTCAAAACTATCTGAAATCCATTACGGTTGGTATTTCGAATCCATTCGAATCAATGTATACCCGTAATTACATGCAAAATCATGGAGCAGCGCCTTCCATGAGTTTGGTATACGTGATATCTTCGTTAGCATATGTGATTCATGTGTTATGGAGATATTAGAATAGATACCCAACAGAATTTCATATTTCATCTAACGCGCACCGCATGGATATCAGCTGTAATAATTTCAAACTATGTTTCTAATCAATAGGCCTTTAGGATTATTGCTTCGGGATTGTTTTTCTGATTGGTATTAATTTATCACCATATATATGTAATATATATACACACACATTCATTCCGATATTTCAGACATAGACAATGTCGCCTGTCCTCCACTTAATCCCGTCAGTCGTGGGTACGTCGTCTGTTCTAAATTCACGTCTTCAAAACCCCGGCGCTGTAGACGAAGGTTGATTAATCGACCTGGTACTAAGTGTTACCTCAAGTGTCCTCACGGCTACCAACTACACGGAGAATACGAATTAACCTGCCGCAGTGACGGCACGTGGGACGGTCCTAAACATGGTGAATGCGTCAGTGAGTAAGAATGTCCATATCAGTCATATCGTTACTAGTAGGTTAAGAAATAAGAGTGACAATAAAATTGTTCATTTCAGTGACAGAAAAGAGAATTAATTTTAAAGAATTTATGTGCGCCATTGGTCATGTTTGTATTTTATTTTTCTATGTCAAGTGCATGCATCTAGTTCCTAAAAGCTTCTCCTAGGAATCCGCTACCCAAACTCGTCCATTGCATTGAAGTTAATCTAACTGCTAGGATACAGCAAACCTCGCTTGGAATGTCCGAAGGATGTCGTTGCTGAGGTTTCACCAGGTCAAGATGAGGCATTTGTATCCTTCAGCCAACCGGATACGGATTTGGACTGGTTCCGATATGTACGTTCCAAACCATCCTGGGGTACGAGATTAGAAGCTAAGTTAACCCCGGGAACACACGAAGTGACGTTCTTTGCGCGACATCCGGTGTCCAAGAAACAGACCAGCTGCGTACTTCGGATTACGGTGAAAGGTTAGGAGATGGATGGAGTTTAATTTTCTCCGAGCTTCTGTCATTATCGTATAGGCTAACAGTAAATTTTATCTACTTTAAATCGCTCTGATATTATATATTATTAATCAATCGTTAATGGTCGACGTTATAGATTAATTAAAATTTATGCGGACAACCTGGCCTTGTCGTAAAATAGTCTTGAGTCATTATCAGTCTTCACTGTAAAGTGTAACCTTTAGATCTCTTTCTGTGAATATTTTTTGTTTTCTGTTTTTGAGCTTTGAAGTCCGGTACCGGATAAAGCGCAGCTGTCGCATGCAAATTTGTTCTCTGGTATCAAAGAAGTTTTATAGTCGGCTGAGCAATTTAATTATAAATAAATTTCTACTATAAGACTGTAGAGTATCGTTAACTATGTATGATACTTTTAAGTAGAAATTTAATAACGTCCGGATACATTGGTACGTACCTTTTGCTGAAGTAATTTCCGGTCGTGCTCCAATATCAGTAAACGTGTCAACCGGTAGAAGCGATTTAAAAATTGTTAATTAAATTTCAAAATCGAGGACCTTGATTAATGTCTATCCTGTTGCTGTTTTAATTTACAATAGGATATATGTATCTAGAAATAGTATAGTTTTTTATTCTTATTGCTACTATGACTCATAACATTATCCTTTATATGAATTTGCGATGGAACGTGAATCAGTCTGTTAGTGACTTTCGAAATTCTTCGCGATGTCGACTATTGAGTTTTATATACTATATATACGGGTATGTATGTATCATATGTCGTATCCGTACGTATAGATTGATTATACAGCACGCCCATATTTCTTATGCGTATACGCCAAATTAATTATTTCATTCACGTTGAAAAATTCGACACCGTAAATTACAGATGGCGAAGCACCAAAAGTCGATCGTTGTCCCAGCAGTATAGAGGTGATCGGTAAAAATGGCACTGCTGTATCCTGGAACGAGCCAATATTTACAGACAATATCAAAGTGGCTCGCATCACAAGCAATAAGGTAAATTATAAAATTTTTCAAAAAATTTCACATATTGCCACGTACAAGCTAATTGGATCCGAATTAATAAAATCTTTCACTTTTCTACGACTTGATAAACATAATAATAGAAAAAAAGTGGCCTGCGAAGATAAAAAAGTTCCGAAGGCGAATACTCAATCTTATTGGTCGGAGGGACAATATTTGTGCCGGCAGACAAATTTCCGGTATGCCTTATAGGATGAAATCCTGAACGGAAACTTGAATGAGCGGAAATGAGTGACTCAAAATATTGTAGGAAAGAGTCTGTGAAAATGTAACAATTTTCTACTGTCTTCCCTGTGATTATTCGATTTTCAGAAACCTGGACAATACTTCGATCTGGGACAACATAAAATCGAATACGAAGCCAGCGATGAGGCCGGTTGGACGTCCAAGTGCATCTTCGCCGTAGGCGTTCGCCAGGAGTAGAAGAAAACTTTATTTCGTTGATAATCCTTTTGGTGACAAATAATTTTTTTTGTGGTCCCTTGACGCTAAATACCTGGCAAAATAAGCGGCATCAATTTCATTCAAATTTTAGACTGAATTTTATTATGATATACGAACTTCCCATTTTGTGAATTTTTTTACGACTCTGCTAAGCTCGTTCGACGCCCACCCTGCCGCCACCACCGCAAACTAACTAATGACGAGTTTCAGGATCAAAGCCTATTGCATAAATCCCGTAGCGTACGTGCCAACCTACTGAAATCCTTTTTTCGCTGAAATTCACATTTGCCATGATATTCGCTAAATCTTATTACAAAAAAAAAGGTAAGCCAGTCCCTTTGAGTACGTGCATATAAGATTCTTTCGCACGACTGTATATTAACGTTTCCATAGAAAAAATAGTCAAATTCGTCAAATTTATTACTTCTTGGAGACACTAATTAGACTCCGCTAATTGTTCTAGATTTAAGTATACGATATTAAAAGCGCGATGCCATTTATAATAGTTTCGCAGCACCAAACCGTGCGCGTTGATATATTTAATTTGTATTAATATAAATCATCTTATCGTCGTGAAGACAGACGTTACTCTAGACGTAGCGCGAAGTACGCGATCCTTTGATTCAATTTACAAAATCATCGAAGGTTCGATCGAAAACGCCAATTGAGATTGAATTCGTGTATTTGAAATACCGGAGATTCAGGGTCTGTCGTCTACGAGAGTCTCGCAGTTCGTAGCTCTGTTTGAATGAGAAGAGAAATTTAAGATGGATCCATAATTGATCCCCAATAAAAAAAATAGAAAAAAGAAACTAGTAGGGACTTACTTTCTGTGTTTCATTCTTATATGTGTATCTTCTTTTTATTATTATTTATTATTATTCCATGCGCCATTCGCATATCATTGTTACAATAACGATTAATTATATTACACAATATTATGAATGTATAAAATTTACCTGTCAAATATACAAATTACAACACACTTATCAAAAGAAACCTAATAAGGGCATGTATTACCATCGAACGAAGCTGCATCGATTTCTTCGACGTATTTTCCTTTTATTTTTCAAAACCGAAAAGAGGAACAAATAAATGAATTAATGCAACAAGGTGAAGAAATTGTTTGTAAATTATTATAATATCGGCAGTAAGCTATAATAAGCTATATATATATATATATATATGTATATATACACACACATACAAGTATGTATATATATGTATAAAGTTGGATTTTATTTATCCGACGAAGATGGACGATATTGCCAATCCAAGAATCTTCCATCCATTCAAATTATATATCGATTAATCAGCCAAAGGTCAATACCTGAACTCTTCGTCCTCGATCCACCTTTATCCACCTAACCTCGAAAATTTACTTGAGGAACTTTGATCTTGCTCTCGTACATTAATATATGTCTTGATCTAAGTGGTTATTTACGTTACTGTAGCAGCCAGCGATAGCTTGCGTTATATTACGTTCTCTTTATTTTCACTTGCCTCTCCGACATTATTTACGTGCAGCATTTGCGACGTGGTAAGATCCTCGTTTCCACTCGACCACGACCGTACCCCGACAACTGACTACCGTAGTCATTTTTCCGAAGTCTGTACTGCTGTTGTCTTTGCAGTTGTTGCCGACGATACTGTTGTTGCATATTGTACTGTTGCTGCTGCGTGGAATCTGTAACGTGAATTAAGGGTGAAAAAATTAAATAAAAAACTTAAATTCTGGTCTCACTAATATTTATCAACGTCAAACATAATTTACTTTTTATGCCATACAGATTGAAGCATTCAACTGCGTGCAACGAGGAGGCATCATTAAATGGCGAGGGTACCCGATTTTAAACGAGTCCACTATTCAGCTCTAAAAATAGACACGAATAATGCCGCAATTATTGCAACGAGCGTAGCCTGTGTTAAACGATCGCCTTCTCAGAGCATTAAGGGCCCCGAGTACGTTAATAACCTAGACTCGCTATTATCAACTGGTCAAGTAATGCAAGACCCAAAAGGTGGGACCTGCCAGACTTTGTACGCTCGCAAGAGGAAACCGTAGTGCGTCTTTATTGTATTATAGGATTGAAAGTACTTCCATTAGAAAGTACCTTCAATTTAAATATCCTACGATTCTCCTGGCACTTGCGACCCGAAGGTTCCGAAATTCATGAGTTCACTAGTAAAGTGGGACGCAATGTCGTCTCTTATAGTCATAGGACAGTTGCGGTAATCGCTTTCCCAGATTCTTGCAATCGTCCCAATCGTCGTGTGAAAGTCATTATTCGCGTCGTACGACAACGTGTCGTGTTGAAAATGTTGAAAATCTTTGAACGGAGTATACTTATACTTCGAGGGCGTCTGCGACGATTTATTCAATGAGAGCCTTGTGGAACGGAAGTTGGACGATACTATTTTTAATGGCAATATATGTGAGTAAAAAAGAATAAAGAGGCTGGGATGCTGGGGATCCTGCTGGGAAGTTTCTAAGATTATTCAAATTGGCGGATGGGAATGTCGATTATTTGACAATTGATTCGTTTGATAATCAAGCTTTTTTTTCTTTTCAAGCTTTTCGCAACCGGTGAATGTTACTTCTATGTCCATTATTCTTCTTACCGCGTCCATGTTAAGAGCAGGACTGTTATTTGAATTTTGACGAAGGAGGATAAAAACGAATTTGAGCTATGTAAATCGTGATAAATATTTGATTTGACAAACAGTCACTCTCGATATTAATACCACGTCCGTTTCTTAGGTGGAATTTTCGGGTCCATGTTACATCCATTAAATCAGTATTTGAATTTTCATATTCCTTAGAACTGATGTCAAGAATTTCTTGTCTGGTTGACCATAAGAAGAAAGTTAGCAAATAAAATCGTTTTTCTTAATCTGTCCAATCTGTCTGGCCCAAATGGAACGTGACGAGTCCCAATCCAGTGAGACTCGTTCGAGCAACGACAACCTAACCTAAGAGGCCAACTTAAATGGATAAGTAAGTCAGAGCTAAGTGGATGTCGTCATCCCGGAAAGGTTCGGGACCTTAGTATAATAGAAACACGTATTCCTCTTTATCTGGGTCTTATTGCCACGTTTCTTTTATACGTAACAACGTGCTATTAATAAATAGGCGAGCGTTGACACCGCCATAAATCACTACCGATGCGGTACGGACCGACGTGCGGATCGTTAAAAGTCGGCCGGAACTTTCCATCCGTTGGCCGTTTCTTCCTGGCAGAGTGATTTATCGTGGAAGTCTTCGACATCGAAAGAACCCGTACGATTCCGTAGATCCACGAACAACCTTAACTCGTTGGGACAAATGAATTATTTTTATCGATTTTAATTTTTTTTTCACGCTTCAATCTCGCGACCGATTATGTGTGTCGCTGTGGACGCTTCTAGTCGTTTCAGGAGTCTTTCCAGTTCTTCGAATTCACTGGAACACAGGGACGATCGTAATTCAGGCAGTATGGCGTCCGTCAGACTTAGGCTGGCTAGACTTTCCGAATCCTCGTTGTGATCCTTTCTTTGATCGGTGAGAACGAGCTTCAGTCTTCTAATGTAACTACGTAAACTTTTTTGGATCAGCAATTTTGACTTTGTACTGCCCTTTAACGAATTTAGGGAATCGAGATTCAGTAGTTCCTTTTTAGCTCTTTTGGATTTATTTGGGGAATTTATTTTACTACTAGCCAGAATGGGAATTCCGGACTGTCTAGACTTTCTTTGAGATTTTTCATGCTTTTTAGTGGACTTTGGTTTCGATACTTTCGAAATCTTTGCTTCCCGTTCAGGCGAATCTGGCTGCTTTGAATATTTTTTTTTGCATCGCTTTGACTCCTCTTCGGATAATGAGATTGATTTTATTTCTGTCTCTTTTGAGTTTTCCACTGTAACTGAACTCGTCATTGGCTTCTGATTTTCCTGAGAGTTCGTTAAACTATTCGATAACATGGTTGACGTGATCTCTACAGAACCCTCTTTTGTCAAGAGTTTGGGTCTTTGACTTTGCGATCGGTTTACAATTATTGGATTCCTTGTCATACTTTTTGGTTTCTCGTGTCCCAAAAGCATTGATCGCACGTAGCGATCTTTGTAATTAATAGAACTACTGGAACTTCTCATTACTTTTTTTGATCTTTTGCCTTGTGACTCTTCTGGCTCGAAACACGGATGTTGAACACGGGTAAAATTATGTCGAATTTTTGAATTAGACTTATCATCAATTTCATCACGTCCTCTTGTCTTCAAATTCAACAGTTGATCCTCCGCAGGTATCACCATTTTCTCTGGACCATTTTCCGACTTTAGAGACTCCGTCAAATTTTTCGCTTCTGTCATCGTTTCAGCACCCGCAGTCCTCGGTCGCTCGCTCTTACTCGGCGTTTTATTTAAATTTTCCAAAAATGTCCTCCGTCTCTCCGCCATCCTCAAGTAACTTCCTGAAGTTTTGTTCTTAACGGCGGTTTCGCTGTCGCCACTCCTCCTAGTACCTTCGGGCGATCGCACTACGCGTTCATGTGGATTAGCTTTAACGTGTGTAGTTATCGCCGAGGAATTCGAGGACGGTAAAACTGGCGGCTGCATCGATAACGTGGAATTCGTAAAGGTGCTCGAAGATGTCAACAAAACGTGTCTGGATCTTGAAGAATCGATCCTCAAACTGGACATCCGTTCGGATGATCTAGGTGTTGATGATTTTTTCGAAAATTTCCGACTTTTAGTAGGATCCAAAGAACGTCCTCTAGAATATTTTCTACTGGCAGCATTATCTTTAGAAATTTGTAATTTTAATGAATTTTTGTCTGAATCCATTGGATTTACTGTATGCTTTGAAATCTTACCATTAGCTATTGGCTCTTGAATGTCTTTAGTGCTTTCAGAAATAGATAAGGACGATTTAATAGAACCTTGAAAGGATCTCGGTCTGAAAGAAATCGATGGATTAGCTGTTTTCGGTCTAGAATTAGGTGTCACGCTACGACTTCCGGAAGTGGAGGATGGATTGCTATGCCAATCTCTGGCTAGACTTCCAGATTTTTCAAAAATTAATTTTTTCGATTTCGATCTCGCCACTGAATGTTCCGTTAGATTTTTAATGCTCGATGGTTTCCGGATCAGTGAAGAAGTTTGATCGATGCCAAGAGCTTGGATCTGTTCCTCGATTGTGACGATTGACCTATCATGTAATTGTTCAGCATCTTGAAATTCATTCGCAGGAAACCGGATACGATTTCCACTTTTATTCCGAGACTTGGTGGATCCGTAAAAAGAGCTTTCAGCCTCACTAGAGCTAAAGGATGTTCTATTGAAGGATTCTCCATCCTCTTGATCTGTTGATGGTGAACGCTTCGTAGAGACGGGACTTAAGGATTCCGTACTGGTAGCTGGACGAATGGAGGTTCTCTTCAAGTTTTTTCTTCTTTTACTTTGCACATTACTTCGTTCAATTTCTTTTGCGTCCGACGTTCGTAGAGCGGAAGACAAAGAGTTTATTCTTGGAAAGCTCACGGGGTTTTTTCTAGAACCTTTAAACAATCCATGTTTTGAACTTGAATCGACTTTAGATATCGTCTTTGTAATAGAATGAAAATCTACCTTCGACCCATGCTTCGATTTAGGTAACACTACCTTATGTATCTCATTAGGCATCTTTATACTCTTTGATGACAAATTAGTCCTGTCAGTAGAGGTCTTGGCGAAGTAACTCTCATAATTTTTCAGTCCCACCCCTTTATCAAAATCCACCAATTCCGAAAGCGCATCTTCAAATTCCTTAGTTTCCGTAGCCATCTCCACAGTAGAACTCTTCTTGGAACCTTTAATCAAAAAATGATCCAAGGGATGCAAAAATTCAACTTCCTTCCTGCTTAGTTCAGTCATCCCACCACAACGTTCTTCGTTAGAGTCAATAAATCCAGGACTATCGGTAGCATCGCCCACTCTGACAGTACCATTGGAATCAATGGAGTTCAAATGAATAGAATTGAGAACGACGTTACCAGGTGGCTGTGAGTCTCCATATTGCTTCTTCAGATTAGCCTCGATTATCTTGTGCCTGTACGCGCCGTAATTAAATGCAGATATATCAACCACCGGTAAAACAGAATTCGTAATAACAAAGGACGATGAACTCTTGAGCATTGGCATCCTGACACGAGTATCCTCCACGTTGTTCTGCTCGGATTTGAACATGGGCGTGGAGCAAGCATTTCTTGCAGGCATCAGTTTCATATTCACACTAGAACCAGAACTCGTATCCAAGATGGCAGTTGCCGGATAATGCGTGACGACATCACGATTCTCAGCATCCATCCAATCGTCCTGACAAATAGCTGGATATGGATCTGTAGCCTTGGTGATACCATCCTATAGGAAGTAAGGTCTCCTATAACTGAGGTTCCTGGATCAATCAAGTCGACCCACTAACTAAGCGAAACTTTAATCGTTAAAGGTTACAAGTGGGTCGACGGTGCGGAAGTTCTCGTAGGTACATACAAAGAGCATCTGAACTTGAAGGATAAGAGGTATCGCCATAATAACAGCAAGAGCCAGGACTAGAATACTCTCGACGACAAATGGCGGCATCGACTGCAAGGTTAGGACGAAGTGGGCTTGAGTCCCGGCACTCAGCATAACGTTGAATTTTACGTTGGATTTTGCTTCAGCTCAGTATCACATAGGAACGACCGCGTACGTTTTGCATTTTGCAGAAATAAGGAGAGCTAACAATTTTCACTTGTGCCAAATACGTGCTCTTCCATGACGTGACAAACTCTAAACGTTCTATACTGCAATTCGTTGCGTCGTTGTTTCGTTGTCAATTCTTTCCTTTTTCTCTCGGAGAGTTTCCTATCGTTTCCACGCCTCGCAAGTATCCTTGTAACAAAATAGAGTCTGAAGAGACACCGAGATTATACACTTTTTTTAGATAGCCATTAGCGTCATCTTGTAAACCCACTTTGGTTCCATCTTCTATTGGCTTTTAAGGCTACTCGTGCTTACTGAATTCTTCTATTTTTATCTCTCTTCTTTTTATCCTTGTTCCAGTTTGAAGTGCATCCCCCTCAACAGTCCAATCTGGTCTACATACAGTTATACGAAAAACAGGAGAGATTTCAAATATCCTGAGGGTATAAGAGACAAGGAGTTTGAGAAACTTTACTTGTCCCCAGTCTCCTCGGTCGCCAATAGCATTGCGAGGTGATAAGGCTAGTGTGCCATATCAATTTAGTAATGTACACACCGTGTCCATAGTATATGGTACTCGTGTATACAAATCCTAGTCGGGCTCCGAATTATTGGAAAAATGTCAATTTCTTTCCAGTGAATTCAGTAAGATTTCCGCCGGAAGTACTAGACCGTCACGGCGACGGTGGGGATGGGACGATATCACGCTTCATGAGAATTTCCATTAACGTGTAATATCCCCTAAAAATAAAATATATTTAAAGGCTGATCTCGGAGATGTCAAACAACGGCAAGGACACGGCCAAGATATAAAATATTTATCGAATTAACGATTGGTTACGTACGTTCAATAAAATCGTTATTAGAGACAACACAAACGTGCAACACATACACTTACAGTCGACGAGCTGATAAGCTCGTGTTCCTTGGGGATGCTGAGTACGTATTATAGGATGAACCTGGTGATAAGCAGCTCGAGAGTCCTGATACCCATCTTGGAGGCTCTGATAGTGCTGAAGAGCATAGGTCCCGGAGAAGATCCTTGTGTAGCGCATATAGCATCCTCTGGGTACCTGTTATAACGATTGTAAAATTTTATATATAAAATTAATATTTTTCAAATTTTTATTTATCGATTTCGTGAAGTTTCCATACTTATCGACACTCTTCTAATGCTTCAGACTCACCGTGTAAACCGATGCAGGTAAAGGCTGTGGCGGTCTACCGGGGCACATGAGCATCTTCCTGTAGGTTCTATGCTAAAAGGATAATCCGATGTAAGATATCGTTAGGGATCATTTTCATGTGGTGAGAGAAAAGTTTTCCCACGGGATTGCTTCCTGTATTCAGCACTCCATGCTTTTAGCCATTACGATAGAGATTCTCTCTGTCTTATTCAATCTCATTTGAAACGAAGGCACTACCCGTTCGCTCCTTCAGGACTGCTAAAAGGATCCTGGACTTGACCCGCTTAATTGACAAGAATAATTTCGCACCGAGGTAAAATAATTGTTTCGCGAGTAGGTGGACTCATTCTCTGGGATGTACCTAACTGCGCCTTAAATTCTTTAAATGGAAATTCAATTAACGAAATCGGTGAACCGAAGGATATCTTTGTTCCTTGTTACAATGACTATTGTCAAGGATTGATTGTGATTTCTTTTCTATTCTTTTCTACTTATTTCAGATAAAAACTATTTATAATGCTTTTAACCGGTGGAATCGATTGCTCCGGTATTGATTCGTCTCGCCGAAGTTCACAACTGTTTTGCAAGCAATTACGCGAAGAGGTAGGTGAATTATAAGTCAAAATAAACGAATGAAGAAGGTAAAATAATATTTGACTTTCCGATCGGCGGATTTCTCACTATTGATTTTACCAGACGGCATTTTCAACAAGGCCATTGATAATATTCCCTCGTTCTCGGCTTACCTCGGATTCGCGGTGCTGCTCGGATTCTGGAACGATAAAAAATTATTTATTTATTAACCTGGACAGCGAATCGATAGCAAGTTTATGACGATATAGACGTGCTAGCATCAATAATAAAAAAATGTCAGTTATAACGGTAGCAGATATGAAAAATTTTATTAAATATGTAAATTGTCTGACAGGACTATTCCGAGACAACGTGAATATATAAAACTTTCAGTAGCAACTCTACACAATTCTAGCATCACGTACAAAAAGGATAGAAAACATCTGCACGGTGCTAAAACTTGACTCGAGTCTGTCATAAAAAAACATGAAAAACTCAAAGTAATTTACCTCGTACGTGTATCGAAAAATGGCACTCGGCCTGATTTCCGGCTGCGTCAGAAGCAACGTAGTGAATATTGTGAGTCCCTGGATATAAGGACTGTCCTGGTTCCTGTAAAGGGATACAAATAAAAATAAAAAAATATATAAAAAACAAATATCAAAGTAGATACTTATAAAATCAGACAAATAAACACCATGTATCAGACCATACGTACAATAATGTTATCCATCAGAGTTATTATTATCCATGTATATCGTCAAAGAGAGAGTTTTTTAGTGAAAGTATAATTATTTAATTAAAGCAACGTGATAAAATATTTATAAAAAAATCAATTCGCTTATCTTGATTGGTATTGGTATTAAAATTTTTTTAAAAAACCTGCTCGTCCCCTTTGACGCGATACGTAACGGCTTCGTTATTATTAACAGACTGGTCTCAGGTGGGAAGATAATTACAAGATTGGTAACATTCATCATTAGCAGAATTTCTGATGGACCAGGAAAGAGGATGAAGGATGAATCGTTGTTACGTGGCGGTGGTAATAAGTTGGACAACATTTTTAACACCGGCGGTAATCGCTCCCTCGTAAATAAGGATCTTGCAAGGAAATAAATTAAACGTGAAGCTCCTTTGCGGGTACGCCATCGTGGTACGAATTCAGAAACAGAACTTTAATCCATTTCTTTTCCTCTTTACGCTTCAATTCTTCGTCTTCCTTGCACTCACTATCTTTTTCTTCCTCATTATAATTCCTCTTCGTCTTACCCTCGTTTTGTAAACGTGATCCACCTTCACGTTATCCGTAAACCTTGGCTCCTGCCAGAATACCAGCCGATTACGTTCGCCAGGATTTAGCCGTACCTCAAACGAAGTGGGACAAGTTGATACTTTGGGATTCTCTGTATCTGCAATAATTTAATCGATAACAGAGGTATGAGTACGATATTGCTCTCTATTTCGTAAAAGGATTATAATTAATTTTCAAAATCATATCCATTATTACAGTTTGAAATAGTTTGTCATATAATTCTACGTGAACTATTAGGAAACCCGATTCTCGTAGTTTACAAACTACGTCGAATGAGTAATGAAATGGAATACGTCAAAAATACTGTCGTTATCAGAACTGGGGTTTCGCTTTATCGACAAGTAATTCTCTTGATGGTTCATATGACAGATTAATTTATCCTCGAAGTATATCACAGAATCTCGACGGTTCAAAGACAGACTGATGATTCGTACAAAGTTTGTTACTAGAGTATCAAATGTAAAGTAGAAAGGAAACACAGCTGTACGATAAATACCAAAGACTTAACGTCACTGGATATTCCAGAGCAAAGAACTAGAGAAATACGTGGGCGTTCCGATACGACAATGCCTGTATCATTAGCGAATAATAAATCCAACAGTTACACAATCTAGGGCGTATTAAAATGCGTAAAGAAATACTTAAAAAAAAAAGTCAAAAATCAAATTTGCCAAATTGCATATGTATAAGATTGAATTTGCATTCATAAATATTAAAAAGCAATCACCAGTAATCGGACGGTAATAAAATAATGAATATAGAGATAAAAATGTATTTTTTTTTATCAACTATTTTTAACCCACCCCGTACACGTATGACGATCCTGCAACTACTGGTGTAATTGGAAACTGGTGACCAAGCAGTAAACGTAACAACTGTGGTCCCAACGGGCAGATCAGCCTGCAATTGTTTTCCCCAAGCCGGAGACGCTTCTATGTATCTGAAAAATTAAGTGGAATAAGTCTCATCGACAATGACAATGATAATGATGATAACGACGATGAGGACCAGAAGACGGTAGTCCCATAATCAATAGAAAAGGTAGGGACCATTGGACGCTCAAGTATTCAAGTTTCATTTGATTGATGTCCGCTTAGCATATAAATGGACATCAAACCAGATTACTCGTGATTGATGTTAAATACATTGCGACAGACATCCAAACCTCCAGTCGCAACTCCTAAGCTCATTTGGAATTCCTATTGTACGCCGAATGGAACTGTTCGGCAGAATTGCAACCAGATTTTATAGCAGGGGAACATAGCCGTATCTATTGCATCCCCATGATACATGGTTACCATGTTTAATTATTTTAATAAAAAAATTAATACTTGTTTTCTAGTCAGTAACTGTACTTCACTCACCTCCACCAGTCCATGTTAGACTTGGGCTGCGGAAAGGAAACTCGTACCGTATTCTGACGTAACGGAAGTTCCATATCTACGTCATTGGGACATCTAATAAAGGGTCGTGGCATGTCTGGTAGAAGAACCCGACGAAATGCAGTGGTACAATTTCTGCGTCCATCTTGACAACCGTAGGTCCTGGGTACTCCATCATCGTCTTTGAGAAAATGAATGGAAATTTTAGCCCTTCGTCATAGCTTATACAGGATGGTTGTAACTGGGAAGTGGAACTTTCGATCGTGTTAAAAGGAATTAAATCTCGTTAAACGAAACAATGGCAGAAGAAAATGAAGAACGGGACGTTGTCGCATTGTTGTTTACGGGCAGTAAGCTGGTAACAAGCTCGTTAAGCTGACTAACGTGCACACCTTGTTAGTGCTCATAGTAGATCCACTGCTGGACTCTTGTAAAATTCTTTATGAAATCTTTTTTAGCCTATTGTCACAATCAATTTTTTAATTGACTTTTTAAAAGAGGATTTATATCATTTAAATAATTACACATACATATGCATAATGGTTCACGTCCATTCCATCGACCTCCTGCAGTGCAGTACCTGGTACTTGGTCCTTCGAGTTTGAATCCTCCTCTGCAACGGATATGACACCTTGCTCCTTGAGGATAATCCTTAGACCTTGAAGGATGTCCCGGACATCTGATCTGATACCAAAAAAAAAGGTTAAATACTCGAAGTGGAGTTTTATTGATACGTAAAAGGAACTGATAGATTTTCCAAATGAATTACAAGGTTTGAATGGAAGCTGAGATTTATTTTTTATTACTTTTATTTTCAATCTACCGGAAGTACTTACGTCAGCATATGCAGGTATCTCCATGGCAAGGCATCTAATGTCACGATCGATACAGGTCCTTTCATCGGGTGCTAAGACCATCTCGTCTCCGCATACACAATAAAAACTTCCAGGTGTATTAACGCAGTCCCCGTTACATCCACCATTCCGAGTTAAGCATTCGTTTAAATCCTGACACAGAGATTTATTTCTGAAAATAAAATTCGCACGAATAAATACTATACATTGATATCGATTCAACAAAAAAGTCATCTCAATCCGCTTACCTAGAATTTAAAATGAATCCAGGACGACATGTGCACTTATATGATCCCATAGTATTCACGCATTCGTGTGCACATCCACCATTATTCAATTCGCATTCGTTTACATCTAAAAAATTCAATCGCGATAAATCCATGCTGTGCATACGCAGTTTCATATTTATTGCAATGCGAATAGAATTTGAACAGCGATTTCTCTCCAAAGTTTTCAGTTTTATGTAACGATTCAATTATTTCTCTCATTTTTTTCCAAAGTCCTTCTATTATTCAGTCATTTATGCTGAACGAGGGTCCAATCACATCTGTACTATCTGTTTTTGTAAAATGTATAATTCAAATGATAATAGTGAATTTTTAAACCAATCGCTATATGCGTCTACTGAATATAATAGAACCAAGATATTATATATATATATATATATGTATATATATATATATATATATGTGCAAACGTATTTTAACTCTTCTAGAAGCTAGGCGAAAGCAAGTTACGTTGTGGTAGAGAAACGTTTATCTTGCACTCTGACTAAATACTCGCTTTTAGGCTGATCTATCCAGAAGGTTTCTCTTGGGCGAGATGATTTCCTTTACCATTGCGTTACATTGCGCATTCAGCGACTATAATGCCATCCTTACTACACCTACTCACCCGCGCAAACGTTTCCATCGCCGCGAAATCCAGGAGCACATGCACAACGATAAGAACCTTGTGTATTTATGCACATTCCTTTGCAAGGTCTGCCTTTAGCGCACTCGTCTATGTCTACAAGGGATGATATAATGAAGATTTTGCATTACGTATGAATCCAGTATATACAATACGTTATATGACGATTTATACCGTGTTTGTTAAAATGATCAATTTAATAGTGAAATTTCAATAACAATTAAATACTACAATTAAAGACTATTTGCTAAAATTTTGAGGTTAAGAGGACGCATAAATTTTACTCCAATAGATCATTTGTGATTAAATAAACGTATACGTACCAATGCACGTTGAGTTTCTCATATAGAATCCATCCTTGCACCCGCACCTGTATGAGCCAACAGTGTTCACGCAGTAATGCTCACAATCGTTTGGATCAGCACATTCATCAACATCGATGCACTTGGACGAATCAGTTTCAGCGACTCTAAATCCCTTTTTGCAAGAGCAACGAGGAGTCCCGTTAGAATTCTCACAGATATGTTCACATCCTCCGTTATTCTTATCACAAGGATTCGAGGCGTGGCAGATCTTACTATTCCTCAAAGCGTGTCCCGCAGGACAATCGCAATGAAACGATCCTGGCTTATTAACACAGAGATGCGAACAGCCGCCATTTTCGTTCTCGCACTCATCAACGTCCTGGCAGGTCCTGTGATCAGCTCCTAGATGAAATCCTTTAGGACAGCTACACTTGAAGGATCCTTCCACGTTGATACAAATATGCGAACATCTCCCGTTATCAATAATGCATTCATCGACATCGCGACATGTCTTCTGATCAAGATGCAGCTGCAGCCCCACGGGACAGCTGCACTTGACTCCACCAGCGGTATTGAAGCAGGCATGAGAACAGTCGCCATTGTTGACCTTGCATTCGTCGACGTCGATGCAGTTGCGGGAATCGTTAGAGAGCACGTGGCCATCAGGGCAGATGCACTTCCAGGAGCCAAGAGTATTGATGCACTCGTGGGAACATTTTGCGACTCCGGTTTTGCACTCGTTGACGTCGATGCAGGTGCGTTCGTCCTGCGACAACTGCAGTCCTGCAGGACAGTTGCAAAAGTAACCGCCAATGGTATTGGTGCATCCGTGCGAACAGTCGCCGTTATTCCGTTGACACTCGTCGATATCCAAGCAAGACGACATGTCAGAGTGCAGATAGTGCCCGGTGTAACAGCTGCATATGTAGCTGCCTAACAAATTTAAACAGTTGTGTGAACAATTGTGACTCTCGGTTAGACACTCGTTTATGTCGACGCAGGTTCTCTTATCTTCTGGCAGCAGCACGTATCCTGTGGGACACTGACAGTGGTAGCTACCTTCCAAATTGACGCATTCGTGGGAACAACCGGAGTCTATGTCATTTTCAAATTCTTCGCACTCGTTAATATCGACGCAGGTCTTCTTATCCGGTTTCAGTTCGTATCCTGGTGGACAGGAACAAAGTGGGCTGCCGTTATCATTGTGACAGTTGTGAGAGCAACCACCATTGTTGAGCTTACATTCATTTTGTTCGAGGCAAGTTGAGTTATCGTCATCCAAGATGTAACCTGATAAGCAGATGCAGGAATAGGAGCCAACGGTATTGATGCACGACTGTGAACAGCCGCCGTTATCGTTATCGCATTCGTTTACATCGTCGCACAGAGCATCGTTCGTTGGGTTAATAACGAATCCCTCATTGCAGTCACATTCGAAACCACCCTCCTTGTTTCTGCAGACGTGAGTGCAGTTATCTTCGTTTCTAATGCACTCGTCGATGTCAATACAGGTTTTTTGATCTGTGGACAATTCAAAGCCAAGGAAACATTGACAGTTGACAGTGCCGTTAGCAGAGACACAGATATCGGAACAACCGCCATTATCGGCACGACACTTGTCTTCCTCAAGACAATGAAACTCATCTTCGGACAGGGTCATGCCTTCGGGGCATGTACAGGCTACGTTACCACTTTCGTAGTGACAGAAATGAGAACAGCCGCCATTGTCGATGAAACATTCATCAATCTCGACGCAGGTCTTCCCGTCGTCCTCGAGGAGTCGATAATTCTTGGGGCAAGCACACTCCATACCGCCCTCTGTATTGGCGCACAAGTGGGAACATCCGCCGTTTTCCAGGACACACTCATTGATGTCCTCGCAAGTTTTGCCATCCTTTCCAATTTTATATCCTCGAGGACATTCGCAGAAATAACTTCCTAGAGTGTTGACGCACTCGTGAGAACAGGCGTTATCAACTTCGTTGCCTTCTATGCATTCGTCGATATCCTCGCAGGTCCTGTTATCCTGTTTCAGGGTGTATCCTACAGGACACTCGCAGAAATATGTGTTTTCGACGTTCACGCAGCTGTGAGAGCAGCCATGATCGTCACCGCAATGATCTATGGATCTGCAGGTCCGACCGTCAGGATCTAGAGTATGTCCTGAAGGACACTCGCACCTGTACCCGTCAACGATGTTAATGCAGGTGTGAGTGCAGTTGTGCTCCAGGGAACACTCGTCTACGTCTACACAGGTCTTGTTATCCTGGCTGATTGCCATGGTCTCAGGACAATAGCAGTAATAGCCGCCATCGAAATTTTCACACCCGTGGGAACATTCGTGCAGGTTTTCTGCACATTCGTCAAGGTCCTTGCAGGTGCGATTGTGTTCGTCAAGTACAAATCCTTCGGGACAGGCGCAGATGAAGCTTCCTAGTGTGTTAACGCACTCGTCGGAACATTCATTTTCGTCCTGTGCACACTCGTCGAGGTCCTCGCAACTTTTTTCGTCCTTAGCAAGGACATAGCCGGCTGGACAACTGCATCTGTAGGCACCAGGTTCATTGGTGCAGATGTGAGAGCATTCGTGTCCTTCGATGCATTCGTCTATATCCTTGCAGGACCTCTCGTCCTGGTCGAGAGCATAACCTTCGGGACAAGAACAACGGAAACTTCCATGTTGATTGATGCAGATGTCAGAGCAGCCATGATTCTCCTGACACTCGTCATAATCCTGACAAGTGAGGGAATTATTTCCCAGAATAAATCCTGCAGGACATTCGCAACGGAAGCTTCCTGGAAGATTAATGCATTCGTGGGAACAACCGTGATCCTCGCTGCACTCGTCGTGATCCTCGCAAGTCCTGGAGTCGTTAGAAAGCCGATGTCCTTCTGGACAGGAACATTCGAAGGAGCCTTCAGTATTCGTACATATATTACTACAGTTATGATTATTCTGACATTCATTAATGTCCTGGCAAGTTCTCTCGTCCTTCGTTAATTCGTATCCTTCAGGACAATCGCAACTGTACGATCCCTCTCGATTGATACAAGAATGTGAACACTCGTGGGCTCCTTCCGCACATTCATCAACGTCTTCACAATTTTTTTCATCCACCGACAACTCGTATCCTTCAGGACATTCGCATCGAATTTTTCCACCGTCCTGCTCACAGATATGCGAACAGCCGTGATCCTGCTGACAAGGATCTTTTTCTGGATTGCAGGTCCTTTGATCAGCATCAAGTATCAATCCTGGAGGACACGTACAGTTGTAACTGCCAATGGTATTGATACAAGCGTGCGAGCACTGATGGTTAAAGTCATGATCCTCGCACTCGTCAATGTCCTTACAAGAATTTTCGTCATCTAAGGAATAAAATCCTGAAGGACACGTACATTTGTATCCCCCCTCAGTATTTGTACAAGTATGAGTACATTTATGAGATCGATCAGCGCACTCGTCGATGTCAGCACAGCTGCGCTTGTCGTCCTGGAGCCGATATCCTTCAGGACACAGACAGCTAAAGGATCCTTCATGATTCTCACATCCATCAGTACAATTATTTTTAATCTCATCCGCGCACTCGTTTATATCCTTGCACGTAAAACCATCATCCTCCAAATCATAGCCGGAAGGGCACTCGCATTTATAGCTTCCGCCTTCAGGAACGCACAGATGAGAACAGGACGAATTCCCGCAAGGATCAGACCCTTCGCAACCAACTCCATCTTCAGCCAAACGTAATCCTACAGGACACGCGCAACGATATGTTCCATATTCATTAATACATGTATGAGAACAGTCGTGATCCTTCTCAGCGCATTCATCAATATCCTGACACTCCCCATCCTCGTCCTGTCGAAGTCCTTCAGGACACTGTCCGTCCTCACAGGTAAGCCCATCATCATGAAGTTTCAAATTCCCAGGACACGCGCACTTGTAACTTCCTAGCACATTGATACAGTCGTGCGAACAGTCGTGTTCATCTTCAGCGCACTCATCTAGATCCTGACAGGTCCTGCCATCCTCTAAAAGAACAAACCCATCCTGACATACGCATCGGTACGTATCCTGTTCCTTGACGCAATCCTGCGAGCAAGATAACACAGCGCAGCCATCAGACTCCTCACAGGATTTCCCATCCGTCCCCAAAGACATCCCTTCAGGACAATTACATTTATAGGAACCCTCGATATTATTGCATGCATGAGAACAATTAGGATTCTGTTCGCACTCGTTAATATCCTTGCAGGTGACATTATCCTGTGCCAATTCATAACCAGAAGGACAAATACACTTGTAACTTCCTAACAAATTCTCACAACTATGTGAGCAAGGATGATCACTCATACACTCGTCCAGATCCTTACAATTTTTTCCATCGTCCTTAAGGACGTAGCCTGAAGAACAACTGCATTTATAACTACCATGCACATTGTGACATTCGTGTTGGCAGCCATGATTTCCAATACACTCATTCACGTCAGTACAATTGAATTTCTCATGGGATTCAAGTTCTAATCCTTCGGGACAAGAGCACACGAAACTTCCTTCTAGATTAACGCAAGTATGAGAACAGAGTCCTTGGGTACACTCGTCTATATCCAGACAGGATATTTGATCCTGGTCCAACTTGTATCCCGAAGGGCACTGGCAAACAGGACCACTTTCAGTATCATTGCATTTATGAGAACATGGAGGATCTAAGTTATCACAGTCCTTCTTTCCTTGATTCTCGGTGCAGGTATGATTATCAGCTTCCAAAGAAAATCCTTCAGGACAGGAACACTGATAAGAACCCTCTGTGTTATTACACACGTGTGAACAGGGCGAATCCTTGTCACACTCATCAATATCCATACAAGAAACACCGTCGTCCTGGATGTCATATCCTTTATTGCAGCTGCAGTAGTATCCTCCATCTTCATTAATGCACTCGTGTTGGCAGCCATGAGGTTCTCCCTCGTCCCCTTCTATGCACTCGTTGATATCTAAAAATGGGAGGAAATATACGTGCAGGATTAATCCCCAGGAACAACCCAGTTTCTATTCCTGATTTTCCCACCAATGCATTCGTCCTTTTCGTTCCTTTTGAATCCTTCCTCGCACTTCTCGCTCTCAGGATACTCAGTAACGTCCTCGTCCTCGTAATTATCCTCTTCATCTTCCTCGGCATCATAATCCTCGCTCTGCAGGACCTTAGTGATGCTTTTAGGCTTAGAAACGCACTCATAAGATCCTAATTTATTCCGACACTCCTCGTCCTCCCCACAATCATTCGCATCGCTCTCGCACTCATTAATATCTGCAAAGAAAGTCATTCTAAACGTCAATGAGAACGAGACAAATAATTGTATAAAAAATTTCAGTGTTATTTACAAATTTTCGAAAAAAAAAAAAAAAAAATTATATCCATCTCAAAATCATTTCCTTTACCGACCCTCGCAAGTCTTCCAGTTATCAGCCAATCGGAATCCGTCAGGACACAAACAAAATACACTGCCTGGTGTATTGAGACAATTGTGCGAGCAACCGGCGTTGTTCTCAGCACATTCGTCAACGTCCTCGCAGGTGTGATTATCCGCAGCGAGCTTATACCCAGGTATTTCCGTGCAGCTGCACTCGTAGCCGCCATCTAAATTGTGACAAGTACCTTGGCAAGGTCCGTGCCCGTTGTTCAAAAGGCACTCGTTCACGTCTACCAAAGGAAATATCAAGATCCATGAAAGCAAAGATCAAAGGACAGGAAGCAATTGTCATACGTGAATATCATATCCCAGCACCGTCACATTTACATATACGGCGAATATGTAACGCAGGTTGATGCCAAATAAAGTTCCCGTGATCACGCAAGATAAAGCCGTCATGTTGAGCACGTTGCCTCTTGTTTGACAAGAGTTAATACTCGTGTATTAAGCTCATGGGGGGTCCCGACGTACATGAATTTACAAGCTCGAAAGAGAACATGGCAGGCACTAATGCATTTTAAACCGACTCGAGTTGTTCCCTCGAATGGAACATGCTTTTGGTTAAATCGTTTCGAATTTTACGAACTCGTTCGATTAAACTTTAACAGTATAGACACGACGTGATAGAAAATATAAAAATGAATTATCACCTAATCATATTACTGACCTTGGCAAGATCGGCCATCGGCATCCAATTGAAAACCCTTACGACATTCACAATGAAATGAACCCGGATCATTGTGGCAGATTTCAGCACAGCTTGCCGTACCTTCTTGACACTCGTCAATATCTATCAAAAAAAAAAACCGTCCCTTATCACAAATTCAAAGTACTACACAATATTGTATTAATTATTTAAAATTTTATAAACTGGTTATCATTACTCGGTACAATGTAACGTTCATTTATTCTATCATAAATTTATAATTTCTACAGCATCCCAAGATCCTTGAGTGGATCTGACGCCCAATCGTAATACCTATCAATACTGTATATCATAGGTAGGTGACATGGGCGGGCTAGAATGCTGATTAGAAACTGTCGAATATCATAGGGCAAAGGTATCGGTGTATGTAATAGGGCGAATATTATACATAAGGATAATTATGGCAATAGTGACAGGGCTACATTCCATTAGACAAACCACAGATAGTTTACAATGGGAAAGTTCGCAATCGCATATTATATATAGTTTACATACAAATATAGAATATACGCAAAAATTATGAACAGTACGCACGGAGATGCTGTATAGTTTGATAACTATCCCTATTAGCATACAATACTCTACGTGGCGCCTACACTGCGGAGACTATAGCCAGAGCCGCGGAAAGCCCGTCGAGGCCTTGTCCGCTAATAGAGGTGCTTAAAATCTTATGATAATCATATACAAGCCGCTAATCGTCTTAGACGTTTGATCTCTCTGTGCCAAGGCGCAAAAGTGCCTGCTTACGGAGTGACTAATCTTAGGCGTCTTAAGAGCTAAGCGAAAAATTAAGGAAACATGCCTTGGATGGGTCTTCGTGATCATTGAGGATTTTTTGGATAATTAAGACGTAAAAAATAAAATTAGACTCCTTCGATGAATCGTTGTCAAACCCTTTGGCCTCTTTAGGAAGATTATTCCTGTGATCGATATACGATAGACTTTACTAAGAAGGAAGATAACATCTGAACTGTATTGAATTTCTAAATCTGTTAACGGTATAAGCTTTTTCTCTTTGAATATCTTTGCTCGGGATGGAATCCGTATGAGACCAGTGGGAGTTGTTTTGATGTATATTTATTTATATTATTTTAGAACGTTATAATTATGCGATACGTCAGTGACTTGTGTCAGGAATTAGATTTACAGATATTATTGTTATGGGTTTCCTGTAATAATGTGGACTAGACGTAGGCGGTGAACAGACGTTTTTAACAAAAGTTTAGAATTTTTGGGAAACCTCACACCCATGTCCACCCACTTGCACGCCGCTTTTGGGTATCATCCCAATTTACAAAGGCGCCACATCAATGCTGACATTATAAAGCACGTTGATTTAGCTGACACTGTAAACCATCCTGTTCGTCCCACATTCTAATGTTCTAAGTGACCTTAAAAGGTACGGCAAATTGCCAGGCGCTTGGAAAACATAGGGAAAACAAAAGACCCTAGACGCAGGCGCATCTAAATCCAGTAAATCCTAGAAACGAGCTGTACGCGCAGCACGTATGTATTTTACCTAGACAGGAAGATCCTTTCGAATAAAATCCTTCAAAGCAGGAGCATCTGGGTCCTGTGGCAGTGTCCTCGCAAACATGATCGCACCCTCCTCTGTCCTCACCGCACTTTCTCATATCCTGAAGCGGCGTCACTTCTGAAACATACATGCATCCAAGGCCATGTACCGACAATGATATAAACGCAATCGACTAGAGTAGCCTAATTCAATATTTCGTTGGATTACATCGAAAGTCTTCGATAGTAATATTAACAGCACGAAGATCAAGGATCTCAGAGTGAATCAATAAGTACAATTTTTTTCGAGGTTAACCCGCTTTGTTTCGGTGCGATGCACGTGGCCCTATGGAGCGTCGATCTTTATCTGTAGAGTAAGAAGCGTAATATTTCTTCGGTTGTCAATGTGTCAGCCGCAGATATCGGTCTACCTGTATCGACAACACGGTAGTGAGACTCCACGACGTGTCCCAACGGAATCCCAGGTCAAAGATCCGCGTTTCGTGTCCAAGACATATATCAGTCTCCTGGGCAAATAGGAAACAAGCGACCGAACAACCAAGCAGCCACGGCAGGAACAGTCCTGCCTCACGATTTCCCATGAGGATCAACACTTACGAGCCTTGTCGACGCACATGGGCTGGGTGCCCAGCCACGTCCCGTCACTGCAGTAAAGACGATCGGCCGTAGGATCCATAAAGACGTATCCAGGTTCGCATTCGTAGACAGCCACCAGATACTTGTTGTAGGGTGGCAATGGATTCTTCCTCCTAAGCATAAGAGTCACAAAGTAAATCGTAAAGAAGAAGCGATAACAAACCAGGAGTAAAGAGAAAAGGAGTATCAGAGTGTATATACTGGGTGGTCTACATAAAAATAATCACACTGTAGTCAGATATGCTCCTTACTTTTGCAGTTACTGTTATTCGTACCACCTTGTATATATACTGCATATAAATAAATATACAGACCTGGCATACTTAGCAGGACGAGCGTACTCCAGCTGAGGAGCTTTCAGTAAACCCTTACCCTTAGCTTTCATGAAACAACTCAGGTCCAACCTACTGGCCACAGTTTCATTCAGGCTAAAGCTCGGCGTGGCTACAGGAGCTTCCGAGAATGATTTATCTAGAAGACGTTTCCGGAACTTCCTCCTCTTGAACTCACCCGTCCGCCTTCTGGACTGAAGTCGCTCGCGTGACACCAGCGGCTCATCACCCATATACAGATGACCACGGGGCTTTTGCGATTTTTCATCTGCAACGAATAAACTAGGGTTAGAAGGAGACACTAAGTAAGGTCGTAGGGCGGATGTCTTCTTGGGTCCAGCAGGGGGTCGAGTAACATTGTTTGTTAACCGAGTTGGACAAGGCGAGATTGCATATGCGTGCTCACGCACTAGGACCGTATAAGGAGGCGAGATCGAGCTATGCGATAGACGCCTTAAGGGTCAAAGTGGCCAATGGCACGCGTTCAAACGATGCCACTCATGAGATCAAGGTGAGAAGATGATTCACTGGTGTCTATGATTCTTCCTCTTATATAGGACAATGGCATCGGGACGCTCTGATCGTGATCCTCACGATGCACTGAAAAAGTATGTGTATATGTATATATGTGTACATGTATATGTCCTGGGATTCATCCCATTCACATATGTTTACCATACGGTAGCATCTTACATAGATGGATAAAAATGGTTGATACTTCTAAACACGTGTACCTATATATATGGTACTAGCATAGATTATGCTCTTGGCACGAAAGGCTTCTACTACTCTCCTGATAATGCACCACTTGTCGCGATGCATCCAGCTGCATTCACTCTTCACAGCATCTGAATGGGACTGTTTGGTCTTATCAGGATTGTTGGGTCTTGGCAATGATAATACAAGTGGGTGTCCTCTGCACGTTGCAGCGATGAATTTTCTTTAAAATAATTTGAAGAAAGATTTATTAATATTTCACCGTTCACGTTATGTTTTAGTGCGTGAGAAAATCTTTATTTGTCTTTTTTTAAATTCATTAGGTACAGTCATTATAGAAAATCATTTTGATTCGATGATGCACGAGACGTCAGGTCGTTGATTTTTCGACTTCAATGACCGCGAGATACGCGCTGCTGTCTGCTGAGGTCATGGGATGACTCGCGTCCTGCGGATTCAATGATAAGAAGGATGGCAGAACGGATTCGAGCGTGACTCAAAACAGGACGCGAAGTCATCCTTAACGATAACCAATGCGATCCTGTAGATTCAATTAGAAACGCTCCGAGACCACCACGGGAACTTAAACTGATTTCATATTCTGTTTGGAAAAAATTAAATTACGCAGTTCATATGTAATACCTATAATATGTAACGTACTTCAATAACAATTGAATATACAGATCGATCGAATAAATAGTATAATACCTGGTGGTCATGTTTGTCGCGTGTCTGACAAGACTCCATTCATAATAAAACCAAAATTTTTTATTCAACTATGACTGAGATCGTCTCGAGTATCTATTTCATTTCTGTCTTTGGTAGCTGCTGCTGACATGGCGCCGGACTTAGTGTAAACTGGGCTTATATATATACACTGGCGCACACACATGCACACATACGTATATAAACGTTCCATGGACGCCTTAGGCAAATAGGCAAGCCAGCAAGTCAATCGATCTGGATCGATCGCGATTAAAATTCCAGTAGCCTCTCGATTAAAGGAGGGCTAACGGTACTGTACGAGGACACGTATTAATGTGAAACTTATAATCGTCATCATGCAGTTAAGATGACGGCTTCCCAATATAATACACAGGCGTACGATGTGCCGACAAAGTAAAAAGCTCAAGCCACAATTTAGAGCCGAGCTCATCTATCATTCCGAGGAGATGGAAGTAATTTAATAAGTAATCCAAACAGATTGCGAGCAGCCGCAATTTTTTTTAAGATCCAAAGTCTTACAGTTTTCAATCAATCCAAACTTCATGAGAACTAGAGAAATAAATGAAAAATAATGAACAACGATATCGCTTCCTCTTTCATGCAATAACCTAAAAGACCTACCGCTATTAGCGTCAAGCCATTATAACTCTGGATAAAATCTTCATGTCTTCAAGGATCGAACCCGGCGTGGATCTAGATCCAGTTGAGAGAATTCCAAGCCGTGATATCTTCTACGTGAACGTGTCCAGGACACAGGAGGCACCAAGCATTAACTACGTTCCTGGACACAACAATAGCACGCGCCGTCACTGACAGGACACGACTCTGGCATTTTATTTCTACCACGAAGTTATACCACCGTCGACTCTGTGTCCTGCCTGCCTTTTTTCTTTTCTCTCTCATCTCAGACTCTATCTCAAATTCTCTGTAGACGTTTCCATTTAAAGAAATCCAAGAGCGTCCGCGACGTACGTACTGAAATCGTTCTTCGTATTGAATCTTGAACAGCTGACTAGCCGACCGCGCCTGGTGGCTAATACCGGTACTAAGCTCTTTCGAATAATCATACGTTACTTGTAGTGAAACGTTTCAAGGTAGCGCGCGGACCGACAAACGCAAACTCAATTAATTAAATTGGTTCATAGATTTACCGATTCAATATAGATAGAACGCATCTATTTGTTCCAACAGACATGTGAAATTAATTACGAACGATCAAACCACGCGCTTCGCTCTGGTACACGTACAGTCGATTATCTAGGATCTACTATCCCTATACTCGGCTGGAGATGATGGATTTATTTTATTTTGTCCAGGCTCTACTAGACATATATATACATACATGTGTGCATGTAATCCCAAGTGTAACTCGCCACGTGCTCCAATCTCAAACAATTCGATTCTCTTGCTCGTATCGAAAAACCGCTACGATCGAATGAAAGGCACACCTTTATTTTTCATCGCGCATTATTTTCTATATATACGTAACGTCTATATATATATATAATATACACACATATAATCGCTCATAAACCTTTCTTCGTCTTTCTAAATGAAAAAAACTATCGAAACCCTGGTATGCGAGTCTAACACTTTTAATTGTCAACACTGCTTCGTTTCAAAATTTAATCACGATCGAGCTGCCATCTATTATTAAGCAACCGCGTAACGCACTACCATATTAAGAAGCAAAACCATTCTCAGCCTTCTCTTATCTAAACGATTTGATATTAACGCGCTACTTTCACACGCGACAACTAATCTCATCATCCCGCAGACATTCTATCATATAATAAACATGTATATGCGTGTATATGTATATATCCTGCTCACGATTCAGTAGTCCTCACACAGAAAACTGATAATTAGCAACCATATTCAAAAGCCATATTAAACTCTTCATTCGTTATGGCTCCTCTAATCAAACTCCCTGATTATTCCAGTGAAAGCATGACTGTGTCTTCAAGTCATTCATCTCGTCATACGGAAGCGTATCGTTATTATTATCGTCATACCTAAGTACTTTCGGTTGTAGAAAAACAAAAAACTATCGATTCTTTTCTTTTTACAATTTTTAACTGCTCGTCGTCATTTTAGGAAACACACTGTGGAATATTCCTTAAGCTGATTGTACAATGCGTCCTGCTAATGTCTTGACAAATATCGCCCGTTGTGAACCACCGTTATGATACCTACTCTTTGTCTGTGAGTTTGACCGTCACTCTCGGTATGTATACTACTTACGACAATGCCCGGCACCGGAAATTACTTGACTGGATGGTTTGGTGATTTCGCAATATTTTCTCGTAAATCAGTACGTATTCCTGGAACTACTTGCCATGGTGCGTAGGATGCGATGGCAAAAATACAATTTGTCTGGGTCCTAGACGGGTCTCTTATTGTCCAATGTCTTTTTTTCCAGGTTACAGAAACCACCGTTGACGTTGCGTAATCGTGACGTGGATTAACCCGACGGCGAGTTTTTATAGTCGAGACTCTCGGGTCTTAGGGAGTAACTTTATTCTTTCATTTTTTATTGTCACTCTAAGCCCACGACTTGGCGATGACGTATACACAGTATCTCGCATAAATATTGTGTGATCCTAGTCGAAGAATACACTGCGGAATGATAATGAGAAAAATGGCGGATCCTTCTTCATAATATTGTATCCGTAAGACAATTTTACTGGTACTTTAATGTTTTTATTTAAACTAAAAATTTCAATTCGATAAATGACAGGAAGTAAAAAAACAGTATCGTTATACATTGACAAATTGAAGAAAAAAAATAATAAAAATTAACGAGACCGTCACGCCAAATTTTATACGCAATTCCAAGAAACCAGTGTCAATCGGGTCACCAAGATAGCCCATGCATCATTTCATTGTGACATATTGGCAAGTCATAATTCCTATCAGTGGCAATGCCCAAAGATGAGAGAGCCAATAAATGTATGATCGATCGGCTCGCCCTGAACTGTTGACCGTCCTTGTTCAGTCGCTGAATATTATTTTCGCAATGATCAATAATCGAAAGACACCACGCTGTCGTTAGGAATTTAAAAAATTTTTTAAATACCAATCCCAATAAAAAAATTCTAAATCCTTCATCCAAGATCAATCTTCCTTATCAGTGAGGAATTTATTTCTCATATCGAGCGATAATTCTGCCGAATCACCATATGACTAATTTTCGAAACTCATGACTCCAGCGATCGAAAATCACGTGGTGTCGGTGCCCGTGCGATTCGTCACTGGCAATTCTCATGACTCTCTATATTCCGAACCTGCAAGACGCCAAGCATCTTCGCTTAACAAATATCCGCCTCCACTTGACGTCCTGCTGCGGAACATATATGTATACGCCTCCAGCATCCACATTGTTCATCCATTACCAGAGCGAACATCTTCGCCTTAAGACTTTTGTCAGTCGCACTTATACGTGAGTTTCTAGGATGCGATTTACTGTTTCAGAAAAAAAAAAGAAAACTTTTCAGACATATATTTGCTTTAACACTGAGCGAAAAAAAAAATTTGAAAAATATAAAGTCTCATTTTCGTGAAAGGGTCACGTGATGGACTAACCTATTATACAGGGTGTATATATATATGAAATAAAATTCAATCCCGCATCTGACGCGTTTTAATCCATTCAAATTGACACTCGAACTCGCACTGTGCGTATTGCACTGGCAGACTGAGATGATATATGCAAGAATAGAAATAAAAAGAAAAGAAAAAAAAGCAAATATAAATTTATACAGGGTAGAAATCACAGAGGTCATATATCAGAAAATCTGGCACGAAAGTGTGACAAAATGAACCATGACGAGGTATTACTCATTTCTTGTGGTAAGTATATACAGGTATAGGTATAGCCGATCGTATTTCTCCTGGGAAATTGGTAAAGCTTTTCCGAACCGCATCGCAAGAGTAGCATTTGTCGTAATAGGAAGGTGGCGAGCATAAAAGTATAGCACATTGAATAAACTGACGAAAGAAGGATGGATGTTAAATAAATAAAAAAACTTGAGCCCATTGTAAGACGATGCTCTGGAGTCGTCACCGTACAGAAACGAGGAGCGAGCTTAATGAAAAAGTTTAATCGACGCGAGGAGCTGCCAACGTTTAAGTATAAAGACCGAAGTAAAATTAACGAGTGAGAAGGGCCGAGAATATTCCTAGCTAACATAGTGAAATCCCTCGAGAAAAATGAACTTGTGCGAATCGAGTTCAGTCGCCAATTATAAACCGAAGCGCAGCATGTTCCTCGAGATTAGGAATTTTCCAAAGGTTAAAAGGGCGGTCCGCAGGAAGATAATAGTTAACGATTAATCACGTTAACCTGAATGGTATAGAGAAGAGGTATCATGAGTGTACGCCTTAAGAGACCATTATACGTTGATTAGAGACTCGCGTGAAACGGAACGTTGTTATTAGAAAATGAGATAAAAAATTTGATATTACATCCATAATTAATGTCGGCATTGAAACCGGTACCAGAGACGTCAGAGCTCAGAAAGACCTTAGGAAAGTATAAAAATGAAATTTTCTTATATTGTCAAAGCACTAAATTTTCAAGTAACTAGAATCACTTTAAAAAGTCCATTTCGTTAGTTACAAATGTAAAAAATCAAATTTCATCAACTATTTGGTAAAAGCACTGGCGCGTAGGTCGATTCGATCGTCTAGCAGAATTCCGAACTCTCATTGGTTTGACATTAATGGTTTTCACCTGGAGATTTGAAAACAATGGTAACTGTGTGCCTGCGAGGGAGGCTATTCGGTTGGGTCGTTCTTTACAGCCAACAAATCTTACTCTCCTCTCTCTTGCTCTAATGCGTCCTTACCCTCTCCCTCTCTCGATCCCGCTGGCTATTTCATCTCCACAATCGTTTATTCCTCTCTCGCTTACGACCCAGGCTCTAGTTTCGAATCGGTCGCCGTGTCGCCTCGTGTGGGCGAGTCGAAAGAGCCTAAGGGTATGCACCCTGACCCTGAGTAGTCTTTGACGTCTGCCGACGATTCACGAACGTGAAGTCCCACCAGAGGAATAAGGATTGACCTTCGACCTCAGCCTCCTTCAAGTTAGTCAAAGGAAGATCCAACAGCATCCTCCCCGGTACATATTGACGATTTACCAATGTCTACTTATATAGGACACCGTACAGATATAGTCAGTGCCAAATTTTGCACGGAAAAAAAGTATCCGATAAGACCGTCGAAACTTACTGATAACCAGCGATAAATCATAATCCTCGATCATTCGTCATCCTGGATCGCTACATAGTGAACCCTTGAATGGTCTCTACCAAACTTGAAAAAGGTACTGAAGGAGGTAACTACCCTTTTCTGTAACCTTGTCGAAAAAACCTGCCTCTCACGATCCATTCGACCCTCGAGTGGTTTATCTATGTCCGAAGAAAGTCGCGTTTTAATGGGCCTTCGAGAGTTCTTGATCGCCTACTACGATAATTACGTAAACGTATATAACATCGACGTCTCATTCCAAAAAGCAAAGGAAGGCACCGCTTGAGGAAAATGATAAAGAAAAAAAAGAAGGGCAGAGGAGCAAGAAAGGCTGAATAGGAAGAAGAGGTGGGTCGTGGAAATAAAGGAAACAACGTCTCACGCGGCTCGCCGGGGACTCTCTAATGGCCTTTAGAGGATACTACATATGAGCCAAGGGTACCAACGAAAGAGAAATTAATTTCATCCACGGACACGCTAACACCATTAACCGGACACTGCTGAGGTCTCTTCTTCTTAACTCATGAAAAAAATTATCGGTTTTTAACGTTGGCTAATTATGCTTCGTCTGGCGTTAACGTCCTTATCGTTATATTTACTGTAATCGAGATAAACGTGAAACGGTGTCCGGTTACGTTTAAAGGTATCTTGCTACCTTAAACAAACAACCCTCTTTATGGCCTTATCTCTTTAGTCTCTTATATATCTAAATATATATTGACTAAAGGGGATTTAAACGTCATTCAATTGAATCACTGCGACTCACCCACTTTGCTAACTTTTCAATAGAATCAACGTGGGCAGCACTTTTGCAGGTGAAGGTACATCATCAGCTTTTCCATTCAACTATCAGCTTCATGGCTGCATTATTATTATTATTATTATATATATATATATATAATAATAATATAAACGGATCAGTTCGATGACAAAGAACGCCTTCGCATTCCTCGCTCATTCACTTACTACAAACTCGATTAGCAATCAATATTGATTACGACAATAGCCACGTCAGAGTGATAAACATCATTCAATGAAATCGCTATTAAAAAAAAAACATCATTAGCTTACCAAACGATACGCATTTCGGTACCGGATGATCCCAACCGTGATCCGTGCACGTGAGGATCCTGCGTCCCTTTAATCGTCTTCCTGGTGAGCAGGAGTAGACTGTCTGCAAGGATCCATCCTTCAGGACTCTTTCTCGTACAGCGCCCCATTGCGGGGCCACCACTGGCGAACAGCCAGCTAAAGAACCTGAATACGAAGAAAGCATATTTTATTTAAACAGTTACAAAGAATAAATTTAAAAAAAAAGCACGTAATTTTTAGAAATTTTTTTACTCTATTATTACTATCTAGATGAATATTAAATTTTAATTGAACGATAAGACCGTCTAAGGTTTAGACGCTTCAGAAAATTGGTCTTGACAATAGTGAATTTATGCAGGTTATATATACATATATAGATATACTATGTTGTAATATAAAGCCTTGGAGATAGCTGAGTGAAAAGTGATCCTTATACAGGATAACAGCTTCGCCTTATTATACGGATGAGGTATTCTCAATGATTTCTCATGGAAGATGCATCTCTGCTAAGGTACCTCCCTGTATACCTATGGGGTAACGAGGTTAGCGTGGTTTATTGGAAATTTCATGCTCTTTCGAATCTCAAATTGTACGCAGCCAGACCTTATAGTAGCGACCACACATGCCACCGTAAATAATTGCTCGCTCCATGCGGTCAAACAAACATTAGATACGGCACTGCCGGTATGAATACAGCTAACCATTTGGATATATCTTCCTTTGGCTTTTATTGGATCCATTAAAATAGAACTTTAGGTGCTGATAGATATCACCGATAGACGAAGATCGATTAACGTCCTCGGCAAGTAATTAATTTTCAAGCGAGTCAAACGAAGCGACGGATGATTTTTGAATGATAAAAAAAATTTGAAAATTAAACGCAAGTCAAATTCACATGCACGAAAGGGTCATTGACATCGGAGTCAACAGCTGTCAATAAAATGCTACTGCTTTTCCCTGTGTTTCAATGACTTTTAAACAAGTTCACAGCTACGGTTCAGAATTAATGCGAAAGACAAACAATTTTAATTGAAAGAAAATATTACTGAAAGGACCACAGCATCCTATTTAATTTACAGGGCAAGATTACTTTTACCACATTCATTGTTTCCCGCATCGCTTAACACCTTAAACTGTTCTCGGCCCGGCCAGGCGTCAGGGGTATTATAATTATTATAAATTCTGCCACGTGCTCAAAAACTGTCAATTTTGACAATTAATCTTAACAATTATTTGGCAATCTACTGTAACCATTGTTTCATCCCAGTCTTGTTACACGAAAAGGCGTGTCTTGTCATGGATGTATATTACGTTCCTATCTCGTGTTTGCAATGTCTCAATTTCGTTGAATCTCCGGCGCATACATGATGCCGTGTTATTAAGTTTTAGTGCCGAAGGGCGTAGGTCATATTTCTTCCAGGAAATATTTTACGGCGTCTGATACTCCCATGCGCAAAAGATAGCATCTTTAAGATAATGCCAAGTCGAAAAAAATTATCTCTTCCTATCAGATTCTTTCAAATTCGCTGAAAATTACTTGCACACCTGGTATCTTCGTACGGCGACAATTCTTATATCCTTTTTCAGCGATCCCATAACTTTAGATATGTATATATATACACTACGGTATCAAGATCGACCACGAAAGATGCTTTCAATTGGTTGTGCAAGACGTACGCGGCCCACACGGCCTTTATTAACCTGTACGGATGGATTTGCATAGATCGGTAAACCCTGATCGTTCGTTGCGCGTAAACCGTTCGCTTCAAGAAGATATAGGCAGTTTCATATATATATATACTATATATATGCTGTATACAGTTCAGGCATTGCGTTTCATTTCCATATATTAAGCTAAAGTGCAGGCGCGATAATTGAGCGTAGAAATTGTCGCGGTGAAAGTGAAGCCGAAAATAAAATTTAACGGTTGGTAATATGATTTTCTTTTTTATTGAAAAAAAAAAAAATTCGGATGTCAAACGTCCTTACAGTTTGTATTTTGCATTGTGAGCTTGTTTCGAACAAAAGTGTGAGATTCGCGAATTTCATAAATTTCGCAATTTTTAATAGCTCTTGTAGTAAAATTTTTTAAATAAAATTCCCTAAAAACTAGAAAATTACATTTACAAAATTTTTTCTCCATTTTTCGGGTAATCGTGATACCACAAGATTTTCTTCGCAGTAAAGAACGAAACGTAGGTTCGTGTTACAATTTATCTATCGTAGGTTCAAATATTTGCGAGTGTCACGAATTTCATGTGAATTCTAGGGAAAGTAATATGGTCTCACAACCTCATAAGATAAAGCTTCCTTAAGGTGTGAACCCACCTCCTTATCAGAAGTCTATATAATTTATTATCACAACAGGAACAATTAATCGTTGGTAAATTTTTAGAAAATTAATTTTCAATTGAATTAACGGAACATGTAATTATCGATCAGCCCACGATACACGACACCACGTAATACATGATACATAGTTCAAGCTCTGATAGATAAAATATATATACAGATATACACATATACAATGCATAGCTAAGGTAAATTCGTGACAAGAGTTTCACGAAAATCAACCTTAAAGCAAACTTTCTACTGTAAGAAAAGATACGACTACTCATTACGTAACATAAACAGCAGTTAAAAATTTAATTGGTATCTTTATACATAATAGCACAACAGTAAAGGTTAAACCTTGCAATTTATTATTACTCGCAATAATTATTTTCAATTGCGAATTTTTCCATCCCTTATACTTCATCATTAATTTAACACTCTCCAAGTCCCTCTAACACTTATCAAGTCCCTCTCTCTCTGTCCCTCCCTCTCTCCACTCAATGTTATCCATCTCTTACAGAGGTATCAGGGGGACGCATTGGATCTTCTGGGTGGTCCCGTCCTTTGAAAATCGTCCTGAGAGAGCCTTCAGATAATCCCTCAGAGACTTAAAGTTTTGTCACTTTTATCCTAAAGCTCCTTGTGCCTGGCGGCATCGTATGAATTTCTTTGACAAGCAGTTCCTTTCTTGCAAAATACGTACATAGGTATACCTGTAGAGAGAATTTGTATAAATCCAATACTGGTCAGGTAGGACCTACCGCAGCTGCAAGTCTTAAAAAAATGTCTTTGCTTTTCACTTATGGCAATTATATATACATATATATACACCTAACATAACCTAAAAGCAATATATAACAGAGTTCATTGACCTTATAAAATTCACAGCCGCATCTGTCCTCGCGATTGTAATAAATTTCGAAGAAAATATTTCAATCAAATCAGCATTGTTTTGCTTACGAATATGCCGGATCGTGAGTCTATGGTAACACGGCTCGTTAAGTGATCCTGATGCTTAAATAACGTGGCCGAGGTCTTCATTATAACGTACCTCCGTATAACGAACCTGCCATTCATTTTATCGCGCAGCATCGACAGTGCAAAAGGTCATGAACTTTATCGAAACAGGATAACGCAGAGTTTTCCACGCCTCGAATATATCGACCGTCATCATCATAAGGATCCCGGAAATAATTAAATCGATCAATATATCGAAATGGTACGATCGATTTGATAATCGATTAAAGATGGATCCCTTCATAAAATGTGGATCGTGTGAACGTGAAACTTTCACGTTAGCCAACGTGACCACCAGATATAAATAAGATCCGTGTGATTTTTTGCAAAAATAATTAACACGTGCAAAAAATTGCAGGAAATTTACATAAAATCGATGAAAGTTTAAATATTATAGGTCGGAGTGCCGAAAACGAATGTATTTTAATCCGAGAATGTGTTATGCAATTTTTCAAGGACTAAGCTTGAATTATATCACACTAATATCATTTGGCCCGGGTTTTTATCCCGCGTGACGAATCAATTTGCGTGATCTATAAGCCAGATGGATCGCTCGTAATTGTTCATGGCTTTCCGATACACTTTTGATTGATCCTATTAATTATTTTATACGAGTCTTAATGGAGATTAATATTACTGGTGTGTTGATTGACCCAAAAAGAAAAGTATATAACTCTTGAAAAGCTTCATGAAGATCGGTCAAGTACTTGCCTGGCTAAATAGCACTTGTGTGCCACACATGAGGAATGCTAGGCACATCAGTGTAAATTGATTTGCCGCGAAGCGTATCGGAGTCTAATACATTGCGTAGATATCCCAATTCTGGCAATGTAACCCGACACAGGCAATAAGAATACAGAATACATACAAAGACCGATAAAGAAATTGTACATATATATATACATATATCCCAAATGAAGTTAGCGCGTCCATTTGATTTCCATGGTAAAACCAACTTCAGCTGATACGCTTGGCCTGAATTACCCTCTACGTATTATACGTATACCTGTATATAGATACAATAGTAGATATTCTTGGCGAGCCGAATAAGGAGGCTAAAGAAAGCATCCTAGAGGAAAAATAAGATTGAATATACCCTCATCTAAATAAATACTAAAAATAAAAGATACAATACCACCCGAAAGTATAAATCAATATGAGAGAGAAGTGAAAAATAAATAGGCTCCATTTTCATGTAAAGTTCCAGCAACGACGTCGTACCGCAGTTTCCCGTCTGGTGGCGCTGGACGACAAAGAAAAAATAGACTATTCGAAATTCGCACCATCGACTCTACCAAGCCCGAAGCCCACACTTCTCGGGCAATTAACCGCAAAACCCTAATTGAATCTTCACCACGCGACTCATTAAACCCTACCCTCAAGAGAACTTTCGTCGATCGATCACACTGCGCTTTTTCCAGCTATCGCATTAGGCTGACGACTCGTGGACGGGTCGCGATTAACAAATCGCGGTAGAAAAAAAAAGTGGAGAAAAAGTGAGGTTAGGCCAAAGTGGAAATCCTTCAAGCCGCGTTTTCAAAGCATCGTGAGGTACCCTTTTAACCATTCGGCAAACAACCCTCAACGAACCACAAGGCAATAGGGGGCTCTCGCGCCATGAAGAATCCTTTCCGAGACTAATGGCTTATATTAACTCCTGACTCTGACGGGGTTAAAACCCTTCCTTGCCCCTGGCCTACCCCGCTAAGAATTATTATAGTCACGACCCGAGCTGCCGCTGGGTTTGGGCGTTCCGGGTTTCACTTTTACGATATCTAGTTCACCATGCGTTAAATAACGGAACGTTCTCGGGACTAGGTATTATATCAATGGCGTACTTGATGGAGGCGCTGAGGACGTCGGGAAGCGTCGCGTCGTCGCTTTCACGTGTATAGGTACAGACACTGGTATTCTTAATCGCGATTTAATTACACGAAAGGCTACGGCTAACGGGAAGAACTTTTAAATTAGCCGCGACCGCAGTGATGCCAATCTACCGAAACCCGAGTCGCGAATCGCGGAACAACGAGACTGCTGAAAACAGGGAAGAAAAAGGAGAGAAAAAAAGAATTTTAGTACAAGAAGTAGCGAAGAGCAAAAGAGTTGCCAAGGAAGATAAGGTCTTAGCGAATAAAAAGAGGAGGACTGGTCTCTGGAGAATTTAAGAAAACTTCCCCGTAGGCCCTAAGGACCTTTGGGCACGTAAGGCCCCAGCTTCCCGTTCTGCCTTCTAGTTCATCGCGATGAACTTTTCCCTTCTTGATGAACAATGTCGATTTCTCGGGTGACATTATTAAAGCGTCCTTTTGCCGTTGCTCAATGTTATATTGCGTGTACTAAGGACAGTCTCGCTTTCTTTGCCAAGCGTCTTATGTTTCTGTCCTCTCTTTCCCACATGGGACCTTTGCTGTCATGGGCTCTAGAATGATCCGTTATACTAGGGACAAATAAACAGCTGAATACAAGTCAGACTCCTACCAACGTCAAAACACACTACGTAATGATGGTAATAGTAGTGTTCTGTTATATCCTTTGTTGAAGTTCGATCTCTATAAATAGTCGAAGATTGCAAGTCGAGTAATGTCTGAAAGACAAATATGTATATATATATATATATATATATATATATATATATACATACTTTAAATGCTGTTACACAGAATGGCACTTTACCGGTAGCCAGATCGAAAACAGATTCCTCGTGTCCCCTGCTTATCCGATCTGAATCGTACTTCGGATTACTATTGCTTGTTCTGCCCGGTAGAAATCAAAATGGACTCCAGCCAATGCTCTCGCACGATATCGCACGGCAATATCAAATGCTAAAACCGTATTACCATTTTGAGGTTATATACGATTTATGAAAATGACCCAGGATATCTACGAGAGCCTGTTGTACCGTGAAATCTAATGTCATTAGAGAGATTACGTCACTCGACATAAGAACGTAAATTCAATTAAATCTATGATTAATGTAGATTCTGCAAAAAAGAAAATGGCAAGAAAAATTTACTTGCCAATGAAGAATTTTAACTGCTGACTGTCACTGCCAGATGTACGATCAAGAATTCAACGTCACCGCGTGTCGATGACTTCGGCAGGCAACGACGTCTTAGCAGCCATTAGTCACACGTTGCCCATTGCCGGTTTCCATGATCGAAGCCGCAGATTTAACATCTGACTTAATGATAAAGACGTTAGGCCATCCGTATTACTTGGGCTTGTTTGCCCATTGCGCAATGTCGTATTCACACGATTACCAAGTAGGGGCGTCCACTTCTTGAACGTCTTACGCATTCTTTTTTTTGTATCTACATTAAAACGATCCTCTCCCTTCCTCTTCGCGTAACCCAGCGCGTCGATGTTTCTCTTCTTCAGCAACGGTGAATCATCGCGAGACCCGCGCAGAATTCCGTTGCGGGTAGCGAGGGAAGGACAAAAAAGAAGCAGCAAATAAACTGAGACGCGAAAGAGCGGGACGAAGAAAAATCATTGAAAACAAAAAACGAGAGAAAAAAGGAGCAAGGCGTCTGCCCAAGTGCCAGAGAGGCACTCGGGAGCGACCTTTGGCTGAATGAGTTAATTACGATCGGTACTCGTCGGTGCCGATCATATATAAGATCGACCGGTTTACAACTAGAGGATCTAGGAAGAGGTAAAAACCGCACTCGAGGCGCCAATCAAACGTTAACGAGAGCAAAAAATTCTATCGGCAATGAAGATGACATCTGTCCTAGGTGATAGTGAAGTGGTCCGGTGAAAGAGAAAAAAAAGAAAATTTTTTTTGAATAAGAAAAAAAAGTATAAATACGACGAAGAATACAGTGGCCTCAGTATGATCCAGGAACTCGAACCAAGTAGGTACTCGACGTTAATTAGCTACAGGGAAGATGCTGCGAATCATAATAGCATCGATCTCACTCGATGATCAAAGGCACGTGGTATTCAACGGATGAGCAGAATCATCAGGTCTACCTTAATAAGACCGTCGTGATCATTTACTCATGATTAATCTGACGTGACTCTGCTTTAAGGGTGTGTACGATGCTCCGCAGATTCTCTCGTGACTATTTATTTTCGTCTGGTTCACATACATTTTCACTTTACCTACCCGGCCGAGTATCATGGCGGACAGGGATTTTCCATTTGGCAGCCACCAGATGCGCGATGCGTCTTGCGTGAATTTTTCAACCCGATAATTCAAAGTCGAGCTTCCATCGCCATACACGGTGGCAAGTACGAAAACCCACAGGAGAAAAGACCATATGACCTTAACTTCATAAGACTATCCGCGTATCCACATAACTTCAAAATTCGTATGGGATAAGTATATCATAAAATACCTAACCTCCATTCCTATACGTACTCGGTACACCGGGAGTACATAACCCAAGATAATTCCTTGGCAGCCCTCGTGGATTTAGGAAACCGCAAAAATCCTCTCGGAGCAGGATTTCAATTCCGTTCCCCTTGTCGTATCCAGAAAAGAAATACAAGGAGAAAATTCGTTGGTTTTATCAAGAAAAAAAAAGGTTCAAACAGAATTTCTTTAGCAATAAGGTTGCGAGTAATTCCTGAATTCATCGATAAAATGTTTAAAATGAATAAAGGGCGTTTGAATAAAGAAAACGACGTAAAAAAGTTAAAGACCATGATGAAAATTCACGTGGAATTCAAAATTAGCGAAAATTCAATATAAAAAAATTTTTAATTCATAGATTCGTGTCATTTGTACACATTAGATTCTACATACTATGGGTGCACTTTCATGATGCGTATCGCGGTCGCGGCTACCTGTCAAGATCGATAGTACTCTTGGCATTGGTCATGGGCAGTCGTCGTGTAGTTTCTAAACCGCAGCGACATTTTTACTATCGTTTAGCACAGTTCGATCGGATTACCAGGACCTAAAGCTGCTGAAGATTTAGAAAGCCGGGTATTACGTTGCACGGCAGAATCTTTTCAGATTCATCTTTCATCTTTATTTCGTTTTATTATTCACGGTCCTACGAAACTCGCAGATTCATTCAGATCTTATCATTCCCCGTGTGCAATAGTCCAACTGAGAACCCCTGAGAGTCATAGGCGTCAGGAAGACTCCAAATCGCAAGAGAGCGATGGACAAAACGGTAAAGAGTTCACGGCCACGTTTCACAGCTCGTCGTCCGGTCTCAGTTCGTGTCTGGAATTAGGCTCACTTCGGGAGTTTATTATTCCCTCGAGGGAAGCGGCTGGACCCTTGCGGTAAAAAGAGAAAAAAAAATGATATTTTAAGAACGAATTAAAACGACCAGTCCGAGTGGCAGTCGACATACCCGATGCAAGGAGCCGGAATGTCCACAAGGGTCACATGTCGTACAGACATATGACTTGACATTCATTTCTTATTTTTTCTCTTCCTTCATTTCCTTTGGTCCCTTTAACTACCAATGTATATATATATATTCCTAAGATACAAATATATCTTTACCCAGTTCCTCCAAGTAATTATCGAATCAATTACAACTCAAAAATCATTACCGTAATGCTCGAGCGTCGCGACGCCTCGTTCGTAAATCAGCGCGATAACATTTAATCGCATTCCTTTTCGCAGCGATTCCTGCATTGAAATTAGCACCCGTGAAATATCGCAGTGCAGTGTAGAAAGGACATGGTCGATGAACAAGAGTCGTAAAGGAAACAGTCATGGAATATAAAAAGAGCGTGTAAAATGTGAGAAAACAAGAACCGCCTTTGATCCTATTCCATATCCCAACCCCATCTATCGGTCCAGCCGCCACCCTCGCCCAAGGGTGGCAAGTAAACAGGAGATAAAGACCAAAACGTTAAAGTGAACGATACAGATTTCTCACCGTATTATTTTTCTTTTTCTTATTCTTCCCCTTCTTCTTCTTCTTCGCATTCTGCTTCTATATCCTCTTTTTCTTTTTTTTTCTCTACCCGGGGATTCCGATCCAAATGCGTATCAGAGGATTAAGTCGGGTCCGCTGGTATATACCGATCTGTTAATTCTTGATTGATAATGCGATGAAAATATTCACGTCAGGCACGTTCACTACTAGATCCCTCGTTACGAGTCGATACGCACGGACGGATGGACAGACGGACAGACCCGACGGATGGACAGGCGCACCACCAAACCCTCCATCACCGAGCAGACAGCTGTAATTAAGGACTCCGATCACATACCGCACAAATTACCGATTCAATTAATACACCGAGCCCGCCTCGATCTCGGCTTCACCTCGTTCTTCGTCGCTCTCTGAATTTTTTTTTCATCGCTCCTTGCTTCTGCTTCTTATTGTACTTCATTTTTTTTCAATTTTGTTGGTAATACTTTTTATTTCTTTCTCTACCCTCGGCAGCTTCCGTTTAATTTCGGCTCCGTCTCTCGATAGCTATGCGAAGGATGACTTTGAAATACGTATTATATTAATGCGCCGAGCTACAGATTTGATCTTCATTTTTTAAAGGGACTTTTAAACACGTCACGGGTATAGAGTGTCTTTAGGTCGGCAGGGGATTTAATATTTGAAGTAACTGGCGCGAAAATTAAATGATAAGGTAAAGTCGAGCTTGTAACACGGGGTTTGCTAATATCGCGAAATTAAGGCTGACCTGGATAATTCTTCGACTAAGGAAACCGCAAGGTACACAAATGGTTTTTCTTTAATTCTCCCCTTATACCCCTTCTCCCCTCATTCTCTTTTCTTTTCGCTTTATACCATTTACCTTTGTTTCAAATTAATATATTACGATTCCCAGGGAATTTATCATTATTATTTTAACGTGTATCACACCTATGTGACTACGTACGATGAATGTTTTTATGCTTTCAGTTTTATTCACTTGGTATTCACCCACTAGATTACACAGTATTTCTCACAGTATTTCATGGTTACCATGGTAACAAAGCAGCGCCGTTCGATCCTAGCGTCAATCCACAGAACTAATCCATCCACTTCGTAAACTTTCTTAATCGACAAACTGGATTGAATTACTGTAATAGATCGAAGAATGGAGAAATAGATACTACATTGTGGCACAAATCTTGATACCAAATAGGAATTAAATGATCGTATTCTATCGTATCGTTAATTCGATAAAGCCAATTAACCGCAATGGCAGTGAATTTTAATCGACGGTAATCAAGGTATGAGAAACCCATAGAAATTCTGTTGTATACTAAATTCGACTAAAGGTCTGAGGAACGTAAGGTACCGGGAACGTATTTCGCCATGAGACCTCATTGTTCTCTACTTCGGTAAATGACTTAAGGGCGTGTTCTCAAGGGTCACAGCGTCGCGACGCTCGTCGCGTTAAAGACTCCTGTTAATTATGAACGAGTCGCTCGTTAGTCGTGACAACGTCGACACTATTTTTGTCGCAACCTTCATCGACGAGGTTTACAAAAGGGTGACGGATTGATATCTCGTTAAGAAATTATTTCGCAGAAAGTCTAAGCCATAGCTATATACACAATCTTTATATACTATATAAGTCACCTGCGTCATTGCGTGTACATACATATATACGTATACAAAGATGAGAAGAGTAATGATCATGGAAAATATTTATGATAAACGATAAACAGCAATGAGACAGAAAATCATTAATATCTTGAGTGATTTCGAATGTCTGACTGATGAAAATATAATGAGCACAGTAGATTTGGTCGTAAACTAAAACACCACATATACAGCTTAGCATACCCCATATAAAACTATTTTAATTACAACACACACATGTTCAACTTCTACATAAGAACTGAATAAAACAAATTGAGTCTACCACATTAATAATTACTGTACATTTGGTTTACTCTGTATAGAATAAAAGTAGTGTAAAACAAATTCATGATTTTGTAAATTTCAAAGCTTGTACGATAAAATTATATGTTGTCAAAGCACCAATGACGGCTTTCATTATACAATTTTATCATAATACATATTTTCGTGATTCATAAATTTTTAGCACCGTATATATAAACATTTGTGTATATCGACTGATTTGTTTATTATAAAATTCTTTAAATTCTCAAACATAGCGCACTACGCGTTACGTATATTTGCGTATCCTTGTTTCAACGAGTTATTTACATATCAACGCCATATATAGAGTGAAACGTATCGATGAAAAAAAACGATAGATACTTGAATGGCTCCAGGCCCTTAGTCGACGGCTCTATAAAGCATGGGAATCCGGACTCTCGCTGGATTTATTACATCCGATGAAAAGATGGGGACAAGAGTAAAGAAAAAAAATCCAATTTGCGGAAAAACGTTAAATTTTGTAAACACAGTGACAACTGTGAAAAACGATTTTCTGTCTGAATTTTAAATAAATTTACAAAAGACCGTGTAAACTTCCTCTATTATTCTTTTACCAGCAATAAGTTGGCAGTGAAAAATGGTATCTGGAACAATACTGTTGTATTTCTATTTCGCAGCCAAATATAAAATATCCTAAGCAGGTACTTATGTGCACGATGAAGTCTGATCGATAATCGATCAATACGAATACCGTTCAAGTGGTCCAGACGACGATTATGTGAATTCGCGAATATTTAATGTGCACAGACTGAAAGTTGTATTGGTGCTATTCGAACTCGGCTTATCGGGCTTGTATTTTATATGAGTAAAAGCTGTAGTATAGAAGCATGAAGAGGGATACAAAGAAATAGAAGGGGTTTCGATAATATCTAATCGATCGGTCGATTCTGACGATACAATTCACCCTTAGATTCTTTAGTAATGTAAAAATTCCTAATATCTATTGATAAAAAAATTCTTCAATTCTAATCTACTCTATTAAATTATTTAAAAAGTCGCTTTTGGTTTTGTAACTCACACATATAGATAAACTATTCCGATGAGACTTTAAGTTGATAAAAATCTGAAAATCACTCTAAAAATTAAATTGAAAAATTTCTTAATGCAATTTTCTCCTCCATTGCTCTTCGGTACAGGTCCCAAGTGTTAATCATACATATTCCTAAGACGCCAAAAAAGCGACGAACGCGAACGTGACTAGCATTAAATAATTAAATTAACTTTGAAACACAGAATCCACCGTCTTTATCTCAATCGAAGAGATATTAAGTAAAAATATTCTTTGTTACCGCCAAAGTAAATTTCGACCGCGTTTAAATAGATCGTGCGGATTCCCTCAGCGCCGACTAATTGTCACGTCGAGCAAGACCATGTAAACAGGATTGGGTTAGGGTGACACGAAAAACATTCCGGGTGTCGCAACGTAATCTGTTTGAGTTTGAAACTTGTTTTCTTTTTTTTCTTTACCTCACGCGCCCTTACGAGCTACGAGGAAGGAACGTAAGAGGGGAGATAGCTTTTTATTTTCACGAATAGTTTAACACTTTAGACTTCCTCTCTCAGCCGGGTTCACTGGGATGGAGAATAAGAGTGAGAGAGACAGAGTTGGAGAATTAGTCTTTAAATTCTCGTTGCGTGACAATACGATAATTTAAGGACGGACCACAAGTTCCTCTCTGAATTCGACCCTCGTCTGTTAATAGCAACAAGTTACTTTTGTCTGTCAGCAAGATAGACTCTACGTCTCTATATTTAACCGAGCGAACCACTAGACACGAGGAAGCACAAAAGAAAGTAGAGTATAATGGCAGGGAAAGGAGTGCAAGAGAAACGCTCTGAAGAACTCTCGTGGCTTCAAGAGACTGGAACGTGTAAAGGACCTTTAAGAAGATAGAAAGAGACTAAGATGGCCAGAGTTCACAGAAGTCGTGTACCCTAACGATTCCACTTGAAATTCAATACAAGAAAAAAAGCAAAGCATAGCTGCTACAACCCACCCTTATTATCGTGGAAGAACATAGATTCCATAGTAGTCGAAATATTTCAGAACGAGTAACACCACCTCAAAGAAAAAAAAAAAGAAAACGATAAAATCAAACAAGAGAGGTGTTAACAGACATGGATTTCAGGTGGTTTCTAATTGGTGATAATTTTTCTAGTACTCTGACAACATACCTAGAACCACACCAACTGCTTCTGTGTACTCAAAAGTTGAAAAGGAAAAGAGAAAAAATTTCTATCGGACTACTCTGACGTTGCTGAGGCTTTCCGCCAAAAAATTTCATACCCTTTAGGTGTTCCTAAAAACTATCGGCGAGACTTACGGAACGCATGATAAATTTCAATTTTTAACAGCTTCAAAGGATTATCCCTGTTTCCATTTTGGCGCTTGGAGTTATATTTTTAGTCGTCAGCTTATACGGCACTCACGTGCTTGTACCAAGGGGGCACGTAAGGGGCGGGTGGGAGAAGGGGGGTTGGCTTCGGTTGCGCCTTTGGTAAATACAATTTATTATTATCACGGCAGACCGGAATACCCTGCGGATACAGGTTCCTTCAAAATCTACTTACCACGAACGATAGGACGTTTATGTATCCTGACAGGTGGGAGGAGAAGAGTAGCGGAATGAGAAGAAAAAAGAAATGGAGAAAAAGAAGCATGGAAGTAGCTCTTCTTATCTTCAACCCTTACTTATAAAGCATGAATGGCTTATCATTTTCAAAAACATCCCGTTGGCAACCCAGTTTATTTTTATTTTCTCTCTCTTTCACCCTCTAAGTCTTTACTTTTTTTACACACGGACTGCATATACGAAAATTATGATGAAGCAGAAGAAATTATCTTGGATATTTACTGTGGTAATAAAGCCGTAGCGCTGTCGACACAAGATAAAAGATCCGTTCCTTCCTGCACCAAGTGCATACAGTCGTGCCCATACGATTTATGCTACAGGGTACAGGGTACGTGGGACCTTGCGCACAGCGCAAACTTAACTGGCAAAGGTTTTATTTATTTTTTGGTAGATTTGTTTTAAAAAATTTTTTACTTCCTCTTACACAATTACGAAATTGATCTTGATTACTGTCTTTTGTTTTCGAAGTTGGGACTTGCTGTTACGTTTCTTTGATTTTTTTTTGAAAAAGAAATTTTACTTTCAGAAAATTAATCGTGCGAGTCTGTGATTCTGTAAATTATCCTACTTTTGATAAAATTTCGAATACTGCTGTGTATATATATTTTTTTTCCATTTGAAAAATGATCCAGTGCTCTCTTCCCTTCGCGACGTAATAATCCTATGGGAGTTACCGTTCTTTATTTTAATATCTTCATGAGATCTTGATCGCTTTCCTATACTGGAGTACTGTCCCCGTAATGACTTTAAGAATGAATTCCGCATGAAAAATTGGGATTGAGTGTAGTAAATTTTGTAATGGATGAATATCAATGAAATATTATGTCTGTGTTGGAGTTATTTAATACTTTAATACTATAGTCATTAAATTTTATAAATAAATAAAATAAATAAATTTATAAAAATGAAGAGTATATTGAAAAAGTTGGATAAATCAAAAAAAATATTACCTGTAGCAAAGACAGAAAGAAGCAACCCTATAACAGCTAGGTGTCTCATCTTGTAAAATTTTCCTTGTAAAAAAAAATCACTGTAACACAAATGACAAAAACTACCAAAAGCGAAGCACGCACTGCGCTTGGCAGTACATTTTCCGTGTGCGTCCGCGCGCGAATGTCTGAGCGCGATAAAGGGGAATCCCCGGTATATATAATTTTTATGATCCTAAATTTTGCAAGCGTTCACACCACTATGTAAATCCAATCAGATCGTGATGCGGGTAACGATCAGACTGACCGGATCGTGTTAAGTTTTCATTCAAAAAATCGTAGCGATCGGCACGAACACGTGGCTAGGATGAAAAAATGATCGCACAGGCAGGACGGCAATGCCGATATGAGTGAACCGGCTCGGCAGCAAGGCTGGCGCTTCGAGACTGAATCCGTGTATGTATCTCGGAGTCTGAGTTCTCAGCCCTACCAGAGTAGCAGAGAGTATGCGGTAACGTATAGATGCTGTTTCTTCCGCCATAAAGCCTATATATAAGTTCTACTTTAGAAACTGGACCTAATATAGCAAAAAAATAATACAATAAATAAACCAAAATAGGCATATAGTACCGATCGCAAAAATATAGAAATAAGCCCTTCAAAATCTAATCATCTTTGGATACAGGTAGACGGAAAATTTCGACAAGGAAACTGTAAACCAAAATGGCGACGTCGTCGTCCCGAAGAGAAGTTCAACGGAATAAAATGGATTGACGGTACTCGATGGTGCAAGGGATGAAATAACCCTGAAACGTAATTTAGCATCGATCAATGTCAAAACATTGCGCAGGGATAAAAAATAAGTTTGAAACGAGAATTTTTTATTTTCATGGATACCACGATATCGTGGATGTACGTGTACATCGTATAGGTCAGGCTAATCACTTCCGCCTGAAACCATTTTCATTGCTCGTGAGCTGATTTTATGACTCCGTAACCTATTTATAGTAACGGCTTCCCACCTTTTGCCGTTTGTTGACTCGCGGTCTGGCTATGATTTGCGAAAATATTGTTATGGGATTATTTTTCATGGTAGCCATTTTTACGAGATTCTTAACGCGTTGGGAATTTATCTCCTGTGCTTTCAGATTTATATCGGTTTATCGCACGCCTGACGTGACAATATTGACGATGGTAACTACACTGCAGAGTGTAAAATGTATTTTGATATCTATACTACGATTTCACTGAATTCTCTACATTTGCAAAACATTGCAGAATCAACACTGCATAATTGCGTGCAGTGATCTATACCTAATAAGGGATATCATTAATGTACATGATGTGGTTTTACTTAGTTTCGTTTAATTACCATGCGTCATGTACTATTGAAATTATATATCATATATATTTGATTCCAATACTATTGTACATATGCTACTACTAATTAATTATTGTACCATATTGCTATTTTCATACGTACGTACTATATTAAAGTGTGGTACTGAAAAGAGGTATACCTCTATTCGTGTATCTTCTTTTTACATGGGTAATAAATAATTGCTGACATAAAAATTATTAGAAAAGTATGTTCTTATATGTATAAAACCCTAGTATAAAACTGACGCGCCTGCATACAAGCAACCCGTCTTACTTCAAAAAACATATACCCATAGTTTAATATACGTGTTCTGAAGTTCTCATAGCTTTTCTATGCTGCTGTAAAGTTAAATGTAAATTCTAGTGCGTGTATTTACTAAAACTTCCGGAACCCAATACACTGAGACACATTTATTTTACAATATAGCAACAGTTTGATCGGTTCCGTCTGAAAAATAAATGATTTTGTGAATTAATATTCTACACGTAAAGATTGAACATTATAAAGTCTCAGTTTTCGTAAATAACGTGAGATACGAATATACCGTATAATAATTGATAAGAATTAATTATTATATGTTTTCAGTATACATATACGATTTTAATAGTGGCGACATCGAGCTGATAGAAAAGAAACTTATCTGCACCTAGATACCCAAATAACCTGCTGTGGATTCACTATGATGCCAAATTGGTTTTAACCGTGGGTAAAACAGGCGCTGAAACCACGGTAAAGCAGCCGCAATCTAGCGTTTAATACTATTTGGCGGCTTGGCGCTGGACCACGTCGTGGACTCACAAATTCCTACTTCCTGTTGGCAGAGATGAGTAGGGAGATGCACAACGCTACGGTTTTAGGCGATACCAAAATCATGGTCCTAACTCGTGGCGGCGAGACTGCGGATTTTCTGATCATCGCCTCTGTCGGCAATGAGAATTCCGTCGTAGCCGAGCCAAACGTGAACACTAACACGTAGCTTGGCGGGCAGAGGTTCTCCGCTACTCATCGCGGTTCCCAAAGAAACCCTTAGAACGAGACCGGGAATCATAGAACTTCTCAAGAACTATTGAAAAAGCCTATTGTTGGAACATTTTTAAGACATTTTTAAGAAAGTGCGGTACCAACTTGACACCCGTGTAGCACCTCAATTTTTACTAAATATAATTGGATCTTGATTTACTTTCAAAATTTATTCAAAATATAAAAGTGAGGCTAATTCAAAATCTCACAGAATATACGGAAAATAAGTTACGTTCAAATTGAAATATTAATACATTAGGTGTTCGGAACATTAAAGTAAATAATTAAATCAATAAAGTAAAATATTAACACTTAGAAATCGGGAATTATGGTCAAGCATATTTAGAAGTACTGGAAGTTGCCCAAAATCGTGTGTGCGCAAATTCGTCGCGCAGGACTCAAGGAGTGGGAGCAGGCGGGTGGTGGGGGGAGCGCTCAAGGCAGTGCTCGGTCTCGGAGCGCTCGTTCTTCCTCGAGCCGGTCCCCTACTCGCATCCACTTCCAACCTTCTTCTATTTTTATATTTATTTCTTCTTTATTTCCTTATTTCTTTCTATTTCATTATTTGCTTTCTTATTTATCTTTTTCTTTATTTCTTCTCTATTTTTATAACTCTATTCCTTACTTTTCTACTTCTTTACCTCTTTATTTCTATCTTCCTTTCTGTCTTCTCGTTTCACTCTATTCCCTCTCACTTCCCATTGTGCTTGTCTTACTTTTCCTATTTCCTTGGTCGGGTCGAGCATATTCATTCGAGTAGTCATATAAGAATAGTCACCCTGTTAGTGAAGCTACACGTATAGACCATGGTGTCGTGGGTTGCCCTTCTGCCTCATCCGCTGAGCTTGCTCATTGGGGTCGGGCCCAAGATGTGGCCGCAACAGGACCTTACGGGTCTCCCGACAGGGGCCTTGAGCCCCCTTAGGGTATCTACGGCCATGGTCTATCGTATAGTAAATCTAACCAGGTGTCTAGCTCCCGCGTATTTAGTATAATTTATTCGCTTTGCTAAAAACGCTCTAACATGTCGTTGACCCTTGGGCACTTGTGTGGGTAGAGACGATCCTATGTGTCGGTGGGGAGGTCGGTGTGGTAGTC
>JAYRCB010000291.1:41358-101730 GCA_036026315.1 Trachelus stipa | reverse complement strand
CCTTCCTTATCTTGAATCTTAGCTTTTACGTTCTCAATGGTGTCAGAAGCCTCAACCTCAAGAGTGATGGTCTTTCCCGTCAGGGTCTTCACAAAAATTTGCATTCCACCTCGGAGACGAAGTACGAGATGAAGAGTGGATTCTTTCTGAATATTGTAATCCGAAAGAGTGCGGCCGTCTTCAAGTTGCTTTCCAGCGAAGATCAATCTTTGCTGGTCTGGTGGGATGCCTTCCTTGTCTTGAATTTTAGCCTTAACGTTTTCAATGGTATCAGATGCCTCAACCTCAAGGGTGATGGTCTTCCCAGTCAAAGTCTTCACGAAAATCTGCATGATTTACTGTAAAAAAAAATATTTTCCATAAGCAACGATACAAAGAAAATGCTAATACAAGCTTTAATGTCAACTTAACAATTTTCGATCAATAACGTTGCATTGACGTTCATAAAATGGCGGACGGCTAATTAAATATACGTAAGAAACCATTGTACTAACATTAATTAAGACACAATAGGCATTCAGAAACGGGAAATTTTGAAATTTAGTAAACGTTATATCTAATCAATATAATAATAGAAGAATATGAGCTATTCAATTTAACTGCTTATTCATGGCATAACGGCAGCCATTTTGATGAAAGTGAACTACGCCGTTTACGCATCCAATGCACCACCAGATTTTTACGGATTCAAAAAATACTGAATTTTATGGAAATATATAAAATCATTATTTTCGTACATTAATAGAATGAAACTGCAACAGTATAAGCTTCACAAACATCTGTGATAGTTGAATAATGTCTACTCATCAATGGCGTCAAAAGACGTTCACGCCCCAAGGACAAAAGAAACCTACCACGACGTAAAAAATCGAATACAATTATAAACCTTTCTGTGAAAAAGCCAAATACATCCCTACGAGAAAGACGGATTATAAAGAAATTATACTATCGACATTTACCTGGTACGTATGTGCTGTGAAATTCGAGAACGAATAATTGATAAACTCGTGTAAAACACACTTCTCTGCTTCAAGAAACTCTTTGTAACTGATTCGAGCTCAAGCGTTCACTACTTATATATTGACGCTCCCACTACTAAATCGATGAACGCAGACGAAACACTATTGGTCAGAAAGAACCGTGGTGAAATTTCATTGGATCATACCATGACGTCACGGCCTCCTGATTTTGTCGAATCTTATTGGTTTTTAGAACAAAGCGTAGTCTAGAATGTTCTTCTACGCAAATTTCGTGAACACAAAATTCGCAATATTGCTGTTTGTTGATTTACCAAAATAGCGTACCTGTCTTTTTTACTAAGAATTTATCAAACTCGTGTCTCAAATATATATTATATCAGGCGTGTTTCCTTGAATCTCTTGTCGTAAGAGTCTAGATGGCAGCACAATATTTTGCAAACAAAAGACTAATTAAGTTCGTTCCACTCTGTTTAACAATATTGCGATGCTATAAATTTATATATTATGTTTACTATTTTCAAAAGCAATTTTCAATAACAATTAATCCATATATATACATGTATGCCATTATATGCTGTGAAGCACAGTTGCCTTTGTACAGTGGCTTAATTAAAATTCGTAAGTAACAAGACTACATTTTCGTGACACACGAATCTGATATTAACTATATCATTATACCTCTGTACAGTTAATGACTTAGAAATGTCTGTCTTGATATTTCATGCGCCTCTCATTACGTGATTTCCAGTCAAACTTGTAAAGTCACGCCATTACTCATTACTCTTCATTGAACCAAACATGGCTGATGCAACATGAAAAAGTATAGCAAAATGTCCTGTTTCTCATTTTCTGTTTTTTTTTGTTGGATAATGGTAATTTTAATTCATTTTCTGAACCCCATAAGTTTGTTAAAATTTACTTGAATGCCATATGTGTATGTACATACATCGAGTCAAAACTAAGTCGCAGTCTCAAATTGGACACTTTACCTTGTGGTATAATTGATGAAAACTTTTTACGAAGAAACTTTTCCAAGTCATCTTCTGTAGACTAGAGATATGCACCTTGTCACTTTTCCGAGATGCCTCGTGTGAGGATACATAGGTATGCCTCAGTGGCCTTATGTAAACTGATTTCCTTGAAAAGAAAATTTGATTAGGCAGTCTGCCAAATCAAACTGTTTACGTATGCATATTCTACGAACGAGTCGCAACAGGCTGGACGTCATAAAAATAACCATGATCCCGATCACGCGAATTTCTAGACATTCGAAATAAGCGATACGACTGATAAATTTGTGTCTCTATCATTAGAGACAAGAATACTCGACAATGACTACGTATTCAGTACAGAGGTCACCGATTATTTTTACACTCATTGCGCTACAAGGTCATAGTTAACATTTGCAAATCTCCACGAAGGTTATTCATTAATAAAATATTTGTAACGCTATCACGAAATTTCTAGTCTTCAATAATGCTCACAATGCCGCTTATGTAAAAAACATGTTTATTTATAAATGACAAAGTTATCCTCATTATAATTCATTGTTCATTCCACAATGAATCTGAATTTTCTGGAATATTTTTAAAGTAAATGAGTAAATGTTAAGCAATGTCGGTAATGATGCTTGCTTATACTTTTATTAAACGTCTATCTCAAATATGTAAGGTAAAAGTAGAAAAGTAACCACTTGTATTTTTCTGTTTAAATATAAATTGCTTTCAAAGTATCGTAATAGTAGAACTGTGACCGTTAGACAAAGCTGACATCGAGCAATTGCAGAATAACAGTAATACATATGTATGTACATATCTAAACGTTAATTTCACATGAATTTCATTAACGTGATATTACGACGATAATAAACCTCGGAGTAACAATATTCTAATAAAAATACAGAAAAATTAAATTAATGAAAACACAAGCCTGCGATCTCGATACGTACAAATGAGATGTTTTGAAATCTAATTTAATGTCTCAAGTGTGATTAATACGCGACGCTGTGATGAAAACAATTTCAGTCTATAATAAATATGCTCGTTTTTGAGAAACAAAACACATTTATTGTTCTCGAGCGATTACATTTCAAACAGCAATACGAATACATAATTAAATAAAAATTAATTAAATCAGCCACATATCCTCTTACAGTTCATCTTTATACCACCCTTACGATTTTATATTGGTTTCTTCATCTTTCTTCTTTTGTTAATGTACAATTTGAGATATTACATCGATAATTTACAACGTGTTTAATAGTACGATTATAGATATTATCAACGGATGAATAATGATTGAACAAAGGATCTAAATATGTGAGATAAAATAACGGCGACATGTTTCGTAAAACTTAATGAAATATTTGCTTACACATTCATTTATATTTATATAAGTTTTATAAATATACGTACTTATATATGCCTTCAATTCATGTTACACATTGAAAATATGCGAGCACTAATTAGTACGAAGTACGAAATTAGGAACTTCGAAACCGTCATAAATAAAAAGGAGAATCATATCCGAGCGATAAACAAAAATCTAAATAAAACCGAGAATAAAATGTAAGTTCTACAAGTTATAAATTTATTTAATTAACAAAGGAAAAGGATACATCACGTGTTTCTGTCTATCTCGTAAATCTTAAATTTTACACTGAATTGCCTTCTAGTACAGCGTGCAGTATACAATGGAGATTCAGTTATCACTTAACGAAACATTAATCAAACACAATTTACGTGGCTGATTGATTCATTACGCCAACATACGCTTTAAGTATGTATTCGTGTGTATAATCATAAGTCAATTGATAATCAGATACCATTTTTCTCGTTATATTACATACGAAAATTAAATCAAATTCAAAATGAAAAATATCATATAAAACAAGAACTATTGAAGCTACTATTACTTTGAAACCATTCTTACTGACTACTGCAAATATTCATCTATCATTGGGACTCAGGCACATTGTCAAAAATATATGTATATGAAAAATGCAGGGCATGTGGTAATTGAATTAAACAAATATACGTAATTGCTCTCTTAGACATATTCGGTTTATTCAATGATGGTTTCAAAATACAACAGCAGAGTCATACATTGGATGCCAAATGATTTCTCAATAAAAAAAACCAGCGCAGTTTTTGTTTCCTAAACGTCTCTCAAGAATCATTTTGACATATTTGCTTTTTCGAAAACCACGAACTACGTCAGGTTGATAGGAATCGTAAACACGTGCGCTCAACCCTCGTCGAACATGTAAAGCACCTAAATTCACAGTGAGCCACTAAAATAACTACTAAATTTCTCAGCAATCTTCTACGTGGGTCAACGCACGATCTATAAAACCTATGTTTAAACGCGACCGTTTAAGTAATTTTCGGTGCTTGGTTCATTTCTGCATTTCCGTACGATTACACACACAACATACACATCAAGTCTCGATACAAACTACGTCTACGCTTAAATTGAAAACTTGTAAATCAATAATTCACGTTGCTTTGAAACTGGACATCATCACTCTGGATTCCTATGAACTGCCATGATTCATTTTATTCTCTTGAACCTTCGTATAACTCATTGTGACTTTTTTTTGGAACAAAGCTAAATATAGATAAATTCAAACTAATCAATCATCTGTCGTCTCGTTCAATGAAAGCCTAGTGCTAGCGGAGTTAATCGTACCAATTGCCTGTTCGTGCAGGATTTCTTAATACCAGTTGTTCCTGCAAATTCAGTCGAGCGCGTCGTCCTAGAGATACGAGATGGACAGACAGGCACACTGTTCTATGCGATACGATAAAGCTGATTGGAGAAACCAATTAACGTATATTCACATATGCGAGCCGCCTGATATGAACGACTTGTGTCCATTTCCTTTTTTATAAGGATACTACAAGAGAAACTACGCGCGTCATCTAGTTTTTCTCTTCTTTTCTGTTCCTATGGCGATCTTGACGTTGTTGCTTCTCGTTGTTATCTTCTCACCTTCTTTTTTATTCTCCTCCCAACTTTTCTCTCTGTTTCTCATTTTTCCTACAATTCTTCGACTCACCGACGCCTTTTTCTTTAAACAAGCAATTGACACAAGGGACAAATGTCTCTTAGAATTTATATAAATTATACTTAATCAGTAAAGTGAATGTTTTGGTGGATCTACTTGGCGTCCGTCTCCATCTTCATTTCCTCAGCCTTCTTGTCCTTCTTCGACGCCTCGCTATCAGTACCCTCGCCATTGCTATTATCACGTCGTCGTTTTCGAGTAAAGCGGCTACCCTTGTATTTCGGTGGCGGCAACTGCTCCATACCCAGGACTTTGTGAATCTGCCGGAATGCGACCAATCTGAGGGCATGTTGCGCAGACGCAGTGATGTCTTCTCGCTGCTGAGCACTCATGCTTCCTATCGCATCGACCGGCTCCTTCTCACAAGGATCCAGCAGACCTAAAACGCGTAACGCTGATTAATATTTCACTATTCATTTACAGCTTTCACTTTTCGCGTAAAAATAATAAAAGATCAGTCTGCCAAAATCATCTTAGACATAAAGTTAACACTGCTCAAGATACAAGAGAACAAAATACTTGTTCTCAGGATCAGCGAACAGCTTCGCAGTATTCTCAGTCTCGTCATCGGCTCATCATTTCATTCTATAGAAGATGCCATCTAAATAAAATCCAACAAGTGTATTCTTACCTGGGCTACCTGGGAGCAGAATTCCACCAGCCACGCATTCTAAAAGTCGTCTAAGGGCTTCACCAGGACTCAGTGGACCGCCAGCTGTGCTGATTACCTTCTCAGTGAGCAATTCCAAAGCCTGTTCGATAATTCCAATATTCCAAATTAATGTATTTCCGATATATCCAACTGTTAGTTCAGTCCCAATATAAATCTACTGACCCAAGGGTTCAGAGGTCCCCACGTTGGCACTCGATTGCAGAGGTCGCGCATTATGCGAATTACCATTACACAGCTCTGGAGGGACGTTGCTCTAGCCTGCGAAAGAGGATTGAAAAATCAAAGCCGTGTAATTCTACGCTGTTGTAATAACCACTTATCCATTCGGCGTGACAATAAACCCTATACTAACTTCTGTATTGCTTTGTGTGGGCTTTAGCTATCCTCCCAGCCTCGTGTCCTATGCACCCTAACTATTGTTATAGCCCATATCAATATTACCGGGTGTTTATCGATCGTGCCTTGCAATCAGACAAACAAATTACCTATCACTGCATAACGAACACGTGATAAAAATATATCTATCATAATAACCTTTGTCTTTAGTCTATCCGGGACGATCATCGTGATAAAAACACCCGGTACACTCATGACACAACTGTGTGTTTGTGCTTGTCTGTCTCGTAATGTTCAACAGTGCTCGCCACTAATTGAGTCCGTTTTATTGTTACCTTCTAGAGTATATCTTTTAAGTATTATTAAACCAAAGCGATGCGATTGCACTAAGTTTAGTCATTCTCTAAGACAGACCTAGAACAGACTCAGTATAGGCTACGGCGCGATAACTCTCGATCCAGAATAATCAATTGGCTTAATCGAAAAAACGTATCCGATCGGTTTCAAATAAAATAAATAAAACTATACTCTCATCCGAGATCTCAGACTTGTATTACGAGATATATTGCGTTTTACGAGCAGTCCCCTATTATTCTGGATGTTGCCGATCAGAGACATAGCAGACGTAAATACTACCGATGCTGAGAGCCGACATCGGGTTTTATTTACATACTGCTTAAGTTTCTTGCCCGATATAGACCATATCTGATCGCATTGTTGATGCAGGTTATTCCAATTCCTGGCAGTTAACACATTCATCGCACATACGAATGATTATCGTTAACTGTAAAGTCACTGTCGACGACAAAGCATCCACACCGCCTCTTGTCTAGATTTGAATCTCTCTTGGACTTCTCTGAAGTTTCATTGAAGCTAAAACTTGAGGAAAAAAAATTGTCAAAGTAAAAGAAAACGTGTCTAACGGACTTTAGAGAGAGAAAATAAAACTTTAAGATCCAATAAGCAATGGTTCAGAACGCACGTCGACACGACAGAATAATCAGGCATCAAATGCGAGCAAACAAGCATCGTTCAGGCTGATACATGCCACAACAGGATTGATAATCATAAAATAAAATTGTCACAAGGCTGGAAGTTCTAAGACTGCTCTTCTTATTCTTTTCTCTTTCTCGTATATATTAGAGATATAGAAGGACAAAGTTGTACGCGTGACGCGGGTTAGAAGAGAGAATAAAACAGAAAAATTGTACGCGAATGAGTCTGCGAGTGAGCATAGAAACGAAACGAACGTACGAACGAGCGATCTCGCCGAAGATTGGCGTTTAGACAATTTGAAACCTTTGAACTGAGAGTTGATTGATTCAAACCTGAAACCACTTGGCATGCCTGAGTGCAGCTAAAGCCTCCAAACACTTAGCCTTGGGAAGTACGTCTGGTGGGTCTGGTTTGGTCACGGCAGGCGTCGCCGGCGTCGTTTGCGGCTGTGCAGCTCCCTGTTGCTGTTGTCCAGCATTATCTGAGATTCCAACAAAGAAAGCACAACACGCTTAGACAACACTTAGAGTGTTTGATCATGCCCAGAGCTTGGGAGTGTCCCTCTATTTCTTTCATTTCTTTTTTTCTATTTTATAATCTCATTTGCTTTTCTTTCTTTCGTTCTCTTTGTTCTCGTTGCTCTTGTAATATTTCATCTATTTATCTATTTTATACGCATTCCAACAACTCAAGCGCAGGTTCGCCGGAGAGCGATAGAAAAAAAAATCCGACAAAACATGTCATCGTACGGAATAAAAGTAATTACGTTCGAATGTAGTACGCAGCGACGCGCGAAACTCTCTTATTCGTATTCGTCCTCCTTCTTCCCTGCGGAACGATCGAAAAATCTCGGATGAATTTTGATAGTGTTACCGACCCATCATTTACTGGGAGTAGCACAATCAATCACGAGATCAAAATCGTAACCAGGGCCTCAAGATAACGTACGAGAGTATCGACACCGTCGAGCTTACGGCACTCGACGATATTGTATAGAGGGTGTATTTTCATTGTTTATGCATGATCAAAAAGTCCATAGTTTTAAAATTGCCTCAGCGTTGTTTTCGTATCCGAAAGCGTGTCCACGTTAAGCGTGATGACTCGAGTGGTTCTTCTTCGAAGGTGAATTATCATTGGAAGATTGGACTTCCGACGGCTTACGAATTTATGCGCGCACGTATAAAGTATTTACGAGTGAAGATAATAATTTACGGACTTTCCTATGAAATTAAAGATAATGAACGAAAGTGCCGTGTTGATCAAGAGAGAAGATTCATGCTCTAGTTTAACCTATTAATCACGTTTCTCTTGTGTTTAATCACTTCCGGTTTGATTATTGCTATCCTTTCCGTCGAAGAACCTTCACGCGATACGACACCGATCAACGCTTTCACGCTCGTCTAAGCATTCTTTTGGAATAAAAGATTTCGTGGACACACTAAAAGTGCAGCTGTATCGAGAAGGAAGTTAACGTCATTATGCCTGCGAGCGTATGTACACATACTGGCAACCCCTGTTGTCCTTGGCTGCCACCGCGGCTTCCTGGTGCTTAAAAAAAATTTACAGAAAATCTTCCAGGCCATGAAAAGAACAAACGAAATTAGAGAAACCGTTTGGGCGCTAGTAGCGAGGCAAAACTGTCGAGAAAATAAAAAATGTGCTTTTTCTACAGGCAGTTCTTCTCGTGAGATCCTTATATGCATCACATCCTTATACGCATTATCCTTTTCTTGGCCGTCGTCATTAGTATCAAACGATTGAATCACCTGCTGGTGTTGGTGTCTTCGGCGTCTCGCGCATCAATGGACTCGTCAATGTCACGCTTACAGTTACAGTTCCACCAGACACTGTTAGTGCAGCAGATTCCGGATGTTTCCCCACGTTGTAAGTATCATCTGGAGCGACGCTTTTCAGCTGTGCTGGTAAAATCTCAGCCACTTTATTAAGCAACGTTCTGAAATTCAAATTTGCGGATTTGTTATTTTCTTTTAGAAAAAAAAAAAAATATAATGCTGAACTTCGGACGGCATCTACCTGGTTGGCTTTTCAGCGCACAGTACTACAAGACAAACGTGGTTGTCTCCGGACAATAAGAGACCCTTGGCAAGATTCCCAACGCGCATCACACCGCGAAGTATTCTTGAATCTTCTTTTTCCTTTTGGAACGAAAAGAGGTTTCCGTCACTTCCGTCCTCCTTCTGCGGCGTGGTCGCTTTCTTCTTCTCTCCCTCTTCTTTCTTAACAATGTCTGTGTTAACTGGTGGTGTTGTCGTATTGCTGGTGGTAGTTGTGGTCGTGGAAGTGGGTGCAGCCAAGGGTGCGGTTGTAGCGGCAGCAGCTACCGGAGGTGCAGCAGTCACAGGTGTCGTTGCGTTTGGAGTTGCTGCAGGTGGCAGTTTCTTACCTGAAGCAAGATCATCGCCTTGAGACGAGATGCATTTTACATGAAATTATATTGAACGAGTTAAGTTAAGCGGAAGCAAAGAATACTTACTGGTTTCGGCTAAAGTGTCTGAAACGAACTTCAGAGCTTTCTCAGTGTGCGAAACAATTTTCTGAACTGCCTGCAGTTCCTCTTCCTTGGGATAAATCGTCGAATGATGAGCCAGAACGTGTTTGTCGTCGGAAGAATCCGGTCGTCTCTGAGGTCCAGGGAACATCATCATAGGTGGAGGCCCAGGGAATGGCCGTGGCATTGGAGGAGCACCTGGACCGCGTCCATAACGTCTATACCATTCATAATATTCACATTCCTCTTCGTATCGTCGCCTCTCTTCCCAATAAATCATCTCTTCGTCCATCATTGGGCCCATAGGTCCCATGGGTCCCAACTGATTTATTTCTTCTCTACGTCTCATATATTCATCTCTCATTTGCTGTCTACGAAGCTTCTCCTCGAGCATTTTTCTCTGCTTAAGGCTCGGCTTCATATCAACGACGAGATCCGGATTAACCTTCTTCTTGTAGGCGAATCTATGGCGTCTGCCCTTCATGTGCATATCCTTTGCATTAGGATCATTGAAGCGACATTCACATAGCTTACAATTAAAGCTTATGATTTTTCCATCCTCCGATTTGTTCTCTTCAATATACTCCTGTCCTACTGGCTGTATGTCTTTCTCGTCGACCACGACTTCCTCAACAGTGTCTTCAACAGCTGCTTCCTCTGTCTTGACTTCAGCTGGCTGACCTGTATTCACCGTGCCTAAATTACCAGCTGCAAATTCATAAAAGAAAAAAATTTGTAGCATGATCCCTTCTGTACAGCAGAATTTATGCGTATGGACACGTCATACTTACAGGCGACGAAGTTGATTTTTGGTGTCGCCGTGACTGTTGGTTTTTTAGCAGTCGCCGTTTTAACTGCCACGGCTGGTTTTGGATTGAGGACGGTCGGATCTGCACTAGGGATGGGTTTCCCAAGTTTGGTATGCAGTTTAACGACCTTTTGATGCTTGGCGCCTCTGATGTGGGCTGCGTAGGCATCGTTGCCGGTACAGGTGACATCGCAGAGCTCACAACGTAGAGAATTTCCAGCTCCACGAGCTGGCGGTTGTTGTGGCACCTTGAGGGACGCTTCCTTCTTCTTGTGTTTCTGACCTTCTAAGTGCTCGCGATACGTTTGGGGGCCGGCACAGCTGATCTTACAGACATCGCAATAGTGCAGCTGCTGAGGTTTCGGTGGCTGCTTCGGCCGCATCGGTTTCATTCCTCCACCGCCAGCTCCGAACCCCTTCCGTCCGTAGCCCTGCCAACCTCCAGTCTTCTGGTTAGTCGAATTGCTGTTTGCACTCTGTTGGGCTACATACATAGTCGCAGCGCTATAAAGCGCTGCGTCGTAGCCGGAATACGTTGTACTCGCCGTTTCTAGGGGAAATGAAATTGAAACCTCAAACTTGGGAGGAGTCGAATTTTTCAATTTACGAAACAACTTTACATTCGATTTCTCGTTAAATAATCATTGCAAGATCCGCGCGAGAAAGAATGGCAAACGTATCGCGAGCGCTCAATGAAAATCAAATAAATTGAGCGACTTTGGATTATTTATTTATTTCTATTGCAACAAGTTCATCCAGAAGTGGAAGTGATATTTAATCAAGAGATCGGATTGCCGAATCATCATGCACGTGTGAGAGTCATGACCATCATCCTAGGATACAAAATACTTGCGTCCTTAAGATTCAGAACAGACAAACACACGGTCGGTCTCGTCATCGTCTCGTCATTTCTCGCCCTTCCACTTCTTCGACATATCAATCCGAAAATCAGAGGGTCAATTTCATATCGTTGGTTCGTTCGAAGGACAAAATTCCTTTGAGAATGAACGTACGTAGTAACAAACAGTACTTGGCGTCAGCACAATAGCGAGCATATAAACATTAAAGAAACTTACTATTTGTCGCTGTAGAAGCAGTGGCTGCCGGTGTTGCTGGTGCTGTGTAGCCCGAAGAATAGGTAGCACTTTGCGTTGGATTGGACTGCTGGTAAACTGTACTCGAGGCTTGGTAAGTTTTAGCTTGTCCAGTAGTCGTAGCTTGTCTTGCAGTACCTGTATAAGCACTGGTCGTGCTATAAGCAGGTTTCGCTGCCTGATAATGAGTCTCAGTAGTTGTGTATGTCGCAGCTGCTGCTGCAGGTTGTTGGTAATAAGTTTTGGTGGCGTCATAGGTGGCTGCAGGAGCAGCCCTCCCATATCCATAGTCGTATGTTTGCGCTACGGTACCCGGATTCGCGGCTGGAGAATAGAAACGACGGTAAGTCCCTTGCAGTTGCGAGTCAGTAGATTGGAGTCCATATGATGTAAGCACAACAGAAGATTTACCGGCGTATGTCGTCCCAGTGGCAGCTGCCGCTGCCGCTGCTTGATAAGTTTCGTATCCAGTGGCCGCGGCGGCAGCAGGCCGCTGCGTGTATGTGGCCGCTGTGGCCGCTGGTGTTACCGCGTATCCCGCTTGGCCGGTCTGATAGGCGGCTGCGCTGGTCGCCCTGTTTCCAAGAGAAGATGCAATAGAACAAAGTACCCGGTATGGAAAAGGATATCAATAATAGTAAGAGGAAAAGAAGGACTAGAAGGGAAGCAGGTCGAAAGTCAACGGCAAAGTTCGGCGTTCTCGTTAACGCATCAAGAGACGCTCGATGGACGCTGTAGCCGAATAGAGAAATGGCGGTCCGACCGGCAAAGCTCGCGTGCACCGAGCTTCTCCGTTGTCTATCGCCTGCGAGGATACCGCTTCTCACCAATTTATCCGTCACACTTAAAGCTAATCACTTAACGTTATTGGTATTCAATCGAATTCGTACCCATATTGCGTTCCGCCGTGTGTAAACCCGAAATAATTGTTCTGAGCCATCCTTCCTCGCAGAGAATCCCGGAAAGAAGGACAATGGAGGAAGTCGTAGGGCGTGCCAGAAACTGAACAGAATGGCGGCACTGAAGCGGCTCCTATTGGCTTTTCTGTTAGTGCCAAACACTAGATTGGCGAAAACGCTGTGATCTCATTGGCCGCTTCCACAAGAGCCAGGGAACACTCGTCGAATGCCGTTGACGAAACTTCACCTCGACGTCAATGCATGTAGAATCCGCAAAATATTCTACCGCGCGAAACTGATAGCCGGCCAAGAAATATTCATGTTTCTAGTCGAATATTTATTCACTTACCGCAGGTCCCTTGTCACCTCTGGGCACCCGTGACAACCATGTACTTTACTATATAATAAAGCTTTACTAAAGCAGTAAGCAACCTGCGGCTAGGCTCCGGTCGGCGTAACGAAAGGCCACTTTTAGACAACTATGTGGCTCTTACGCACGCGTGTATATCCCTTCTTGCCTAAAGATGGTCTCTTCCATAATTACCGCGCAATTTTAGCAATAGACATCTTTCTCCTTTGATCATGACTATCATTTGATCGTTTCATCATGGCCTTTTCTATTTCCCCAAGAAAATCATATATTACAGATTCTCCCTTTTTTTATAGCCTTTGTAATTAAAATACCTCTGCTCACTCTAAAAAATGCAGTTTTACAGAACTATACATCTCATATTACATTATTTTTCACCTTTTTTTTTACGATCATTATTGTAGATACGTCAATTTCATTCAGTTGAACATCAAAAATTAAAGTAATGTTTTTTTTTATATTGAATACTGCTATAATCGTATTCATTTATGAGCCCTTTTACCTTTGAATATGAATTCATTGTTGTTTTCAATCTGTTTACATAAATATTATGTTCATTCTTGTCAACGATTATCCGTTTTGCAATTGCAATATTTAGTCATAATGCGATCATGCATATGATATTCTACTGCTTGCGTTAGTTGTGTGACACGGGGACACGGGACTGTGACAGGCAGTATAAAATAAACATGGCGCTAGTGTGGAATGCGTCTAAAAAACACAGTGATCGTGAAAGGTACGTAAGTATTGGTTTAAAAAATACTTTTTTTCTTCTATATCCAATTCTCGTATCGTTGGACAGCCATAGCTGTACAATTTTTCCAAGACTCAGTTGTTAAAAGCATTATTCTACATAACATCTGCTTTGTAACCTCATAGTGTCATTAACTGACAAAATCCCGTAGTTTGTAATATTATTTGAATATACTCAATGTAATTAATGTTGGAGTAATATAATTTTTTAATCTTTACAGGTGGGTGTGCATCTATCCAGTCTATTTGAATAGTAAGAAGACTTTAGCAGAAGGACGCAAGTTGGCAAAGGATAAGTGCGTTGAGAATCCAACACATCAGGAAATCCGTGATGTCTTGTTAGCTGCGGGACTGAAAGTTGGAGTAGAAAATAAACTGCATCCAAAAGAACGGAGCAAGGAATTATTATACAGAGGGAGGATTCGTGTACAATTGAAAAATGATGATGGCACTCCATTCCATAATGATTTTCCAACGAGAGATTCGTTATTGGAACACTTAGGGACTACCATTCCAAAGCTGAAGACGCGTCAGGGCAAGCAGAGTAGCAGCGAACAATCAGCACAGCCCTCAGCATCTTCATCCAAAAAGGGAAAAGGCAAAGGTCGAAGATGAAGTACATTTAAAACATCTTGAAATATTAATATTTTACTGCAACTTACATAAGTTAAATTTTTTATCTCTATTGCGATAAAAAATTAATTTATAATGTAAAAAATTAAATATATATATTAAAATATGACTGGTGCTGTTTTTGTAAAAAAAGACTAGTTTAATACTGTTAATATATATTTAATAATTTATGATATTACATATGAATTAAGTCCATGCATTTTCTCATATTCTACATATGACATAACATACAAATAAATAAATTACAGTTACATTGTATAGATTTACATATTGAAATATTACTTTGTATAAGTTAGAGTATTACTTCATGAACTTTCCCCTATCTCAGGATTGTATGATGAATCAGTTTCTTTATCAGTATTAGACTTTTTTGAGGAATTTGGATTTGGAGCTGATACTATGTCCTTCAATTTCTTTGAAAGGGCAGCACCCAATTTTGAATCCTTTAACGACTTCTTAAGCTTCTTTTCCGGGCTTTTAGATTTCTCTAAAGTTTCAGGATCACTTTTATCATCTGAATTTGATTTTGCCACTATAGGTGTTTGAGAATCTTCAGCCTTGTTGGAAGAGCTATTTTGGTTTGATTGTCCAACAATCGAACTCTGATCTGCACAAGATCTCCCTGGTGATGCCCCGACGAAAGAATTATACTGAGAATTGTACCCAGGCATTGGTTGATTTTGGAAATTTGGGAATCCCAATGGTGAATTTCCAACTCTAAACTGAGGTATATTAGATGCAAACGAAGGAATACCAGCACCCAATTGTGGATTTCCACTATCAAACTGAGGTGCGTTAAATGCATACGAAGGAATACCAGCACCTAATTGTGGATTTCCACTATCAAACTGAGGTGCGTTAAATGCATACGAAGGAATACCAGCACCTAATTGTGGATTTCCACTATCAAACTGAGGTGCGTTAAATGCATTCGACGGGATAGCAGCGCCCAATTGTGGATTTTGCATCAAAGAATGTCCCTGCATTTGATGGAATTCTCCTACATCCAATTGTTGGTTTGAATTAGATGCACCAAGCATACTATCAGATCCATGTGGATGAGATGATCCCAGACAGGTTGCTCCTAATGGTGCACTACCAACCATATTTTGGTGATCAGATCCGACCTAAGAAAATATTTGACATACATGAACATACAAGAAAAGAAAGTGTATAAATATATATATTACCATGTTTGTTTGATTAGGATCTGCATGAGCAGCACCAACCATCTGCTGACCTAGCAAATGACCCGAAGCTGCCATAGGATTCGCTGTGCCAATCATACCTGACCCTGGAACGTTACCCAGTCCTAGTAGCATATTAGACATAGCCTGTAGATTGTGTGGATTAAACATTGCAGCACCAGCTTCTATAAGAGCATTTGGATTCGCTAATTGTCCTAACATGCCCATAGGATTGCCCAAGGAGTTTGCAAGAGGGTTGCCCAAACCATTTTGTATCATTGGACCTGACCAAGGGTTTGCTGCACCTATCATGTGCTGAAGTGTATTTCCAAACTGCATATTTGAAGCTGCTACCGAAGGATTATTCATTGCTACTGACTGAAGTGGCATTCCAGGCAAAGCAGATTGATGAGTTTGAGACACTATAGGAGACATTCCTGACGATTTACTGGATTGTGATCCGACAACTGATTCTTGTCCATGATTTGAATTTTGAAGTGAAGACTTTGCTTTTTCAGATGCACTCATCAAATTATTATTTGTACCTATTTGATTGTAACTACCTTCTGCAGCATTACTAGCACCGATCAAAGAATTGCTTCCTAGTGCAAAGGGTGACAGCGCAGACAAAGCTCCACCATTCATAAAGTATCTAGCCACAAGGTCTGCATCGGCTGTAGTTAATTAAAAAATAATAATACACTATAATGTAAAGATAAATTAAATAATCAAATATTAGTAGTACCAGCACCAAAACGTCTTCGTGAAGCAAGTAAACAGCGTGCACGACGTTCACCACCCAATTCATCACAAGAAACCAAATCCATTCCTAGTTCTCCTCCCTGTCTCCTCATTCTGTTAACGCAGTCAGTTCCTGTAATTATTAAATATCATGTAATTGTAATTATCCGTAATTATATTCCATTCGAAATAAATACCTTTCTTATTATCATTATCGATTTGACATTCACAATATCCGTTTCCAAATGTGGCTATTCCGTCGCAACCAGTGCATAGTTCAATGCATGCAGCAGCATTATTAGTTCGTAAAGCACCTCCAGATGCTAAAGGATTTTATTCACGTAAGAGTAATTGTACATTAATTTTGTAAATAAAATACTATTACCGTACTTACTTAGATATGGCAATGCACAAAGTAATATACACGAATAAAGTCTCACGTTCATGTTGAATTAAATTTTCACTCCAGTTTGACTGTCAAATTCTTACGAGCGGGAGGTCATGATTGCATCTTCGATTTATAGTTTTAGTATTAAGGAATCTGCTGACTATTTATTAACATGCTTTTTGTTCGTGGCAAATTCCTTGGTGGTCTCAATCCATTTCATTTATGCATTGCACCACATCGAATGGCAATGATTGAGCAATACTAAAATATTCAGCACGGTAATTTGAACGATAATGAAAATTTTCTAATTTATATGCATAAGTTAATATATCAAAGAGCTTATGATTAATTTTACTATTTGTCATTAAATGCCTGTAATTTTTGTATCATTAAAATATTGTTATTCCGACAAAAAAATCTTTCACCGTAACAATGTGATTTTGCACATTGCTCTGATCAGGATTGGAACTTGGCTTACTACAGGTCACTACAGGCACAAAGTAAGGTCCTAACCGAGGTATCGTCTCAAGATGATAATAAATATGAAAATCATAAACGATCACGGCTACAGAAGATAGCGAAATCATTATTACAAATGTGCATTAAAATTAATACGATTTTGAGAAAGTTTTATAATTGCACAATTCCCTATTTTTATGAATGGCATATAAAAAGTCATTCGTACGCAATGACCCGTTCGATAAAACGTGTCGACGGATGGAATATTATTTATTTTATATATAAATTATTTCAATAGATACCTTGTTTTATATAGTAATATAGTTTTAATAATCGGCCATAATTATTATTTGAATTAATGAGAAGACGAATAAAAACCATTATTCCCTATATAGCATAAACTCACATAAACTTCATAGATCTGACGATTTTCGTGGCAAAGTGACGAAGCTCAGATTCCCTAGATCACCTCACACTCCATATGCTCTCCTGATAGAATTCCCTCAATTATTGCTTTCGCAGCAAGTCAATGACGTTCACTACGAATTATACAATAAAAAAATTATCTCCTACATTGCCAAGTAGCCGAGCAACAGAGTATCGGTCTAGAAAATTAAGAAAGGCAGGTTCAAGTCCATAAGAACGACTGAAAAAGTATCAATAGTCTTTTTTTTTTATTTTCAAGACAAATCAACCCGCGACTCATGATGTCGTAAAAGAAATGTTCCCATAAATTATTAAACCTCGTTACGAATACATTGATCTAAATTAATATTGAGAAATGTGAACGCAAATGAAAACAACTTCCATAACCTCCTGGTCTCCTGATAAAGATGGGCCGCTAGCGACCGCCGTTGCTACCGCGGCGTCGTGGTTAGCGTTGCGTTTTCCGTCCAAAAGCTGCTTCGCGGTTAAGCACCGTATTCACGATGAATTCGCGCAACCCCAGGTGCCTTCTCCGAGTGGATGTCGCATACGGAGAAGACCCCGATAGCCCTAGCACACGTAGTGACACATCTATCCACGAAGCCGAGGCACTCGGCAGAAGCGATAGATCCACATGCTATTTCTACTCTCCTAATACAAGGAGTCTCCGAGAGAGCCTACCCCAACGACATCAGTGAAATCGAGTCCACCACGTTTACAGGCGCTCTCTTTACGCGCCTGAATAGATTGCGGAAGTCAGGTAGGATCGATACCGACCTGAAATTCACCACCTGGAACTGAACTCGACTCTACACCTAGAACGCCAACCATTGCTCTCCTCGTTCGTAATGATTGCCAGCAGTGAGTCGCCATTTCTGTTTGAAACGAAGGAGAGCCAGAAGTATTGGCCCAAGACGATATCAGATCCTGGATATGAGAATTCTCCACGTGCTCCACGAGAAGGTCTCTCCTCTCCTATACCTACTTTGACTTCGTTCTCTCATTGCTGCCAATGCTGCTGCTACTGCTGATACCAACTTCGTCACACCCCTGCTATCTTCTATTCCCCTTGGTTTTGCCACTGGAGTTAACCTGGCTCTCGCGGAGGAACTTTGGTAAAGTCCATACGTAACGTGCAACCAAGAAAATCGGTTTTGCTCGGGAGAAACTTCGCGAGCCATCTACTCTCCTGTTGCCCGCGCTCGAATAATGCAAATTCACGGCATGTGAGCGACGTGCCTAATTCGTGCTGTGGTTACAAAGACTTCCTCTGGTTCCTGAAGATGTTCCCTAGGTCGTTTGAGACTTTGGTGTATGATTTTTTAGCGTTTGGATATATCGTTTAAAGTTAGACGTAAGGTCAAGGCTCATACATAGATATGCTGTCACAGGATTTTCAAGTAATATTCCTTGAATCGGATAAACAAATGGATTTGTGATATGAAAATAAAATTAAAATCAGATATTCGTTTCTTAAGAGAGACTCGATGTCTAGATTTTATATTAGCTAGATTGTTAAGAGTATAGTCGGTCCACGTATTCGGTGTTTTTTTTGACCGTTTAAAAAAAATAAAGTTCTTTAGAGAAAAAAATGCGGTTTTTCATTATATCACGTAAATTTGTGCTGATTTCAGCATAAAATCATGTACATGCAGTAATACATAATCAGTAATACACGTTTTATGCAGAGCTATGTGTATTTTGCTATAGGACTTTGATCTGCCAAAAACCAGATAGAACTCCTGAACTGACTATACCTTGTCTAGGTATAATGTTCCTTCTTTACTCATTTTTTTTTTATTTCATTCGTCATATTGTGTGTTCTCATGTTTGCCTGGTACTAAGATCTCTAACGGCTAGGTCGGGGCTGCGAGTCGTTGATTTAGAAAACACTCTTCGTAGTTTTATACTCTCCTAATACTGGTGTCAGTTCTTTAGCGACGGCGAAGACGACAACGAAGACGTTATCGCTTTCTGAACGGTCCTTCACGTTCATTTTAATACGGAGAATGACTGTTGTATTTAATTTTTAATATTATTTCATTGATTCATATGGGTCTTTCAGTGATACAGTGTTGGATAGATAATTAACTTAGTCCGACTATAGTAATGGTAATTCATTCTTGTTAAAGAGCCAAAAAAAAACTTTATTCATAAATGTCTGTTTCCATTCGACGTTTAAAGTCTCCACGTTTTCATTTTCCTGCCACGCATTTCTCGTAGTCTTTTGTCAGCTTGTCAAACTTCTTGGCGCAATCATTCATGTACTTCTGATCGATATCGTAAACCTGTCAAGAAGAATAGGCCGGAGTAAATATTAGAGATGGGACATTAACTCTCAATAGAGAAAGTAAAAACCTTCTTTGTGAACGCGGTTTTGAGTTTTTTATCTTCGAAGAGCATTTTTTCACCGGTTCTCAGATTGTTAAAAACTTTAAGACGCAGGGGACCGAATTTCTTCTGAAACTTTTTCACATCGTTGGCGCAACTACCTTCCAGCTGTTGAATCTCATTGTGAATTTTTTGTTCATCCTGACCAAGCTCGTCCACTCGTTTTGTAAATTTTTTCAAGTCCCCATAAGCGCTCTCATAGTCTTTACGCATTTTTTGTTTAGTTTCATCGCATATCTGTAAATAACATTTTTTTGGGTAATAACGATGTATTATTAATTAACTTTAATAATATATCTCAAGTAAACCTTGGCAGTTCCTGCAGAAATTAAATCAGTGCATTCTGACTTTGACGATGGCAATTTGCTAATTATAGGTTCTATACGCTTCTTATTATTTTCTATCCACGAATCGACCTTAGCGTCCAATTTCGTATTATCATAATCCATAAGGAAAGTATCCTCATCACGTATGTTATCAGCGACTCTGGCTATGACTTCAGAGCTCCAATGAAGAACCCGATCCCTTTCTTCCATAAGTTCTTCCCAAGTTTCGGGCATTCGTCCCACTTGTTGACCCATGATGTCGACTTGAAGTTTCGAGGATAATAAAATCAAATATTCGTAATGGAGTCGGCTATTATCCAAGTACGGTCTTCTAACGCGATGACCGAAAGAAATCGTGAATGCGGTAAATCACAAAATTGCTTATCAAACAAAAGTCAAGATTTCGTAATAAATGCGAAAGGTATTTGATACTGTTAATTTAGAGACAATATTCCTGAAATTTCACGTTTATCTTGATGTTCTTGCCAAAATTTATTTCCGAAAATTTTTATGACGATCTTGTTTACGTATTGCTCTTGTTTCAATCGTCGTCGTTCATTGGTTTCTCGCTTTTCTAAATTACACGTTACCATGACACACTCGAACTCCATGACAGTAACCAACGACATTCCGTAATGGTAAAATTATTACCGACCAAGTAGATCAATTGGATTCTAGACTCTGCCAATAAGAAAGAGATCTACTAGTGCGATAATGCTACCCACAGTGGCGCCATCTGTAGCGGAATAAAAATTTACTCCACCACGAGTAATTTTATCGCAACGGAATTAAACCAAATTAAACTTTGGATGTCTCTGGACCATATTGGATATCATAATTATCATTAATCTCGTTATCTGTTTTTAAATTAAACAGTCCTCCATGAGATACAATAGAATTCAGAATATATCATTTCCATAATACCGTTTACCTTAAAGAATCCTACTGTATTATTCCTATTCGAAATTCCTATATAGATCATACTGAAAAACTAATTAGCACTAACTGGAACGGACATCCGTCCATCATCGAGACTCGAAGGATTGAATCGCGTGCAAGTCCCTGACAGGGTGTCAATTCAAAGCAATGTAATCTCCGTCAAACGCGACCAATAATCGGCTTATTGATTTCAACTCGGAATGTGTTAAAGCTTCATTCACACAATAGAATACTACAGTAACGAACGGCTATTTACAAGTAGTATAGCTATAATAATATACGCACTATTAATTTTATATCAAAAGCCTAAAAGCTTGCAAGCGTACATACTGTAACGTAATCGATAAAAGGGAAATCACGAGACTCAATAACGATCTCTGGTTTGATTATTTTTATCTCATTTCACGAATAGAACGAAATGCGATTTGATCGGCAATTTTTTTTTGCTAAACATAATTAACACCCTCGTTTCAGAATGATCGGTAAATTCTTCGATGCGGCCCAGTGTAAACCTCACCCACTCCTCCCTCTTCCCTCTTCCAACCAGTTCCAGTCAGTCTCCCGTGCGACGTGGCTGCAGCGAGTAAACAGTGAACTTGCGCATAAACATGAAAGCCAATCCGAGAATCTGAACGTTACCGGCAGGCCAGTTTCTGGCTTATCGATTACAATTTTCCCCAAGGGAAGCTTTACTACTGCCTCTGTGTGTACGCCGCTTAACGACGGCCATGACCGCCACTGCTATCGCATCTGATGCTTCACTGACCACATCCTAGCCTATATTACGTGCGAACTACACGTGAATAGGATCCTTCACCAATCCACTATACCTGAGCAGGTATAGTAAACCAGCTACTAGCTAATAACTAGAATCCCTATAGATATAAATAGCATATCAAAGTATAGTCACACATTCAAAACAATAGTATTAAAAAAATCCTATTTAAAGTATAAGGATTATATTTCATCACAAAGACAATATGCTTCTTGGATACCTATAAAAAGATATTCGAACACGGCATTACTTGACGTATGACTCGTTGATTCTTCCATGCAAATAATTTTTATTTTAACATCGCACCTCTCGCGTTGTTGGCTGACGGTAACGAGCAGGCGGGAATTATAAAATTTACTTGACGCTACGGGTCCTGACAGTTGTTGGACGTATGAAACTTTGTTGACACTCACTTGCATGGTTCTTGGAGCTTCCTCTGAAACGACCTATAGCATCGCAGCCTGTGCGCAATTTTTTACACGTCTGCACGTACGTATAATATGTAGTACGGATACGTCTCGTCGTGGCGCTTCCTGCGAAACTTCCAACGCAGTCTCTAGCGCTACGTCGCTTCATGGCGTTATTCGAGCGACAAATTGAACTAAAAATAATCTCTTTGCGTGTCACCTAACCGTGCATACTCGCGAAGGTGGCCACCACCGAGTGGGAGCTCACACTCTTTGAAGTATATTGTACAACGAGTCACTGAGAGTTGCCTTGTGATATATACGTCTTTTTTACCAGATACCATACATATAACCAGAAGCCCCGTGAACCTTACGGCGACCTCTATCCTCTCTCTCTGCCATACCGATAAACTACTATCCCTTTGAATAAGTTACGAAGCTACCGTGTTATGGCGCTTCAAGGCTGCCAGAACTTCCTGACACTCTGTCAGGATTTTGTAACGATATTGAAAATATTTTTACTTGACCCAACATCTCTGTCGAAAATAGAGCACAACAGGACGAATCCGAAGAGACAGCACAATCTGGAATTTAATGGATCCTCTGGACAGGAATACTCGTTGTCGCTGTATGAGGATGAAATGTTGTATCAATCAGGTAGATATTCTCCCTTATGACTTCCACCTAGAATAGTGCACACGAGCTACTTCAGGATGATAACCTTCCGGTTGGTCAGTCAAACATTACTGAAACGCTTACTGAAACTCGTGCCTAACTGGAGTCTATAAACTGTACGGGCCACCTGTCACAAAAGAGACGTCACTTCCCGTATCGTTTGCGTGCCCAACCACAAAGAATTAACCGGATAACGTATGCATCGAGCCGTGCATCAAAGGCAACCACTCTGCCACTGCATCTTATTCAAGATTTCGTATATTTCGTTCAAGTACTATGGGGTCACTTGAAATCATTCGTCCGGGAAGCCAATTCGAATTTCTGATATTATCAAATGCGCGACATTATCAGACAAGAGAGAAACGTCGATTGATCTCATGGGATATCAGAGATGGTATATCTCTTTACTATCGATCCTTCATATAACTTTTATATTATATTGGCATCTCTATGGCGGTAGAGTGACTTGATTTTTATTTGCCAAATTGAAATAATTGAATTACTCTGTTTATACCTTTGAGTTTATTTTCTGATGCTGATTGAAATTTTTTAATCACTTGTCTCCTATCACGAAATGTATACAGAGATGGAGGTAAACATCTAATCAATTCTTGCTAATTGGATTCGGATAATGTTTTCTAGGCGTCACGCTTCGCTGACTGTGATTCGATTCAATTAACCTTAAAATCCGACGGCGTTGTACATCAGAGCCAATGACTAATTCCAGGCCTGTATCAGAAAATATAAGTGTCGATTAATTATACTTGTTCGCAGAAAATTTATGATAAACAAATAAATTAATTTTAATCGTAAAATTTCAAGGTATTAAAATTTTATTACGTGCACGAAAGGATGCTTGGAAATGTTATATCGTCGTGATTCTAGTTAATGGTTCAGCGATACTTGGGTATTATGGAGAAAATATATTTCTAGTTATTGGCTAACGCTTCCAGCGTTATTGAGGTTGACCCGAATTTCATACAGTTAATGGGATCATAAGTGTATTAACATAAGGTACGTCATATCCTGTATGTTATTCAACTGATTTGTTAGCAGAATCAAATTTTCCCAATCGTCTTAGCTAATCCGACAGGTAGGTCTATATTGTACCTGATATATAATATAGCAATGACAATATGTATTGTATATACGAGTACAGTATACAGTATTGTATATTGATATATCGACTGTATAGTTTGTATACAAATATATATACATACATATACTATTGCGTGTAGGTAATTTCGAGCAGCATCCGCTCCGGTAGACATTGCTCATCGAATGGACCATTTCAAATTGCAGCTTACATTGGCCGGCTATTGAAAAGAGGGATGCGTGATCCCTTCCACTTTTGGTCGATTTGATTTTTCCTCTAACCCTTGGTATTCATCGGGAAGATTCTAACTTGATATTTTTGGGGTATTTTTTACTTCCGCAAGTAGAGGTCGCCACTGTCCGTAAATGTGGGGTTACGTAGGTCTGGCAAGTCTCCATGATAAAATTTCGCCTCCTCTCAACGTCCTCGTGATAGCTAAGCCCGACGCATTTGTTAGGCAAACCACGGTAATGGGTTTCCAGGTTTTGCTGAGAAGTTCGAGGTTTAGTTAGCGCAGTCGGGAGTCGAAGTGGCTACGAAACCACTAATCCCGTATAATCTCACTAGTCATTTCGCGTGGGTAACTGTCAGAGTCGCGGTGAAAACAAACCAGTGGTGTCTCCTACGTCGTCGGCCCTTCTCGCCGATATACACGGCCGGTATAGGGCAGGACGTTGAAAGTTGAGCTGAATCCCATTGGATCGCAGCCTGGTTTAAACTCTTCGAAAAACAGAATATAAGGACGTTGGCCTCGGAGTCTGAGAATTTCCTGGACTAAAAGGGACTCCGAATTCGGCATTTTTTAAGTGTACCAGTAACGGGGGAGGGTAGGTTGGTACGTTATACGACGAAAATAAGCCGCAATCATCCCTAGGTTGAAACGGGGCCTCCTCTTGGAAATGTTGAAAATCGCGATCCCGCCGACCTTCGACCTCGTCTGCACGAGACGAGTGCATCGACTCGCAGGCAATGCGCGACTGAAAGACCGAAAGGAAGACTCCGGGGTTATTTTAGATTCGCCGAGGCATTGTGAGTGCGTCCCTATTTGGCGAAGATGCTCGAAGTCTAATAAAAGCATCTTCCTCTGGTCCAGTGGCCACACTCTTTACCTCCCCATCCATCTCAATCTCATCTATTCGATTTCAGATCCGTGCTGGATCTCCACATACACCGATATCATCGCCATACGACCCTGGCCTGGTTATCTTAATTGAGATACTCGAGATATTTTTTTCGAGTATCATTAAAAAGATTTTTTTTTATCTCGAACTCTTTCTTATATCGATACGATATCGTCGAGATGACCGTACAGGCACGCAGGCAGCATCTTTAATTCGCTTCCTATGGACCAACATGTCCGCTTAGTGGCTGGTTGCCAAGCAGACACAATCCATACTATAAATACAGGCACCACTGTCCCTATCCTGTCCCACCCCGTACCATTCCATTCCATCTCGTTCTATTCCGTTTTGCACGGCTACCCCGTGGCGGGTACGTTTGCTTCTTTCCCAGAGAAAACTCTTCTACGGCTGTCCTCGCGACATTGGAGAACCTTTTGGTCAGTCTTAATAATTATATCTATTTGACTTCCTACCTTCTGATGCTTCATCGATACGGTATCTTAAGTCTTGTTAATATCGACCGATTATCTACGGGTTCTCTACCAGGATAACTATTACTTCCGAGACGGGAAAACTTTCCTTGAAATTTCCCTACTCGTTAGTAACTGGAGAAGAACGTACGCCGTTACTAATCAGGTTACTAATTCGATTATATATATGTATATATATCCCTAGATCCAGTAGTCGTGAAATCCTTAGATATATCTACCTGTTACGGTAAGTAAAACCTTGTCCTGCGATTTGTGACACCGACTCTCCTTTCAGGGCTCGGATTTTCGTCGACCAGGGTGAAATCAGTCGTTTAACTTGACATGAGTACAATGCACTAGGGGTAGGTAGACTGCTTAGCGCAGAGGAAAGGGTGAGTGGGTGGGTGGCTGGCTGAAGAGTGGATCGACTAGCATTGAGAGCAAGAGTAATATATATATATATATATATATATATATAGAGAGAGAGAGAGAGAGAGGGACAGGGAGAGAGAGGGAGTACCATTGGTAAAGGGAACATTTATTGGACGTTATTAAATATAATGCCGCCAGGCGTGCTCCCCTTTTCTGAAAACTTTCTCGATAACTTCATAATTCTCTAAAAGGATCTTTCCTACAGGACTTTAAGCTTTCTCGTCTCCGCTGGGTTGCCTTGCCTCTTTTACCGACACCTGCCCATTCAGGACTTACGGAATTTGGCGGATGACTGTCGCGATGACGAAGATGCTCATGGTAAACTCGAATGCTTGTCTGAATAAACCTGTAAAAGTGAGACTACAGGTTGGTACAGTGAATTAAAAAATCTTTTTATTATTTTCACTTGTTTTATGTATAATAATCTTTTCTAATAGATCAGCTGTCTACGGCTCAATGTCTTCGCTGAAGCTTAATGCCAATAACGCCATGACGATAGAATGAAAATTGTGATACCGTGGATGGGATGCTGTGTACCGTGTCAACAAATGACAATGGACCTGCTGGGATGATATCAATTAGGAGTAAATATCTGACAGAGAAAATATCCATAGACTCAAGACTAACGAACCATCTAGTAATTTTTGTATTTGGGTTAGTCACTTGCGTCTAATTGTAAATTTGTAAATCTAAATTTTACTGTATTTCTCTTGCATAGTATTCGATCCCTATGGTTTACTGGGCTATTTATCTCCTTCCGGTATGCGTCGAGTGTGCTAAGAGCTATGACGTGTAGTCCTAATGGGAGACTCGACGAGTAGTATTTACCTGAAAATTCAGTTAAAATGGAAATGATATTGTTGAACTTTGAACTTGCATTTTTTTTAGTCTTAAGATTTTTTTGTTTATGTTTTGATATTCAGTCTGGCGTTTTATAAAAATTTTTGGTATTTTTTTTAGTAATATTTTAAAAATTTTTTATTGTATATCCCATAGGTACAATAAACTCGCGACACCCTGTATATACCATAATAGTCTTTATGTCACGCGTAGAGAAAAATGTAATTCGAAAATGGTGAAATTGCTCTACGAAAGCAATTGGCAAAATATTCTTGTCTTGCTACCGGTGTCCCAGGAGAACGTTGACTCGACGTTGAACGTGCAAATGAAGCTGGGGCAACGTCACCTTAGATAAATTCACACCCGTTGAATCCCAACTCACGCTTTACGACGATATTTCCTAGTTTAAACGATTTTCCGCCCTGTTGCGACAACTGAACTTGTTTTCCGGCTGGTTGATTATTTTTAAGGCCAAAACGTACCAGGTGCAATATCGAGTATCGAGGTTTGATTAGAATCCTGAAATATGACGTCGACGATACATGCTTTCGTATCGCTGCTACTATCGCGCTGTATATAATTAACAGGGACTTAGTTAATTAATCAATTTGCCAATGGCTTTCCTTCCTATCGCCTTCCTATTAAGCGTCACGACGCATTATGATAATTGGATGGGAGCCTTGATCCTTCCAAAGCACAGTGCTACACGATCAAAAGTCATAATAATGATAACGACGATACTGATAAGGAAAAGGATGATAATTAGTAAAACAGCAAACTTCCCCATAGAGATAATTGACTTTACCGAATTGCCGCGTCAAGAATTTGGCATAATCATGAAGTTTATTTGAGACAGTAGGAAACTTGACAGGACATTGTCGAGGGGATATCTCAGGGGTAAGGGAGGTTAAAGGTTAAGGGATGAAAGTCTCCCCTGCGAAATACGACGTTCCATCCCCCTATTTCGGGTTCGGTTGGTTGCCAACTTGTTCGCACAGCCGGTCCCAAATAATAATAACAACATGCAATAATTATAATAGCTCTCTGGACCGGAGGGATGCTGCGAATTTCAAGTGGATATTTTTGACGTTGCAGTCTTAAGATAATATTATATCAGGGTACTTTCGCTTTCAATTTTGTTGCTCCTACATCTTTTTTTAGTAATCTGATGTAACGGGTGCAAACTTTGGCCAGCCCCTTATTACCTGGTAGGAGGATACTGCCGCAAATTTATAAGACGTTTTTCCCGGCGGTCATATCGAGAGAATTCACCCCTCGTGAAGAAGGGTGGCAGAAGCCGATGGCATGCTAACCACGTCGTGGTCGAAAATTTAATGCCTCGCTAAATGAAACCCTTGATGATGAACGCCGTACAACCGCTACGTCGTAAGGCGTTAGACCATTGGGCTCTTACGTTAAAGTCTGGTGCGGGTTCACCTGGCAAGCCTGTAAAAATGTAAATTACTCAAGCAACCCTTAATTTTCACGATTAAAGAGAATTAGGTGTTTATTGTACAAGTACTTGGTGGGAGATCGTGCAGAGGTTAAAATCAAAAGAGAAATCACTCTCTGGTACGTAATATTAAAAAAAATAATTTTTGGGGTAATTTTAATTTTAATATTCATTAAAACATTTGACAGTCTAATCGAGCGCGGTTTCATCAGTGGAAAACTTCTGAGGCATTTTTTTCTAACGTTATTTCACGGGCTTATACGGAACTGACGAGGTCGTAGAGTCGTCAGGTCGCGGGGGATGATTTGGCAATAAGGCTGAGTTGTGCGACTCTAGACTGTGAAATTTACTCCCCCATAAACTCCAGCCGTGGGTGAAGTCAAGAGGCGTGGAATAGTGGCCTAGCTGCTTCTTCTCTCCGCCATTACGAATCCTCCGTAATAATAATTCGTACAGTTACAACCCCAGTGTAGATTGGGGTTGCGGGGAGGTGGGAGTGGGGTGGCAATAGAAATTCCGAGCGTTCATTTTTTTTTTCCTATGAAAATTAAGTCCTTCGCTTTACGTGATACTGTAAAATTTATATATCTATGTACAACAGACATATACAGGGTGACCAAGAATATCTTTTAAGAGGACTTTATTTTTCCAGTGGTTTTTCTGCTTTTTATAATATATTTTTTTTAATATCTTTTTTATCAGGGATAAGCAACGAGCATCGTCCACAAACTTGCTGGTAACGAGGGCAAAGGTCGCGGTCGGGGGTTGCCTTTTAAAATGCAATTTCTACCGTTCTGCGTTGTACCTGCAGGAAGCAGTGAGAGTATTTCCCAGAGGAAGCTCAGATTGAAGATTACGATGCAGTTATCTTCCATTAATTCACCCGCGGGTCCAGGTTCCAGTATATCCCGTTAGAACGTCCACCCCTACCCCACTCGCTCTGTAGCTCTTCATTCCAGACTATCCCACGGGAACCATCCGTGCTCGTTAAATCGTCAGCGCAGCCCTATTGTGCAGCGGAAACCAATTTTTCGATTAAATCAAAATGCATCGCGATACGCTTGTATTTTTCGTTCTCATAAAAACATACGCAGCCTCTCGAAAAATCCCGTTACTCCGGGGGTCCTGACGATTGGCAAACTCGAAATTAAACGTATAGATTTTCAGTGAAAAACGAACGCGTGGAATTTACAATATCGTCAATTTCCAGCTTTAAAGTGCCTGTGAAGAGCAACGAAAGTAAACTTTAAAAAAAAAGGCTACAAAAACCTCATCAATTCCCTCTTACGCAAGAGACCTCCAGGATTGCTAAACTTTAAAAGAGATTACCGCGAGGATCCTAGTAAATCCTTATACAGGCCGAATCAGTGTTGTTTTAATGAAATTTTCATTTAATACCACGGCCGTATACTCGAGTCTCTATCGCGATCAAATGCTTAAAAGATACTCAAAAGTTAAAGTCACGTATCGTGTGTAACGACAGTAATCATACAACTGTATACGGTAGCTCGTGCAGCAAGATGGCAATGGCTATTAGAGCGCCAAGCGCACAGTCAAAGTCCCAGTTGGCCGACTGTGATCTCGATTTATAAAGGCGCGCCTATTGGCTGCGATTGTCGCTTTGGCACGCAATCCAAAATAATGTCCCCGCTCCAAGTTCTCCTTCGAATCTTCTCTAGTTCGCTCACTCGCTCTCTCGCCTGTCCCCTCTGACCCTCGTTGTCGCACCGGATCCTCTATTGTATTTATCATACGTTTTTTCCCTTGTCGCTCTCTCTAAACTTAGCTTTTCTTTAATGACGCGTCGTAGCGCTACCTACCTACCTAACGTACTAGTAATTACCTACTCTCTTCGCGATCGGACACTCGTGTGTACGCGCCCTAAAAGATCTCCTCGTACCAACCCCTTCTCTAGCTTTTCTCTTACACGTCAACCAGTCCTCTCACCGTTGTCAGCCCTTTCTCCTTCGTCCCCTTTCTCACCCGTCTCGTTTGTGAACCTTTCCGTCGCGTCACCTCTCGCGCACAACAACCTCCGGCCAATGCACGACGTCTACTAGTCGGTAAAAAGGAATTCACAAAGCTTAAGGGCATTCGCAGAAGGCGACTAAGAACGTCAACAAAGGACAGAACCTTTTCTCAACCGTCGCTTCGCCTTCTCGTATACCTGCGCTAATACTTGGGTCTCTACTCGAGTTACTGGCGGCTTGTTGACCGAGTGTCTTCAAGCTGGAGCTGGCAAAGAGGACTTTCGACTTGCGCGGGTGAGTTCTTTAGATTTATATATGCTCGATGAATTAGATATTTTTAATGTGATTTTAATGCATTTTCATGATCCCCTCTCTGTCCTTGTTACTTGACGAATCACTCCTATCATTCTACAATCTTTCTTTCAGCCTCTATTGCTTACTGCCTATAATACTTTCGTTGTGGGTAATACACTTACTGTACTTCGCGTAAAACAAAATGGCTTCGTTCTTTTGTCATACGTCGGTACCATGTAGAATTTCCTAAATATATCTTTGTGCTATATTATATATTGACTTGTATATCTAAGTATATGCTCTATATACACTTTATCGTATTTCAAGATACCCTTTGTGTTCGAGTAGATTTTTGCGAAGCAAAGGATTTCCGGCAGCACCTTTATAACGTTGATTCTGTTTGTGACGTATGCTCCTGTCAAATGGTTAAACCGTTCGGGTAGTTTCTATATCGCACGTAATCCAAGCGTCAAATCCCTAGCGAAGATATTTCAAGTACACGGAATTATCACTAAATCCCCCTGACAGTTGGATTTCTTATTCGTCTCTTAGAAAGATAGGGATAGACACTCACTATTTTTTTAGGGGGAATTTTTTTATATTCTTCTCCTTGTCATTTATTCACTCTCTCTTTTTGTATCTTCGCAACCCATCGCCAGAATCTTCTAGTACGATCGTTGCCAACGAGCTTTTAATTAAATTCACAACCCATCCCCAACCCTTAACACGTGTAACTCCCATAGGAGAAGACGCTGATCTCACCTGCACGTACGTCCAGCATCCAACGAAAGGAACAAATATCAGAATTTTTAGTCCAAATTTCATCCCTCTAAAAACTCTATGAAATTTTAACAGCCAAATTTCGGCGCAAGCATGGAGTATTGACATTCCACCCCCTTTAGACGGGTGCTTCCGTTTGTCTAATTTCAAAAATAATTATTATCCACGACCGTCAACATCGCAAACACAGATACAGTTTTAATTTTTTTTGTTCCATTAGCTACGCGGACGATGCATTTAATAATTAACTCACTGAATATATCGTGGCGGATGGCTCGAAGGCTTGGGAAGTTGCAATGATGAGGGGGGGAAGGTGGGGGGTGGGGAGGCTGAGGGGTGAAAAGTGACGGAAGGGCGAGCGCGATGGTACGAGGGTATAACCATGAGGACCAGGAGGGTAAGAGCCAGGGAATCTCATCCCCTAGAATTCTCCGAGGGATGTGGGAAAGGGAAGTAGTGCTTGGGGTAGGTAGGAAGGTTGGCAGCCGGAATGGCTCTCGCGGATGCTGCGCGGCGATCAATACCCCACGTGATGCCACGCGTCACATCTCTACAATGTTGGCAGCCTGCTGTTCTCAGAACCCTCGACATTGAAACGGTCCCGGTGACAAGAAGAAATGATACAGCCACAGCATCCATGAAGTATAGGAAGACGTATATATAGAAATACAAGTCGATATAAGAAGTTTTTATATCTACGTACATGTATATATATATACCATATACACTATAAGGGATGACAGGTTTAGGGCAGACATTCACTACGCGATTAAATTTCGAAATTATTAAAGCAGTCGATACGGCTTCCGTATAGTCGAATGATCTGCCCCAAAGTAACGAGGTTCCCTATGTGCATATCACAAAATGATCAATCATTTGATAAATAGAAGAAACGTGCAGAATTTCATATCAGTGCCTATCGATCATATCAAAGAAATCATTTGAGAATCCCATTAGGTGACGTATCAGTTTATTTCTGGGTACTGATGACACTTCCGGTTGCTTCAGAGATGTCTGTCTATCGTCACGGTACGTGTCCCTCTTTATCGGAGGATCGTGTACGAGTCAAACTTTTTTTTATCAATTTTTTTTAACTACCCCCCCATATCTTACGTGCCCCGATAAAGGCGATCTGATAAACCATATGGTTTTATGAATGAAATGGCTGCTAACTATCTTGGTCCCCGCTTCGAATTTCCAAGCACATTGTACTGCGTCCCTCGAGTGCTGGAACTTGCGCTTCCCCATATGTCTCCAGGCACGTGAATATCTGTCTTCCACCTATCTGTCTATCCGTATGTGTAAAATGGAATTGCTCTTCGTATGTTCCCTATTAATTCCTAAGTCCTTCGACCCAATAATTCTAATAACGTTTGCAAGCAAATCGCTGAAGATCTACGATCATCATAGGGGATCTTACAATTAGTATAATTATTGGTGATGGTTACTTCAATTTATAGCTGCACCTCCATACTGACGATTGCGCCTGTAATTTCAAGGAAACACTTTCCCCCGTAAGCACCTGCCCCTCCGTTCTTCTTTCTTTCGGCTATGATTTTTTTTTTATACCGAAGCATTTTTTTAATTTCGTATCCCGCTTTCCTGTCCCCCTTTTCGTTACCTTTCGGAAGGTATTTTGGTCGGGCGACTGCTTGGACTATTTATGAAATTTGTCAATTTCCATCTCGCTGTTTATCTTTCTATATATTTTTCTTTATTTTTTTTACATCGTTTTATCGAAAGTTACGGCTGATTTGCTATCGATCGCATTTCTTTGCGAAATATCCGAAAAATAAATAAAACTCACGAACCGACTATATATATACAATTGTCATCCAACACTATCACTGCTGTGCTGTATATGAAGGATACGGTGTGCGCATGAGCGAATCGCTGTGTCCTATAAAAAATTATTATAGATACAATAGTTACTTAGATATACAATAGTTATGAAAAAAATTATGTGCACGTAAATATTACATTCGTATCTAACGCTGTTCCATTTACGTTCAGATTTTCATTTTCCTTAGAGAGATGGACACTGTCAGTCATTAACAATTAGATTCTCGAAGACCAAATATGCCCTGTTTGTAAAAAATTAAATGTATTCGGTATAAATATAGGAAAAATTCCCTTGTGATCTACACGTATACCGGCAGTGTGTCTATTTACGGTGTAAGGGTTGGCAGCTTAATATAGCAAATGGTTCAGGTACTTGGACGGCCTAAACGTTCGATGAAAACGGATAGACTATCCACCATAACCATAACTATTTATACGTAGAGGCGGTAGAGGAGGGATGGGAATTGCGGAGGGGGGATATTTCAAACGTCGTCATGAAACTTTTCCGATAAAATTTAATTTACGTGAACTGCGTGTTGTTAGCATCGCCATGTATACGGCTGCCTTTGGGTTATGCATACGAGTGTCCCATAGCGAATAGAGGCTCGTTGAGGTAGGAAAATGTGAGGCGACGTATAGGTGAGACCAGGGAGTCGATGAGAGGGACCTGTCACCCCGAAGTTCAGAGGTTAAATATTCATTCGAGATTGCCCGAAGGGATTTGAAATTTTCGCGCTTCGACTATTACGCCTCATCTTGTTTTTTTTTTATATTTAATTCATCCGAATACCTTTAAGCTCGATCAGCCATTTTTATAGTGTCGTGCGTTCTTCCTCGTATACGTTTTCTACGTACTCGCATAAGCAAGCGTTTACGCGAAATTATCTTGCCGTGAAAATAGCTTCGACTTTACCAGTCCGGATTACTGCTGCCTCCTATCACGTTTTCACCGTGTACGGCGTGGCAAGGCATGCCGGGATCTCTGACCGTGAGCTTAGCAGCCGAGTGCCGCTACGTGAATGTAGCTTTCCCAGAGTTCACCGGGTCTCCAGTGTAATTGAATAGAGTGCCGGTGATACAGAGATAACTTCTGACAGCAGCACCGTCGTGCCAGCGCATCTCGCCTTATTGTTTACGGGCTAAACAGATGTGTCTCATCATTAGTACGTAAATTATATGCTAAATTTATAAATAACGTAGCAGCCTCGTTCAATGGGCACTGAAAAACGAAAAACGCGGCCACGTGCTGTAACGCACGTACGAGCGTACCACACTGTATTGACAGTACGGTATAACTTGACGAAGGGTTATCGGCCGTGGGGACAAAATTATCGAGCCGCGAAGTACTATCTCTCTCGAATTCATGATAATCGTACGAAAAATCGAAAAGTGCCCCAAAATCTCCGATTATTAACTTTTCAATATCGGTTTCTTCAGGAAATTATCTGCATCGATTCTTATGCGTGACTCTGATGCACTTTGTGCATTAAAATCTTATTGATTTTTTTAACGTGATAATATCGCCAAAACATGATTTGCGTTTTACGTTATAACTGTATAATCTCGTTATTACATTTTTGCTGAATTGGCTCTGTACATTACGAAATCAGTATTTTGGCATCTTATTACGTATTACTTTCTCGCATCCCTATTTTTTTTGCACGCTTTTCATTCTTGTATTTTTCCTTCCTTTTTTTTCCTTTAACCAAGCGGTTTCCCACCTACATATGTATGCACATATGAGGTGTCCTCCTGGGGTGGGTATACACATAGCTATGCACATACGTCTCCGATATCGTACATATATTCATGTATACCTAGCATATAATTTACGTTACAAGCCCGTTCGCTTGCCCAACACCATATTCGGACACCTGGTGTCCGAACAATGTCGTGCTGGTCACGTAATAAGGGAAATCACGACGATACCAGCATCCCTGTACTGTAAACTGTTTCAATAATGGGCTGTTTCCTAGTTTAGGTGGGATGGACAAAGAGAAAAAAAAGATTTTTTTTTCATCCCTTAAAAAATATTTATATCCGAACACGGGACGTTTTTTTTTCAAGGGGTGCATTCACCAAGACAAATTCATGGGTGGTTTTATTGGGAAACGATATTCGCTTCGGTTTAAGGGATGAAGCTAACGGTACGTACGAGGAACCAGGTGGGGTTTTGGACTGTTCGAAGAGGAGGCTTAGGGGTTGGGGGTTGCATCGCGGAAAGTATGCTGCAGTAAAACAGTGGAGGAGCTTTGAATTTTATGAAGCACTAAAGAAGAGCTTTTGAATGCGTCGACCCTTTTTATTTTCTGTCTACCTTGATCTATCCTCTTTGCGCCCTTCTTTGCCAACCTACCCCTTCTCGCACCGCGAGAACACTCCCTTGTGAATCCTCGTGTGCGAGAACGTTTCATCAACTTTGAGAACGCCCGGTGCTCGGGCAGGGTAGTTTCAGGGACAGGAACTGTACGTGGAGTGTAATGGAGTCTGCGGGGCTTTTAATGCGGGAAGATGCGCTCGTATCATCCCTTATTGTTAGTCTTGTCTCTGTCACGTGCGAAATCTCCCGCGAGGGGTGGACTTTGTTTTTTTTTTAAGTGAAAACTTTGGCGCTTCACCGCTCTGCACTTTCGACCCTTTATTTTCCCCTTGGTTTTACTTTCTTTCACTCGCTCTCCCTCTCTCTCCTCTCTTTCTTTATCTCGATGCTTTCTCACTTGTCTGTACGTCGCTGCACTTGCGGTGCATACGAATAGGAGTAATTCTATGGACAGGGATGAATAATCAAAGTATAAGAATTTTCTAATTCTGGGGTAATTTTTTTTCTGGCTCATAGTCTTAACCCTCCGCCACACGTAGAGTGTATATACAACCCTGCTGAATGTTACAACCCCTAAGAACTACCCTCTCCATTTGACATGCTAGAAGTTGAATAGTTTTGAGTTTATTGTCTCGCGGGGCACTTCCATCCTGCGTCGTGACGTGGGCACCAACCAGCCCTGACGTCTTCAATAAACAAATAGGTTCGCGGCTTCCCGCTAGAGTGGGTTTCGTGACAGGAAGACTCTACCCCCATTTTCAGTTCCCACGGGCTTCGGGAATATCATGGGACCATATATTTTTTATTCTAAATTCACCAAAGAGTCCTTGGAGTTTCTTCACCGAAGCAAATACATTTCGTGAATCAAACTCCGCGAAGTCTAATAAGTAGGAGTGGCGTTGTCGAATTTTAATTACTCGAAACACGGAGAATGAGAAAATTCGACGAATAAAACCTAACCTCAAAAATCTTTAACGAAACTGAAATCATGAATGTTTCAAGATAGAGGAAAGGGGTCTAATCTTCTCTCTTATAGAGAGAACGAATAACCGGCTTTTGCTATTTGGTGCGTGTATTGGTTTCGTATAGGGTCTATACCACGTCTCATGAAACATTCATAAGTGTAGAAACCCGATAACATCGTTCAAGTTTTATCCAGCGAAGAAAAAAAAAGGTTGCCTATCCAATTCGCTAATTTTCCGTAAGCTGTCAGCACCGTCGAATTATTCTGTAACTTGGGGATTCCCCGTATTTAAATTGGAGTCGCAGTAAAACTGTCCCAATTAGAAGTGAGGGCTTTACTCGAAACTGCTGAAATTCTCCTCCCATCTTCACCCCTCTGTATATTACTTTTTTTAAAAATTATAATCTTTACTCTTATTTTTGTTCATTTTTTTAGGCCAATATTTAACCAATCATACTTACACGTTCTCCACTTCAATCCAGCTGCTTATTGCACTTTGCAAAGTCCTTCGCTCGGTGCTCCACTGCTAAATAGGGGAAAGGTGCGAAAACGTAGGCAGGCATGCTCTAATCGGTGAAAGCCCGATTCCAGAGTTTCTGCCGAGGACGTGTAAAAAGAATCTCGTTTTCCCGTTTGCTGCTGATTAAATAAGTAAACTCAGTTCACACTCAAAGGCTTCGTCTTCCTTCGTTCCCTTCGACTCTCCGCCGTACCTTACGCTTTTACCTCTTCGCTCTCCTTTCACAGCATTTCACCCTTTTGCGCCTTCCGCTTTCTTGGCTCCGAACGTTTACGCTAACGTCATTTCGAGCATGATTAACATGCTAACTGATGACTATGTATACGCTCAGACTGGCTTCATCCCTCAACCAAAGTACAGCACGAATATCCACTGCACTTTGCCCGTCTTTTCTCACGTAATTTATTTCAAAAATATTCTTAAACATTCACAACATTTTTTCTCCTTTATTTCATCCCCATTAAGTATTCATAACCCAGAGATTGTTACAATTTAATTTTCTTTTTTCCTTCTCCATAATTTTCATTAATGGACTTTATTTCACTTATTTATATTTATGGCTCTACGTTTTGGGTGCTACAGGTAAATCCATTTGACTTCGCTGTTTAAATCCGTTTCAAAGTTAGCAGTCCGTACAACTAGATTCGTTCTGGTCCAGAGAGACTATCAGAGGGCACGTTGCCTCCATAAACCAATGTTTGGCAATTGGATTTGAGTTTGCCACGAATTCCGAACACCAACCGAGACTGTGTAACACGTAGACGGAATAGTAAGTAGAAGTCAAATTAAGTATTAGACAAGTTTGCTTTCGACGATAAGAACATTTTTTTTATTCTCTCCCAATACTCGGACTTCCTCTCGCGTATATAGCCAGATACTTCCCTTTGGACCGTATACATTATGTTTCATAATTAATCCAACCCCACTAGACCGTAATTAAAAATATCCCATAGAAGAAAAAGGAATCTTAAACATTCTCAACCGTATTGAATTTTCTTATGTCTCCGTCGGTAAGTAAGCGACCTGCAATCTGGTAAAAGATTTTTCTCAGATGCGATTCAGATCCCCTTGGACGCTTTTCTTTAAGGAATTAAATTTCAAAAGAGTAACACTCATTCAAGCTCAATTAAAGTTACGTGCATACTGTCAGTACGCGGTTTTTTTTCAGTACCGTCCTACAGATTATGTGGACGTTAAGTTGCACTCGTTGCACCTTAATTAACGACCGGTACATCCTGGCGCATAAATGCTCCTGCGTGATGCTCCTCTCAAGACTTGGCTTAACTGTCGTTATGAACGCTCCTTATGGCTGATATAATCCCCCATTAGAGGCGTACGTGCCGGATATAAATGTTCCTCATGCATCCCCTACCTAATCCAGGACCTTCCTCGAGAATCGCTCGCGATTTACCCCCAGGTTAGAAAATCTGGAAGAGAGACGACGATACCAAAAAAACCGAAGATACGAAAAAATAAATATGACAGAAGTCAAATCAAAGGGAACAAAAAATAAGGGATGATAAATCAGATACAGGGGATGAAATTCAGGATACCAGGCGTTAAGCATTTCTACCGAGAGAAATTGAATTATCGGATTTAGCTAAAATACCTCGTAGAGACTTTTTTCTCGGTTCTCTCGTCAAGTGCATCCCTTCCTCGACCCACCCTCTACCTCCCCTTCATCCCCCCCACCCCCACTCTTCCGGAAGATGCAACCCCCTTAGCATCGCACAGATCTACATTTCTTTTTTCCTTGGTCTACCAGCGCCCATCATCCCCCTATTTGAACCCTTTATTTTTATCCCCCACATACTCCATCCCTCTTTACTCCTTCGTTCATTTTATATTCACTCGTACTAAAATTTTGTACCTAAGCATGGGCGTTGTACCAGAAATATCATTATTATTTCCTTACTTCTATCAGTCGCATATTATCTATGCACTTTGTTCCTATACCACCCGGTATAAGCTCTGCAGAGAAAAATTGTAAAAAAGTAACTCAAAACAAGTTCTATAAAAAGTTCAACTACCTATTGCATATAGGTATTCTCGGTGGTATCGCTATCTATGCGTATTAGCCCTATACGCTTGTTTAGTGCAGTTTGAGTTTATCTTTCAGGTCCATTTTCAGTCGGACTCTGTTTGACTTTCGCCTTGGTACCTTTAGCCAGGTGTAAGGGGTTGGTCACTGTTCTCCATACATATTTCTGCCGGCTTTACTCTACTTAGCGAAGTCGGTACTTTTGGATACATTACGAATAGATACGTAGCAGACAGGTATGGTAAAAAAATATAGCGATATATATTTTTTTTGAAATTTCATAAAAATAAGGAATTTTTCTTGTCTATTGGGCTGTGAGTCCCTGTATTATCCATGGACTGAAATTGTTTATCGATTTCCAAGGGAATGTTCTCATTGGAGCGTATATTTCAGAAGGGGATGGTTCGCACCCGTTGTATCGTAGGGTTCCGGATGGTGGCACATGGTACAGATACGTGTAAGCCCTACGGAGACCAGGTCGGGGTCACGTTATGGTGGACGAGCAAAGCGCGGCTCGCTCTGTTTAACGCCATCTTGGAAAATCGGTCGCTTGGACGTTTGTTAGGTGAGGTTAGGTCAGGTTATCGGAAAGGGTTCGATTAGGATGCATATCGACACGGTACCGTATCACGTCCTGGAAGGAGATCATTAATATGATAATCGAAGGTTTAACTATCTCGTGTTCGGCATGCTCATCAGTTTTTTAACCCTTGTGTACCTTTTGCACGTATGGGTTTATATATGCTGTGTATAGTATATACTATATGTGTATCATGCATTGATCCTGTATACCCTGTATGTGTATATATATATTGGTGGGACTCTTAGTAGATTTGGTGGGTGCAGAAAAGCCCACTGCTAGTAGATATTTCATATCCCCGTCAGACACATCAGGAATTCCTTACTGGGAATTTCGAAGGAATTCCATAGGATCGTCGATATTTTTGTTGGACGTTTGGTAATAACGTAGGTGGTCCGAGAGAAGTGGAGAGAGAGAAAATTTTAAATTGGTCTAGCAGGGTAATTTAGAAAAAAAAGGCAAGAAAAATGAAACATGCGGGATTAATTGATCGCGATTGTAAAAATTTTTACAAATTTTATATCTGTCTGAAAATTGTTTATTAAAATTAATTCTAAAATTTAGTCTGATTTTGAATGAATTTTTTAATCAGTTTTCCGTATCTGTTTCTATTTAGAGGTTATGCAGAGGCTTTCTTCAATCGAAGCGTACCACTAATTTGCATCGGCCTGGTAAACTGATTTTATTGCAAAACGTGACTAGGCGTCGCGACGCGAGCGTCCTCGATTCACTGAAAATTCCGTCAAAGTACATAGTCACGAGAAACCGCGACTCGCCAGCATCTCTTATATATTTTCCTCGTGAAATTTTAGCGTCGCGACGCTTTTACGCAGTAGTTGGCTTGATATGAGTAGGGTAATGATGGGAATGGTGAGGTAGGAAAGTTAATAAAAAAAACGGGGGGGGGGGGGCTCGAAACGCATAGGAATGAGTACGACGCCAAGAGGGGAAGGACGTCAGAAAAGATGTCAGTATGGGTCCTCATAAAAATTAAGGATATTTAATTAAAATTAATGAAATGCTGACGTCACTCGGTGGCGGGCGCACTACGCCGTAATTGGAGAGGTCTCGGCTACACGCCTAGACCCTCCATCCCTCCACCCCTTCGTCACCCACCATCCTCGACCTTACCCTATCCCATCCCTTAGCACCCTTCTGCAATTCGACGAATTTTTTTTTCACCTCTCATATTTTCCTTCCTTCATCCCTTCCCGCTCCCCTCGATCTTCCCTGTAAAAAAGTCATATACGTGGAATGCAGTAAAAATATATTTTTTATGTATATCTTGAACATACAATTTTTTTTTCGTATTTTATATACCTGGTATATCCGTGGTAAGACTCCCCATTATCCCCTAACTGACGCTTTACTTGATTTAACAAAAATTTTAAACCACCCCTCGGCGCATCCACCCCCCAACCACCTGCCGTATCATCGGTCCCCGTTTTTATTCGCCTTAGTTGGACGTAGGATGGACTTGGACTCCTGCCCGAATCGTGCAGTCAAATGGTATCGGACTAAAAGTCACTGTAGGTCGAATAATTAGTATAGGCTATCTGGTACAAGCAAGATTTTGGAAGATGCCCAAACCCCGTATTACCCACTGGCAATGATCGCTTTGAATAAACGTCACCTGGTATATCGCTCGAACCTAAACTTATAGAAGGTCCTGTACCAGGCTTGAAATTAATCGATATATTAATCATCGAAAAATTGTAATATATCTTTGAAAGCTGAATAATTTAAACCACGCTGTTATCTACCCTCGAACGTTTAGGTATTCTGATAAGGGGTTAGCTACCTGCCTACTTCTCCCTTAAACTTCCATAACACTTCTTTTTCATCCCAGTCGAGATGAACTCTCCCTGACGTTGATTTCGTCCCTGGTAGTCGACGTCGAGATGAGTGCCTTTGCAATTATGCAATCTCGGGGATGCGCTGATGCGCGAAAACTTTTTTTTTCTCTCGTTCCACGGAATAACGGAAATGTGATTTCCTCGTTGGTTTCGCGTTCGTGGAATACACACGTACGTCCAGGATTCATTTCACATTAAACTGACTTGTAATTAAGGGTTCTAAAAACTTTTTTTTTCTTATCGCAATTCACGTTTTTATTTCATCTGACGCACCCTGTCTAGCTTTCGTTCGAATCTCTATCTGTCTTATGCATTCGAATGCACCATCCTCCTGTGCTATAATTTCGCAAATTCCGATGGCTAAGTCAAACACGGTTTCCAATGGTACCAAAGGGCTAAGATCTTGCAGGTCAGCGGGTCTATGGAGAGACGTTACGCGTATACGTATAGTATACAAGGGTGACTACTTAAAGCTTAGGTTTAGGTTAGGTTCGTATATCCGCGAATTCGTTCTGAACCAGACCCTTTAAGCCAGACGGCTTTTCTATGGTCTCAAGCTTCAGCTATATTGTAGTTCTCCTCCATCGGAATCCCTGCGTACACCTCTTGCAAAAGACTTTTTTTTCACCGTCACCCACACCGGGCCTGCAGTTGCATTTATGTGTGTGTGTATATATGTATATATAGCCAGCAAGTAGAACCTGTACACGCGCAGGCTCAGCCTGCTTTCCGCGGTACAGTACTATTCAAAAATTGTACGACAGTGTCATATCTCTCGTAAGACTCCTTGGGGATTCTCAAATATGAAAATCCTGTATCAATCGATAATCGATCGACACAAGTAGCTCCCTAAAGGGAACCAGACGCGCAATCCATAGTCATTAGTATCGGCCGAATCTTCTTCCGTGTTCCTTCGACTAAAAATTTAAATAAATATTTTAAGATTTTATCCGTCTCTTTTACTCTCGAGTCGAAAGGTCAAAGTTCATTAATACATTTATGCGTCGAACGCGCTCTGTTGGTATATCCCTTTTTTTCCTTTTAATTTAAACTTATTTTTTTCTTCATCGAAAACTCCCTTATTCTCCCACAAGGCCAATATCTGCATGTGCGTTCAATGAGTATCATCCGAAGCGTGGCTAATACGCAACTGAGATTTTTCTGCGACACTTAACGACCACCCGTTATAGGGATGGCGCGTGTATGCAGCGAGTGGGCCCGTTGCAACGCTTCAGTTGGTTCCCGAGCGACGGAGTCGCGGGAGGGGCAAGCGGGGAAGAGGGTACGGCGGTAGGGTGCAGACACCCCCCACCCATGCCATGATCAATATTACGCCCCAGAGCCACGGCATCTAAACGTCCCAACCAACCCCTCTGAGACGGACTTCTTCCTGCCAGACTTGCCAGTCTAACCGCGGTCCCAGACTTTATCCCTATATTCTAAAATCCTAGGGGAATATGAGTTCACGTAAATCCGTGAAACTTTACGAATTCCTAACTTCTATTTTGGACTTTATTAGGATCGCACTTAATTACCAGGAGCAAGTAGATCAAAGACGTGATATTTTTTGTCGTGTTATTTTTTTTTTACTTTATTCTCTTTTACGCGACTATTAAAATCCCTAGGAAATATATATATATATATATATAGAATCCGGTGAATGGTGAGCTTTACGTCGGGAAAACTTTACTTAAGGGCTTTTCGGAGTGTGTATTATGATATTGAGAATCACTGTCAACCCCAACCTCACTAGCATCTCGGATATTTGTATTTGTACAAGTAGTAATATCAGGCTTTGGTCCGCCCTCCCGCTGGGTACCACCCGCTCAGTAGTTTATAGTCCGTGATAGTTTGCGACTATGCTCTGTCTCAGCTTGACTGTACCGCGTTCGGACTGTACGTCTGCCTCTCCAATCTGCAGGCCATTGTGACACTCCTCCACTTCTCTCTCCCGTTCTCTACAACCTGCTCCACGGCATCCTCCGACCCTCCCTCCCATCCCCATCCAGACCCTTTTTCTCTCTGTCGGGCCCCCTTCGCTCGAGCCGCCCCTGCGAACCTCTTCTTCAGCCCTTCCTTACACCCAGGAAGCACCCTCGAGAGTAGACGACCTGGTCCCACCACGTTCTCCACTATAAGCTATTCAACCTCCCCCCCCCCTCCTTTCTCCTCTCCTTCCGGCTGCTGGAATGCATGCCCTTCAAAAAAAAATTCACACGATCAAAATTACAGGTATAAGGGAAACTTTTAACGTTCTAGACGTACCAGTTACGCCTAGTAGTCCAAGGCCTGTACGGTCACTCGGATTCCTTCTGTGAGAATGGTCGCTTCTGGTTCTCTAGAATTCTAAGGGACGGTCACTTGACTGCCCAGTTAAATCGACTTTGTTTCAAAGTCGGTCCCAAGGACCTGAAAATATCCTATTAACGTCACAGTGTTAAATTGGCCAGCAGAGAGGTACATTGTAGTACGAGCTATTGTTGGTAACGACACCAGAACTACCAGTAGTAAAAGTTCTGATGGTACAGACCGCAGTTGAAAAATATCAAGTGAGCCACTAAGCGCTGTCCTTTACGAGTTGCAAGTTCCAAGGGTCATAGGTCAGGTTTCGTGTCAGCTAGAAACTGTATAGGACTTCTTAGCATAACGGCGACTTGTGAATTGTAGAGAAAATATTTATTTTTTTTTCATAATCTACGTCTTCGAGATGTCGAAATGTTGTAAAAAATTTTTACTCTTGAGTTTTACACTTTACCATTTATTCTTATGCGCCGGGACGATTCTCCGACCTCGGGAACCCCCGGGTCTGCTCTTGCTTGATGGGTGGCTGACTCAATGGCGGGATAGGCTGGTCTCTTCTTATTCGCTAGTTCATTTAAAAACATAATCTGAAAACGCTTTGCAATTTCCACGATTCAATCCCTTTCACTTACCTTACTCCTGGTTATGAACCTTTCGCTCTGGCGCTCGAGCTCAGACCGTGTCCTGGGGGTAGGTGAGATAACACGATGAGCTGCTTATTAACTGTGAAACTAAGATGGTTCACCGAAAGCGGAAGTTCTGAAGTCTTCTAACGAACCTGATCGATTTCGCACTGGGAAAGATTTGAATGACCTTGGATCAAAGTTATTCTCATTTAGAAGTATTTTCAATTGGACTTCTCTGCGTCACGTCAAACTGATTAATGCTGGCGTATATCCTTAATTAATAGTCTTATCAACCCTTTAATATTTATAATTAATTTTTAAAAATTCAAAAAAGTCATTATTTCTGGAAATAGATACGTTTTGATGATCCTGTTACTTTTTTTTAGCGACAACGGCAGCTTTCAAGTTGCTCCACATTATCACTGCAATGGCATTTTTTATCGTGAGAATAAAAAAAATTTTTACAGCGATAAAACTCAGCAGAGTTGTAGCACGTAATTCCACGCTCGATTAAACGCGGCATTACGTACCGAATTGAATTTTCGGTAACTTTGGGAAAATAATATTATTATCCGTCTAAGCTTAATAATAATATTTTTAATGATAATTGTAAAGATAAGCTGTACCATTACGAGTACCTAGTACAGATATACTCGCTTAATGGATTATACGTAATATATTTAAATGCATGAGAATTCCCGCGTAAAAATTCAAATTTAAAAATTATCTCCGTTAGAGCATCCCATACATATGTAATATGTATGAAATCCTTAGATTCAGCCCATTTGCGTTTATCCTTCAGCAGCACTGCTCCTTCGTCATTCTTCAGCCTGAAAGTATTTTCAGATCGTGGTTACTCATGCTCTCAGGTACGTTAATTCAAAAAAAAAAAGACAAAAAGTAGAAGCTGCTGTTTGCAAAGAGTTTCCCGTTCGAGCGCCCTCTAAATCGTCTCATTTCTCAAACAGTCACGTGCCGTCGATGCGCGAACAAATTCTTTACTTTTTCTTTAGATCGCGTAAAAATCCATTCCGAGAATTTCCCGCGATCAGCCACGTGTCCGATTCTCAGTAAGATACACATCGATTTAGGTAAACGGCAAGGCATCCATGTTTGTTTCTCTCGGTACGCACGAGAGCCAATAGAAGTCATTGGATAAATGGAATTTCCCGATTTACCGTTCAGCCATTATGGGTTTCTAGCCGGAAGGGCAGAAACCTACGTCGTATCCTGGAATTCTGATTGTTATGCTGATCGATTCCATTATAGGTATGCGTTATATACCATACCGGGTGTATCGATGATAACAGTAGCGTCAGTCGTTCGTCACGTGAAAGCAGTGCACGATGGTTTAAATTCGACTGGGAGAAAAAAAGATGTATAAAAAAAATTGTACCATACAAAACGAATTGTATCGCGCACGACGTGGGAAATAATTAAATATTGAAAATTTAGCCCATCCCCGTTCCTACGTTAATTGTAATGAATCGTGCGCCATGCCAGTACAGCTTTTAACGAAATATTCAATTTTCAACGGACGCTTTCGAGAATCCCGTGTAGTTTTCACTTCATAATACTAATACCTTGTTGTCAACCAGGTATGGGTTGTTGGTGGAGTGTCAGAGCGAAGCACTCTAGCAGCCTTAATTGCCGTAGACTCCACTGCTAATTAGTTTACATTACACTCTCAGTGTCCTCCATAGGTCCTGGCCAACCCCGTTGCTCTCTAACCTCCTATCTCTATCGCCTCCCACCCACCGCCTACTTACTGCTTTCCGTTCCTCTAGTCACGTATCGTTCTGCCACCATCGATATTGCTGGAGAAAAGTTTCTTTCCTTCGGCTGCTCACAGTAGACGAATAAACGTAGGCGTAGATATGCAATCTAGTGCGAGTTCACTGTAAGTACAATTGTATCCAGTATATACACATACCGCGCGAAATATCCACGCTATTCCCACAATTTAGCCAGGTCGAATTGCTCCGCTCTGATTTCTCTCACTCGCGAAGCAGAGCGTCGTGGAAGGTTACGTGCTGTTCGTAAGCGCGCGTGGCGCCTCTCGTGGCGGAATGAGTAACCTATCGTTGTCGTACTTAACAGAAGCGCGAAGATCAACTGTAAAACGAATCGAAATGGACATTTACTGGACACGTGGACTATATTCGTCTTTGAAATTGCCGTGAAAGACTCTCACCTGTTGCCAGTGATCTTTTTTTACTTGTTTCTTACTTTACCTTGCGAAGATCGGCTGGCTTTTACTTTCTTCCTTGTGAACTCGTGTAGTTTTGTTTTCTCGTGATAGACCGAGGTGAGGTAAAAGGGGGTCCCGTCACGTCGCCAATAAAAGCAAAGCACTTCGACGGTTCGCTGGGTGAATTTTAATGGTGGTTTAAGAATTTCCTTGATTCACGATACAATCTCGATTCGTCCCTGATCTCGGTAAACAATCATAAGAAATAGAAAATCTACCAACAACAATATTCTCTACATAGATGTATCTGGTGATAGGAAAAAAAACATGGCTATCCAAAACTGCACTCGCTTCGAATAATTAAAATGTTATATTTTAAAAAATAGCCGGGTTCAAACCTTAAAAACTATTTCGTTTATCACATACAATATGAACAAATCTGTCGCAAGTATTATTCTCCCTAAATGATCAACCTGACCCCAGAATGAACTCGAACAACAAATACCCTAACCTGTTGCCTAACCTATAAATATCCACATGACGTAAACCATCTACCCTCGATAACATCGGTATCGCAAAGTCACACGGTAACGGATATATATCCAATATAGATATATCGTTAACAAGTAAAAAAGAAAGACAATATAATATATTCCTATCATTGAGAAATATGTAGGCACGCCTTAACACACTGCCTTATCCCACTTCCTGGATTGGCTATGTGTCCGGATGCGTATCACGAGGAACAGATGCGCCGAAGGCATGCGCACAGGGTTCGCCCGGAGGCACGTTACGTTCAGTGTCGCGTCAGCCCCCGGCCCTGCTGCACCACGTACCATCCACAGGTCCAGACCTACCTGTTTCTCTTTTCTCTCACCAACCAACCTACCGAAAGACCGACAATCCAACCAATCCGGTTTCCCATCCGATATATAAAAAAAAATCTATCAAAGATCAGTTTATAATCATTAATAATAATAATTCAATCATTATAACCAATCATTAACATCATCACCAAAATAACCATCATTACCATCACCAACTACCAACCACCACCACCACCACTACCACCACCACCAGTGTCGTCGTCGAACCTTCGCTTAGGATCCTCCTAACCGGCAAGTTCTCTCCAACTCTGTCTCTCTCTCTCTCTCTCTCTCTGTCTTTCTTTCTATCTTCTCTTATCTCTATCTCTTTTTTTTCTTATCAACGAGCTTCCGAGAGCCTCACGAGTCCACCACGCGCTTTACGCTATCTTTAACGTTGAGTTCTTGTGACTTCCGCTTGATTCGCGTGTGAATAGAGTAAAGAATTAATGATTCAGAGTAAATGTTTTTTTTTTTTAAATAATCAAGTTAACGATTTAATGATTAATAAGATACTAGGAAGAAAATAGTTTCAATAGGTGTCGATCCGTGAGGCCCGACAGATCGGTCAATGCTCGACGCTTTTTGTCTGGTGGCAAAGGGAAGCGGGAAGGAGTATGACGGATTCATGAAAATTCAGCTTGGGACAAGATCGGATTTAATTATTTCCATCTTATGCTAATTTACATGAATCTGTACTTTATCGCTCGGGAGTATGTTTCCTTTAGCATCTCTTTTAATTTAGTGACGTAGTTGGCTCGTTGATGGATTACCTCCTTTTTATTATTTTTATTTTTATTCCGTGCTTTATCTGTGCTTTAACGAAAATCTTTATATATGCAATATCGATATGTGTACGTTATTGTTATTTAATGTCACTGTGGAGTAGGTGTAGATGTGAAATTGTGCGTGTGTTCATGGATTTTTGGGATCCGCTGGAAATATCATGTATTATCCGTGTCAATATGTAAACATCATAGAGAAGACCGCGTCAATTGGACACGTGATTATCTCGAAGTACAGGGGATGTATCTTTTTTTTGAGATACAAATAAAATTTATAATGAAGAGGTTTGTATGGCACTTTAGTAACTGGTAATTGCAAGTATTATGGTGATTATTGTGATTTTCAATCGGCGATCCCTTTTTTCTAAATATTTATTTCACCCAAAGAAATTGTCCGAACATCAAAGACCGCGAGAGTCCAAATAATAAACGGTTAGCCTGGAATTTCGAAATTCCTGCGGGGTCCCGAAGGGTGCGTCATTGGGAACGAGGGTCGAATCCCACTTAACCCTCTGTCAGTACCCCCCGCGGAATCTGAGATTTATCATCGATTCGTTGAACAGCCCACTTAGGACGGGAAACCTCCGCTTAAAGTGATTCACCCGAAAGAAGACTCTCCATGTCTTGTCGGACGAGCGCGCAAGGGTGTTTAGAGGGATGGAAAATGGGGTTGAGAGAAAAAAGAAGAAAAGAAAATTCTTTAAACTCTCTATTGGGCTTTTCTTCCTTCTTTACTTTCAACTTCAATTTTCGATACCGCAACCCTCCCGTCTGTCCACCCTTGTACGTCTCTCTCGAATCTACCCTTCGTACGTCTTTATCTACCCTCAATCTTTTGACAACATCGCGCGCGGCGTCTGCTTGCAGATTCGACGGGTCTGGTTACCGATCGACCCTTCAAACTCCATAAGCAGTTTCATAAGGCTGCTTGGCTGCGTTACTAGTTTAAACTTTGGAGTTTGAACTGCAAAGTTTCATCCCTTAGCTTAGACGACCCCTCGCGAAAGGGTTGTTTTGGCGAGTAAAAAAAAAGTATTTATAGTCTTGCATAAGGGTGTTTATAATACATTTGCGTGCGTTTGGCCCAATTGTAAATTTTTCATTCGTACTGTACTCATTCTTTGCTCACAATTAGATAATTCATTTAACGCAGGGGGTTGGCATTTCGTCGCGATTTCCATCTAATCCAGGGTCGCGTGTACTACGGGGTGATCTATTATTATTTTGAAGACGGCAAGTGCGCCGACAAGTATCGCGAACGCAACGCTTATACGACGGTGGTTTGTTAATAACTCGGCTGGCCACAAAATTAGACGCCTCCCCGCTGCGACGGGTGGCGTCGCGGCGCTTATAGGTACGCCCGAGAGTAGCGCGTTGCCGCGTGTCTCGCTCGTGCATTCGCGACGTTGTACCTCAGCTGCGATAGATCTAGACGAAATTACGTGAAAGCACGTGGTACTCGCCCGGTGACGTCTACGTTACGGTTTATGCAAAATTTTGAATTCGAAAAAAAATTTTTCCTTCCGATTATTACTTTTTTTTCACAATTTCAATTTTTATCCTCAAAAAAGATAAAATCCTGCTTACATTGTTTTCATTCCCCCTTTATTCTTTTTTTTTTTGTAAACTGACAGGCTTTCCCGCGTTATTTCATACAGAGTGATTAATGCCTTTTTAACCACGTGCCGTTGACACGATGTCTCCTTTCTTTTTTAGTTTACATTTTTTCTCTCCTCTCTTGCACGGACATCGCGTCAATATCTGTTTCTCTGTCAGATCCTATGCTACCCTTATATTCAATGCACGTTATATACACATATACCGCGAGTACACACTTTTACTCCAGCAGTAAGTCTTTCGTAAAAGTGCCTTGGCATCTCCATCCCTTCGTAAAAGCCCGTAAAGTGTCCCGGGTTCTCCCCAGGGCGGCAACTTATTCGATTTCTGGCCTACAATATTAAAATAGTGCAGCCTCGGAATAGCACGTAAGGGAAAGAGAGAGAGAGAGAGACACAGACAGAAAGAGAGAGTAGACTTCAGGGATGTCCTCAGTTGAATATCGCAACGAAGCACGTCCGCCATTGCTCTCTGGATAAGTTTACGTATACAAAACCAGACAGATAACGTATCGAAAAAGTCAAAAGCACCCAGTACCATATTGTCCTAAGATCAATGACGAGTAGGAGAAAAAAAAAGAAAATTCTCAATTTATACACGTCCTATTAAAATCGCTCGATTCCTATGGAACGAATCAATCTGTACGTCTTACGCGTGATCGATGGGTCCCAGCTGGTGACTCTATGACTTTTTAACCACGTTAAAATTTTACCTCAGACTACCTAGCCGCACTACATACATACATAGTACAAACCGTGACGTTAACCACAGTACCAAGAGAACGTACAGTACCGTACGAAATGTAGTACGCAGCACGCGATAGAGAGCACGCATACAAGCGGAATATAGATATAGAGGAATAATAATAGAGGAAACAGAGCCAGTGAGAGGATAGCGCGATAGAGGGTTGGTACGTGTATAGAGAACGAAGAGCCATCTGTCAGAAGAGGCGTCGCAGCCGCCGTGGGCGTAATTCCACTATCTCGTCCGTCCGTCAGTCAGTCAGTCCGTCGAGTAGGGTCGGTTAACGTCGGCATATCTATGTACGTATATATTACGTATGCAGACGCCAGGCGTCGATCTCGGTGCTAGGCGACCAGGACGCCCGTCGCAGAAAGAGTTTGTGTCGTTTGTGCGTTTCCGCGTAGGTGCAACCGCAGGATTTCGCCGGAGAAGGACAGAGGGTTATGTCAGGCCTGATAGGGGTGAGACTTTACGACGAGAATGGGGGTGTTAGTCGAGAGGGTAGCTTTACATACTCCGACTACCCCTTCTCTCTCTTTTTTTTTACCTTTTTAGGGGTGCGTTCTACCAGGCTGGATGGGATGGGTCAGGGGGCGTCGGGACGATAGGAGTCAGACAAGAGATTCTATGGCTGAGAATATGTGCGAGCACTTGTGAACGAGCCTTTACTCTTTACTAATGTCGCTGTAGCGTGAACGAGACTTTGCTTTTATTTCTGTGTGTATCCTGCTTAATGCATGTATGCGTGCTCCTTCTTTTTTTGCTTCTATCAGGGAACTGTCAAGTTATTTATAGGGAATTCTGTGTTTTACGGAAAGCACACACGTGGACCCTCCGATGACAGGTGACGTAATGTCGTTAAGGAAACAAGGCGTTTTTTTTTATATTCTTCAATTACGGTTTTGATCTTTATTTTTGGCTCGGGTTTAATGGCTTATGACGCGTGTTTACAGTCCTTGGATTTTTTATGTCTTTTGGCGTAGTGGATGAGGAAGATCATTGCATTTTTTTTTGAGTAAAATTTTTAAGGGTGCGTAATACTGGTACGTGGGCCAAGGATTTGTGGTGGGATCTTTTTATTTTATAGAGGCAAAGTGCTTTTCACGAATATTAAGAATTTTTGCATTATCATTTCGGTTTTTTTCTTTTGACTTTTACATTTTATCGCGAAATACTGTGTCTATTGTCGTGTGCGTACACCAGGGTGGATTTCGATATTTTTAGGGGGTACGTCGGGCGGTGAATAATAGAGAAGCTTGCTTCCTTTAATTTTTTATTTTCCTTGCCTGATTTATTATGTAGGGGATGATTTGGAATTTATTCCTGTCCTTGAGAGACACCCTCTTTAGCCCTTCGAAAACTTCCGCGCCCTCGAGAACACTAGACGTCCGACGCACCGACGCTCAGACGTCTATTGAATCTTTGCGGTAATTCCTAGCTGATTCGTATTAGTGGATTATGTATATATATATATTTTCTATATCTTTCTTTTTCTTCCGAATCCTAATAGACATAGAGGATTCACTTGTGGGCGGATATGCATGTAGGAGTAAAAGATGATAATGATGGGAAAAGAACGTACAGGGGATATACGACTGATCGACGAAATGGGTCAGTAACCATGACAACGTGTTATCATCGGATCACAGAACGTTATTCATGCCAATGCATGATTATTTATAGAGAAAATGACAATTTCAACGTCCCAGAATCCCATCACAGTCTTATGCACGGTTAGAGAACTGGAATTATGGCAATTTTACAACGTCACCTATGTACACTTTACAGATGATATTTCAGGGACGATTTTATTAGGAATTTTATTCCGCACATATGTACGTCACTATATCGTACATCACGATCAATATGATCGAATTTATTTATTAACAGATATACTCTCGACCATGTTTTGTGCTCGGAAAATGATTTTTGTTGAAAGGAGAAACACGTGTAGTCATTATTTTTTTTTTGTACCAGACATGCTTTAATTATTCAGCATTTAAATCGCTCTTTTTGTATTTATTTTAACTCTTTTTTTATTCGCTCTTCTTTCTCGATACTCCCCTCCGGCGACGCAGCTGGTACGATTCTTAAAAAAAATCACGGACGCTTTCATATCGTGAAACGTCTTGGAAGCTTCCTATATACTCTGTAGACGGCATGAATTCTTTTGTAAAATGATCCCGGGTCCCCTTAAACGCAAGTTTTCCCTGTCACTTCAAAGAAGCCCGCGGAGTCCTACAAGTAGACAACAGCCGGCTGGCTTCTTTTTCTAAGCTTCAAGTTTATATATAATAAAGCTAAAGACACTTACGTAACTTCATAAAGTCCCAAGAACAGTCGCGTTAACTTGTTGGTATATTAAAATAAAAAGAAAAAAAAAATTTCTTTTTCAAATCCTCTCAATCTTCACGAAGCTTCGTGTCGTACGCGATATCTCATCGAGCTTCGATGCAAATTCTGCCTGTCCGACCAGCTGTCGGCATTATCCACTAACGTCACGTTTTGTCACAATCCTAAATTTTCACGAAGTCAACTGCCACGACTTCCTAGACATGAATTTCGTTTGGCTTACGAGGCCAGCCTTGCAGTTTCTCATTCCATAATTACCCCCCGGTCTATCGACGACGTCCGACCACTTCTCTCTCAACGCGCAGCACCGGGACGCCCATACCATTAACTTGCACAGCGTCGCGTCTGACTCTTGCCGTCTTTCTCTACTACTTGAGAGCCTTTCCCATTAACCGAGAAGCTACATCCAAAGATCCACGTAGATGTACAGCAAGACCCTTCCCCGAGTACCATCACAAGTAGCGTCTGTATAAATAATAGGCAGCGAGCCTTAACTGCCCTCTCCCACTGGTTGAAAATTCTCCTTTTTTTTTATTCCATAATTACCAGCGACTAACGCTCATTGCATAGTCGCTATTATTGTACCCAGCAAAAACAATCTTTATTCCATGATGGATCGGCGTACGATCCGTGTTTCTTGGATCGACCAGCTAATTGGGAGCGACGCCAAGAAGTTAAGCGGAATTCGCTAGTTGGAAATTCGACTTGCTGACCACTGCTAATGAAAGATGAATTTCGAGAAAAATTAATTAACACCGTCGTAGTAACCCCGATTTATTTGGTACCAGGTAGGCGCGTAGTCAATGGGGTGGGGTAAAATTTTTTTTAACCAGTTTCATTTTTTTCGAATTGAGGGGGTTTCGAGGGGGTGCTGGATTATATAAGATTCAAATAGAAATCAGTAGAACGGTCGAGCGCGTAAAGGGGTAGGTAGGGGGTGGAAAGGGTTTGGTGGGGTGGATTTTTATGAAAGTTAGCCGAGTGCTTAGCCATATAGATACCAGTCGAGAGTTATGACTTGGCTAGGGAGGTCTTTTGTCTTTTGACAATGGCCAACTTCCTTCTCATCCCTCTTCCTCCCCTTTCCCTTCTCTCCGAGCTTACCCCCATTTCACTTTTTAAATCCGATTCCACACATTCGTCCTGATGCATTTTTACGTCCTCACAGATATCCCATCTACCGATCACATGATCACCGATCCAATGTATCTTATTGACATATCGACGGCAAATATCCAATCGCTGATCAGATGAGATAAAATATTTATCGACGAAAAAAAAACCGGATGCCAGACGTCGGCCGTCGGTTAATTTCAGTTTGGAATAATTAGCTCGGGCAATCGGCAGGAATTTGCTGAGAGGTAAATATTGACAGAAAAGTTTAATGATGGAAAAGTTAGCAGATTGTTAGGCTAGGTCAGGTCCAGGCTGTATGGACTTTTATACGCTTCGCTTCCGCTATCTCGACTCGATGGACGATTACGAATTTTTGCCCTACGGATACTTAGGCAACCCGTGAGCAAATAATATGCTGGACATTCTTTTGCTCTTAAATATACGTATTCTCGGCGGACTTCCGTTTTTCACGAAAATGAACAGCGAGCACGTGACAAAGGGTAACGAATAATATTTACAGAGCCGAGCATCCGGTTTCTCCTATACGGAAGTAACGTAGCAAGAGGGGGTATCGCGAGACGTTAATATTGCGTGAATAACCCAGTTTCGGTATGCGATACGTGCAGGGGTTTGCTAAATGAATATTAATGCGTCTCACCAGCTGAAAAACCACCCCTGCCTCAACGCCCATACTCCCAGCCAGTCCCAGGACTACCAGCAGTTCGATAGGGGTTGGGCCCCGTTGTTCACCGACTGTAAAAATTTCGCAAGCCCAGCCTGCCTGAAATCGTTTCGGCTAAATAGATCGAGCAGAATTTTACCCTCAAAGGGGATGCCGTGTCTAAGGGTCAAAGGGTTAAATTCCAACCGCTTCGAATTGCCTAGGAAGAGTCCGGAAATTCGTCCGATACTTTGTAATCCATTTAATTAATAAAAATTTTCATCCCCTAAATATCTCCACCCGGCTGCAAGCTTATCCTGAAACTACTAAGCATCCCCTAAATAAGCTATTACAAAGGTATATCTTTTTGCTTGTTTTCATCCCCTCACTTCGCCGACCTCGTAGTGGGTCTTACAACTAAATCTCAGGAGATTTCCCTTGGTCAGGATCACTAAAACGCGTATGGGGTAGGAATAGGTAGACTTCACTCATGTGGCGGCTCAGGTCGGGAGGGTGCGTTAATCTCACGCTATGTCGTGTCCAAGAAACGATACGCCTTTCTGGAAATAGGATATTTCGTTCACGTAGTCAATTTAGCACAGCGAGATGGGTTACGGGGTGATGGATCCTGGACAAGCCCGTACCGATTATTCGTCCTGTCGGGCTTGTCTTGCTCCCGGAATAGGACATTTAACGAAATAGTACCTGCGGTCTAGGAAGATCGAAGCCACCGCCATCTGGCGGATGTATCGCGTACCATCCAATGGTTTTCACTCACGAAAGGAACTGTTGAGTGGAAATGCCATCTTGAGAAATCGAATAATTTCACTGTAATTTTATATGCACGTATCTGCTTTACCGACGTGATAGCAATTGGTTATACATCATATTGCATATAGTAAATTGATAACGTAATCTAGAATACTGGAGAAACTTATATATATATTTTTCATGTTTATGTTATAGAAATTGTGTATAATATCCGTTTATCAGGGTGACCAAATTGCCAACAAAATTTCCTACTCTCGGAACAACCACGCGAATAACCTCCAAATCCAAAAGCAGTCGGGCCAAACGAGCCACCTGCTGAGCCAACTCTCGGTGAATCACTGCGGGGAAACTGGCTTCACGTTATTTTCTAGTCGACGGCCATTCTCTCATTTCATCTTCACGAGTTATTTGAAATTAGCTTATTGACGCCTTAGACGGCGATATATTCGTGTTCAATGAATTCTCTACTGAACTTTGATACTTGGATCTCCGCAGGTTCCAAACGTATCCTTATCGCGAATAGATGCCACTGTAGGATCTATGTGCACCTAAGCGTCATGGCGTCAGGTTACGTTACGATGGAGGCCTTTTCGTGTCCCAAGAAATCGAAGCACTTTGAATGAGTGGAGTACCTGGTGGCATTATTATTTTCCTCGTGATTTTCTGAGTGTGATTGTGCTATCTTTATCTTTTTTTATCTCGTAATGAAAAAGGTGTGAGAATTTTTGAAATTTTATTCGAGGTATCAGTGATACGTGAAATTAATGTAAAATCCAGGGGACTAATTTTCATGGAAATTCATTAAGAGGTGGCACTTGCGATATGTACTTTCAATCGTCGATCAATATGTGCAATGATTAGTTTCAATGTTAGAGACATTTTTTTCTACGGTTGATTGAAATACTGCCTTAAGCATTTTCAGTCTGACTATACTTGGGCTTTAGCTACTGCATATCCACGCGTCATGTTACGTAGTTACATGTCAAATCGCGGGGCTTCGTCTTATCGGATGAAGCCTTATCTATGCCACTAATTATATTTATCGCCTTAAGTCACGTTCGAATCTGCTAAAATCGCTGGTTGCGGACCTTTTCTATACACGCGACCGTCGCCGTATTGAAAACGAACATTTTGTGAGTAATCGGTTAACACGTTGGTATTTGACTTTTTTTTGGAAAATTTTAGTTTTATCTTTGACTATAAAAAATGTGAAAATTCTCCAACACTAGATTCTTTATATATGTTCTGTATACACGCACATATATATTTAACTGGCTTTAACGTAGGTCAAATTTTTTCCACAAATTCTACCTTTTTAGGGAATATGACGGCTTTACGATCACTCGTAAACGTTCACGTTGCGTCGTTTACCATTGAAAATTGTTCAAAATTAAGTAAATTCGCTTGGCAAAATTATCCGAAACTTTATATTACGACGTCGAGAGAAAATTTGGTAGAAACAATGATGTTGTTATTGGCGTCGCGACGCGTTACGACGCTTGTCCCACGTGTATAGGTATTCGTGAAATTGGCACAGCGTTACTAAACTATTTACTGCTTATAACCTAGAAATCGTGTATGGCCTCTATTACATTACTCAGTAATTTTGATTGTCCGTCTAGTACGCGTAACTACCACTGGCACCGTGTGCAATGCGCATGCGCGAAAAAGTTATGACGTGATATTTCGGTAGCTCGCTTGACTTTCTTTTGCTCTGTTTCCTGCAAAATTACATTGTTACCACGAACAAGGACGTGCAGCGAAATTTTGTTAGACTTTCATAGAGTTTAACCACGTGTAACGACGTTACGAAATTACACCGGTCTGTCTGGCGACTCTTTCTACTAGACGTATACACAGGTATTACAGCTATGTATACTTTAACCTCACTCAGGCCATTCGATAGGTTAACCCCATACAGTAAAGTTTAGGTCACTCTTATAGCCGATCTGCACTTTAACTGTAAAATTAACAGGGAGGAAAATCTCGAAAGCTTGGCAACTGTAAGCTGAACTTTCCCGACGATAGAGAGCGGTCTTAAAGTTTTCCCCGTTATTAACTACGAAATTGGCAACCTAAGAGAAGGCTTAGGTATACAGTGCCGAAGTAGCTTCCCTTAGGATCCTTGGCGTGTTTACGAAATTAAGAAATTACTGTTGATTATGATTACTTCTGATATTCCGTCATAAAATTTTTTTAAAAATTTTGAAATTTATCGGATTTTGTGAAATTATTTTTTTTTATTAATTATTCATGAGAATCCCTCGTATCTTTCCGAACGTAAGTGTATCTACACTCTAACCGGCAGGTACCGGATTTATCGTCATCTCATGGCGAATCCCCCTTGGCCAGGGCAAATAAGTACAAATGATCTTCATAAACCCACAGCATCCCTCTGAGTGTTCCACGTGAAATCCTCAGCGGCAGGTCGCGTATGTCCATTACATGCAACGTCGATTTAGGCACAGCTGGTGGTACCATTAAATGGTACGAAGTGGCTGCGACAACCAAGAGCCCTTTTATGAACCCCTATAGCTGCTAACCACCCTTCCTTCGAATTAACCAAAATACCTCGAAACATCCCCCGCGTTTTCCTAGCCCACCCGATAACTCTGACTCGTTCCATGCCAATTAAAGGTAATTGAAGTTCGAGCGTAGAATCGAGGATTTTTTTTTTAAATTCTTTTATCGGTGCCCAACCCCCGTTTCAATCCTCATTTTACAACCCCCTTTCAACCCTCCCAGTAAATGTCCGCTTCCTACCATTTACCGTCTGCTGATCTTTTACGTTTGAACAATAGCACTCTGGTCCAGACGATAAGGAACCGAGGGGTGTTACCTCTCCCAACCCTTATCGCCCAATAGAACTTTAATGAGTAATCAAAGAATTAAGTAAAGTTATTTTTCCGTTTAAAATTAAAAAATTTTTTATCATTATTTGAATTTTCTTTACGAACATATATATTTGTCCCTATAATATATTCGTTGCACTTTGAAATTCCAAGTAGGCCATTTGACGTTGTATCCAAGCAGCCAGGTGATTTATATAATTTTCTATACGTAGTGTACCAACTCGGTAATTGCAGTGACTGTAACACGAGTTTACAGAAATTTTTAATAAACCCGTAATTTCCCCACGAATCGCGCAAGCATACACAGTTACGTCTGGTTTGCTGTAAAAGTTAGTCATTAGTCTTGTGCAGTGACGTGACAATTTTCTCGTTAGATCTATATTAGAAAAATTATATCTGTGCGTTGTTGAAAAAAAAAATTAGTAAATAATATAACCATTAAGTTCAACATTTTAAATTCGTCATACACGAAAACTTTAACGTCACACTCGTACTGTTTGCGCATGACGAGATACTCGATTAATACAGAACAAATCCCGGGATATAATCAATGCGCATATCGAGTAACGTTCTCGTTCATAGGTATAAGAGTATTTAGTATTTTTTTATTTTCTTCGATTCTATAAGTTGGACTGGGTGCTACGCGACACGTGGTTACCGATGGGGATACCAAACCAAGGGAATTGCGTATTACGTCGTGGCGGTTATCGTTAATTATCATCATTAAGCGGAAACATTTAACGATAGTTCTCCTTCACCCGTTTACGTACTGTACGAGCAGCCCGAGGCTGCTGAGCCATTTACAATATGTACGTGACAGTATATATATACGTATAATGTATATATACAGTAATAGTGATATCCGACCCTCCTCGTTATTTAATGACCAATTTGAATTTCGATTCTAGCTACTAGATCGATTTACATTATTTAGTACGTCAGTACATAATACAGCAACACCGACTGTGAACGAAGAATGAGGTGCTTTGATAATAAACCGTTTATGGAACGAGGATATTACTTTTGATCCACCCTGTATAGTAGACACAGAGCTTTTATTGTACACAACTAAAGCCAGGTTGAGCTACGCACGTGAGGGTGAATGTAAAACTGTTTAACAGTTTTCGACAGTTTTCTATGTCTGCCGTGAGTGCGAGAGAGACGGACTTATCGCGACTGCAGTGAGTAAGACAAGGACGGAGTTACTCGCCGATCTATTTCTCCAGGCAGAATTCATCGAATTCGTCAGTTTACTTCCGGAATAGATATGCATTGTGATACTGTATTTGTTCATGGCGCTGCTGTTTTTGACGCGCGATGCGCGGGTCGAACTAGTTTTAAAATTTTGATTTAATCGGACGATGGTGTGTGCACAGGCGTCAGACTAGTTGAATATTAATTTCGTAATTTTATACTGTTTTTTAAACTTTCAAGGTCTAATTTCGACAGGTACGTACTGCGATTGGCACATACGAGTATTTATAGAATTTCGATCTTTTTTTTTCTGATTGAACGTTATCCGTTATTTCATTGGTTTTTCTTTTTTTTTCCCTGTCACGGAAACTGGTCTCGGCTTGCGTCGACTAATTCCGCAAAAGCGGATCAACCGTGCCGAGAGTCGTCGACGTATCGATGCTTAGCAAGGATTTACCATGCGTCCCTGTAATTTAACGTCCCGCGAGCGGAATATTAGTGAAATTATGTTTTTCTTATTTTTCATCTTTTTTTTTATATATCTATTTTTCTCATCCTCGTTAACCTCATCGTTGTACAACCCCTTCGTTCCTTCTGCCCCTATGTCGTATCCTCTAAGCTATCTTCATCCCCCTTGTTTCCTAATAGTCTGCCAGTTCGCCTATTGTCAGGTAAAAGTAAACAAACGTATTTTCCTCTCTCCCTCTCTCTCTCTCTCTCTCTCTCTCTCTCTCTCTCTCTCTCCCTCCCCCTCTCTCTCCCTCCCTCTCTCTCTCTCCCCCCCCTCTCCCCCCCCTCTCTCCCCCCCCCCTCTCTCTCTCTCTCTCTCTCTCTCTCTCTCTCTCTCTCTCTCTCTCTCTCTCTCTCTCTCTCTCTCTCTCTC